>OX418217.1:19371325-19525870 GCA_948455865.1 Conomelus anceps | reverse complement strand
AAACTTCCAATATTGGTTCAGTTCATGGGAGGCCTTACCGATAACCGGTAAATGATACCAGTGGCGACTGATTGGTTAAAAAATTTGAATAAACCAATCAGATGCTACCGGTAACATTTACCGGTTATTGGTAATTCTCCCAGGAACTCAAACATTCATTGAAAGAAAATGGCGCGCAATTCGAATTCTAAATAACAATCTGAATAACTCTATACATTTATAAGAGCTAAAAGTACATTAAAAATAAAAGGACTCAATGGTGGTGTTAATAAAATTGAGTGAGTGGACTGTTGAGTGATTGGAGTCAACTGTTGACTACTGGGAAATAATCAGTTGTGACTGAGTAAATTTTATTGACCGAACGATGAGAGGTCTCTGTTTCAAGTCGACCGTTTTGCATCTGTCTGCTGTTTGTAACGCATTGACTGCTAAACGCGTGAACCAAATTCAATTTAATTTTGGATGGATCTTTCTTTAAAAGGAATGCCGAGCGATCTATTTGTAAGGATTTTCGAAATTTGCTTGCATTTAAAGTAAAGGATATTTAAAAGGGAAAAAATAAGGCTCTTGGGCCTTACTTTTTTGGGAACATATGTTTTTTTCAAAATTAGCTTCCCCATCATATGCATTTGGAATCAGATTCATAGATAGCCCTCGGGCCCCCATCTGGTATCATGAATGAAGTTATCATTCATAAAGCTGCGTCCACACTGACCATTTGTTACAGAACATTGTGTTACGAAACAAGTTACTGGAAGTTTCTGAGACTTTTGTTACAATTTATACCTTTTTCGTGTTCTGTAACAAGTTACGGACCTACGCTCCAGTAGCGAGAACACGTAACTTGCGCAAGCGCTGTTGGTCATTTTTGAATCTCATCTGTCATCTTGTTTGATAGTTTGTTTACGTTTATGATTTTGGTTAGGTTTATGTTGGATTTAGTTTTGGATTTGAAGTGATGGAGTGGAGTAGAAATATTTTTAAATTTGATAGTATTATTTCATTCCCACCACATATTATAGAGGATCCAACCCATCCAGATTATAAAAACCGTCTGAAAAAAGACGCTATTTCCAAAATTGCGCCAATTCTTCTTTGCTCTAGTGCGGACAGAGAACGAAAAAATAAATAAAACGTTGTTTTTTTTTGCTGCACAAATTACTGTAAAACAAGCACTAGCTAACAGTAAGGCGTCTGACATTTTGGGATAAATGTCTTGTAACTTCATAAATGTATGTAGACAGAAACTGTTAAGCCGCGTCTCCACCAAACGAACATGCTCGGCGAACAGTATTCGCTGGAATCAGCTGATGTCGCCGAACATTTTTTGGAGTTGGTTTGGTGTGGACGCCTTCTCGAACATTATGATCGGTGTGGTGAGGTTAGTGGTGGGAACCTGTTGTTGGTCGTCACTGTTCGCTCACAGACCGAACATTTCAATTGAACTCACGAACATGTTCGGTGACCCATATGTTTAATGTTTGCCCGTTTTTTGTATTTGACAACAATGTTCGGCAGACATGTTCGGTTGGTGGAGACGCGGCTTTACAGAACATTTGTTACAGTACATGTTACAGAACTTGATGGAACAAGTTACAGTAATTTATGTTTTTTTTTTTGGAGGATGAGGTTTTGTAACCACAGTGTGGACGCAGCATAAGAATAACATATTTGTTAACAAATAATTTCTAATATTTCAGTAAAGTAAATTCGTATGGCTTTTCGTGGTGGGGAGACCCTTACGGGTAGTTCCACCTCGCCGCTTTTTTAACGACTGCTTTTTTTTATATGCAACCGGGACCGACGGCTTAACGTGTCCTCCGAAACACGGGAGTGGCTCGAGAAAAATATCTTGTACTCAACTGGGATTTTTTTTTAGTTTAGTTAAGTATAAGTAACATGTGATTACTAAGTTAATAATATACAAATTTAATTAATATTGTTTTATAAACTCATACATCAGACATGCGAAATCTAATTTGAGCAATCAGCTGTCTTGCAAATAGAAAACTCAGTCTTGTTGATGTGATACTGTGATCTTTTGTGAAAACAAACATGAAATAGACTACGCGAATTAAGCCAAGGGTTAGGTCTGATGACTGTGTTTGATTTTTACAACGAGTATGTTCCTCTGTGCAAGCACCCTTATTCTTGGGCGTGAGGTCTACTGTTCATAGAACTACTAGTCAACATCAAATTAATAACACGAATCCCAAGCCAAGCGCTGGGTCAAAAATATGAGTTACTCAACAGACTCATCTTTATTCACACCACCCTTTATCTCAATGATAACAACAGTTTTTATCAAAATATTTAATCATATGTCAATTATACAGCATGCAAAGATCTGAATCGAATACAACAATAATAGTAAATAATGCTAATTTTGTTGGACAAGTTTAAGCGATCAGTAAATAATCGTGTTAAAATCAGGATAGAACAGTAGTTAACGAACAAGATTTTTGAAAATTAAAGCAACAAACATGAATACTGAGATTCGATGTGTCAAAAAGTTGACTGTTCTAAAAAAGTAATAATAAAAAAACAATTATTGAAATTGTTTATTTTTACGTTCACTTGCCTCGTCCTCTTCCCCTCTTACTCGCCGCACCCCTCCCCCTAGACGTGGAAGCCTCCCCCTTTTCTTGATTTTTACTAGTTTTCTTCTTCACCTGCAAAATAAAAATTGCAATAATTTTATTATCTATTTGCATATAAAACTCACAGAATGCATCCACTGACTTCCAATAGGAGGGGCATAAGAATTTTTCAAAATTTAAGTTCCATGAATGAAACTTACAAATTAGTTTGAAGTAACTGACAAATATACAGAAACAGAATTTATTAAATTTGAATTCCTTAGTATAAATTCAAACAATCTGTAAAAAAGATCAATTGCAGCTTTTTCTTGCCCTTTCCCACCCTGTAACCAAACTGAGAGGTACTCAATAGATTATTGCTTTTAAAGTAATCCACAATTTGATCATTCAAGCCACTTTCCATAATTTTCGAAACAGTAGTGGTGATAGAAATAGGCCTGACATTATTATAGTCAGACTTACTACCTTTTTTGAACTGGTAATATTTTATTTAACTTTGAATCTTGTGGAAAGCAATATCAATAATGCTATTCACCAAATGTGTCATAGGTTGAACAACATACTCATCGCTTCCTTTAGAATTTTAGAACTTATACCATATACATACATACTATTACTCCCTTTCATTCGTCCAAGTATTCTGTTTCTATCAGTCTAAATTCAAATTCAGAAGAGGGTCGAGGAGAAACAGAGTTGAGAAAATCCATTGAGCCCTGCCCTGAGATCCTACTTTTAACCTCAGCCACAACTTTGTCTATATTTTCAATGAAATATTTATTCAATGGGTCAGAATCCAAAGAACTTCTATTGAACAAATATGCTGGCACCCTGCTTTGTTTCTTTATTATGCCCCACATTGTCTTAGCTTTATTTTTTTGAGTCAGAAATAATTTTACCAGTCTTATTCCTCCTAGTTATCCTTAATGTCTGAACTATTTTCTACTTCTCTTATAAAGCATCCTAATATTTTCATCACCAGTGCTAATATAGGCATCAGAGTATAAATGACATGCATATTTTATATTAATTTAGTAGTTCCTGAATGTAAACTTTATTGCCATTAGCTGTAGTTGACTTCTTGACTTTTTTCAATAAAAATGTTGTGTTTATTACTCTACTCATTGTGTTCAAGAAATATGAGGTTTTTAATTCCAAAGTCACTTCTGTACAAACCAAACCGATTGACTCCATTCAACATACTTTGGAATTCACAAATATTATTATGATCATTGATAAGTTGAACAAATTTTGATTTAGCACAGCTGACTCTTTTTCTGCTAGAAAGACAAAGCCTTTTCATTAAAACACTTCGCATGTGGATGAATTGTTATTTATTGTGATAACATTGTCAATACAGCTACCTCCATTAGCATTGAGCCTAGTGACATTGCTGCATCCCATGTTAAGAAAGACCAAACGAAATTACAAGGTCCTTCAATTCTTCAACATTGTTACTATTGGTACCAAAGTCATAGTTGAAATCTTCACATAAATTATAGTGGAATTATATTTATCAAGATATTCTAATATACAACTTAGTCTGTCCAAAACTATTATCAATATTTGATCTGTACAAGGATAGTACTATTGTATTTATTTCTACTAAAAGACCATCTCAATCGACATCCCATTAATACTCTCCAATTTCTAAAAATTTTCACAATTCCTTAAATATATAAGACAACCCCATGCTTTCTGTTGATCCTACAATAAGCATTCCTGATCACAAAGCCAACAATGCCATAAAAGTCCAATTCCTCAGGTTCCAACCAAGTCTCAACAATGCAAGCGATGTCAATCGAGATAATAAGTTCTTTGTTAAATTTTATATCACACTCCAATTCAGAGACCCTTCCTACAAATGATTTTCTCCCATCATTCAAACCCTCACCAACCTCCGCATCAATCAATTGACAACTAGAACGAAGAGTCAAACCAACCTCATTTCATCCGCTTGGACCCCAAAATCCTTCACATCTTTCTCTCTAAGTTCCATTATCAGTCTGTTGTTGGTAATGGAACAATCAACTGCCGCATTCCATTGACTCCACAAACGAGAATTCTCCTCAACCAAAGCTTGATTGTCAATTGTCAGCCTTCTGACAAGAACAAACCATTTTGCAGAACCACACTTAGAACTCAAAGAATAATCGTCATGACAATCAATTGCACTATTTTCCATAGACACCATTGCGCTTAATCCAAAGACAAGAGCTATTTAAAAGCTATTTTTGTTTCCCCACACAGGTTTTACCTTTGAGCTTTATTGTTATGAAGAACTGTAATTTTGTTTGCATTTGATTGTATTGTATTTTGATATATATAACAATATAAGACGGCGCATGTGCGTGAATGATGGTATCAATTTTATACATTTTATACTCTGGTATCTGTTCCGCCATTCAAGGTATATAGATCATACGAATGCTAGCATGTATATAGGTATAATCATATGCTTTCACATAGCAGCTTGGTATAAAAGTGGAACGAATGATGAGAGCAAACCACTCACCGATATCATGGCATCCACCTCGACCGAGTCCTGCTCTTCTTCTTCATCTTCGATCAGCTGTTCCCCTCCGCCATCTTCTTGCAGTAGATCGTCGTCAGCAACCGTCACCGCTCCACCCCGCCCCTTCTTAACAGCAGCAGACGCCATTGCATAGGGCGCCGGCGTCGCTGTCTTATTGTATGCTCTTGTGAATGCCGCTTTCACCTAATAAAACCAACAATTATTATAGAGAGAGTATGAATGCATATACAGAAATTATGCAACCCATGGAGTGCAATATATGACATATTCAGCATGCACATGATTGAAATTCAACATTGTACTAATGCTAGGGAGTATTAGATGTTGGATTTGATGCCCTGTAACTTGGAAATATATTTGTACAAATCGATTTGTACTATTTTTAACACATTTGTAGCAATTTTCGATTAAATTTTCTTTGCCATTCTAATCGAAATTATCTTTCGAATGTTATTTGAGTTCCAAGTCAATCAATTATATTGTACAAGAATTTTGCTATCAACATCGTAATTCAAAGATCCCTATAGGTATAGCAACTTTCCTTCAAATTTTGTTACTTGAAATAATCTTGTGAACGTTGTTTGAGTTTCAAGTCAATCAATTATATTGTAAAAGAATTTTGTTATCAGCTTCGTAATGCAAAGAACCAATGAATACAGATACTATAAGAAGCGCAATGCCTATGTTAAAAATTCAGCCAGGTTTTTGGCGAGGTTGCCACGGCGCTCACTAGGTAGCGGAAGCGCCACTGTCGCCGCCGTGCGTGTGCGAGAGAGACAGGGCACTCCGAGGGAATGTGTCTCACACAGACACATAATAGAGTAGATGGCTGACTTGCGTTCATTGCAGTGAAGCCAGATTAGCCAGTATCGGCCACTCGCATAATAAGAATCAAACGACAAAAATGAGATTTGAGTGCCCTGAAATTTCATCCGTTCAATTTCATTCCCAATACCATTTACCTATCTTAATATTGATAAAAAAATTCTAATTTAGTACATGTCACAAGTAATGTTTTGAGATTCTAACAAAACGAGAAAATATGAATTACGTTGACTCGTTCAGCTTTTATAAGAGAATTTATCCAACAATGTTTAGAAACTTTTGTGATACGACGTAGATTCAAAACCTAATTGCGAATTTCTTTCATTTTTGAGGCAAGAAAGTTTCGAAAGCGGGAAAGTTGTAGATAAAGAACTGATCTAAACTTTATTCTCTATGATGAACAGGCCTCTGTAGTTATAATATTTTAAGCATATATAATATAATTTGAATTTTTCCGGTTGATAAATTAATATATAATTAACCACAATGTATAATTAATCACACTAAGCACAACTTCATTTTCAAAATGCAAATGAAAATTATCAGAATATTGGTAAAAGTACTGTCAAGAGATACATTTTTTTGAAAATACACCATCATACATGGGAATAGAACTTTAATAAATTGTCTTTTGAAATTAATAAAATATAATTTTGAAAACAAGTTATAAATTATCTCTTTTATTATTCTGTTGAAGGGTATTTCCATTATTGATGAGTTATCTGAATATTTAAATAAAACAAATAAAATTTGCTTTCACCACGTACTTTGTCACAATTCATGGTACGCTATGTAGTAGCCTAAGACCATAATTTATAAACACCAACATATGAGTAAATTTCCCTAATAACTAGAATTTGAATGACTCACCTATAACATTTAATTTCAATAAGAATTATAACTTCAATTTTCTGTATAGTAGCATACACCATAACATTACAACTCTGTTTTCATCAAATATAACTTTTTTATGTTATAAGGTTTCTAAGAAAAATTAATAATATAATACGAAATTTATAATAGAATAGGAAAATTAAAAATATCTGTTATGTGTTATTAGCCTAATAAAAAGATTAATTAATTAAAATCAAATTCAATTTCACATCTTTTTGTCTTGACCTTTAAAATTCAGTTGAAGAGTATTTACATTATTGATGAGTTATCTGAATATTTAAATAAAACAAATAAAATTTGCTTTCACCTCGTAATTTTTCACAATGATTATTCATGGTACATGTAGTAAGACCATAATTATTTATAAACACCAACATAATATGAGTAAATCTCCTTTATAACTAGAATTTCAATTTACTGTAAAGTAGCATACACCATTAAATTTCAACTCTGTTTTCATCAAATAATAACATTTTTTATGTTATGAGGATTTCAAGAAAAATTCATAATATAATACGAAATTTATAACAGAATGTGAAAATTTTAAATATATGTTATTTGTAGCCTAATAAAAAAAATTAATTAAAATCAAATTAAATTCTATAACTTTTTGCCTCTTGACCTTTTTAATATAAAAATTCTATAACGCCAAATTTTGGGTTCTATTCTAGAAATTTCTTTATACTCATTTCGTCACACATGAGCACACACTGTTTTTCATCTGGAGTCATTGATGATGCCTATGTCTTCAACTTTTCAAAAACTTCTTCAGAGAAACCTGGCTTAATATTGTGGACATTTACCCAATATTGAATTATTCGTATACATGGTAGTTTGAATCCTCGGTCTAGGAGAAACCGATACAATGAGGGTGACTTGTAATATATTGAAAGAGACAAATTTTTTCCCTCTTCATTCCAAATGTAAGCAAGTGACAAAACAAAAATACAATAAGGGGCCCCAAATTGTCCAACTAAGGCCCTCCTGGGCCCATTTTTTCATGTGAGGTATAATCATGCCCAGTATAGTCATGTGAAGTAGAGATCCAAGTAAGCAACATCTAGAACATTTCGAATTTCAACGTTTATTAACAGGGTCCCCTAATTGCCTCGGCTTTGGGCCATCAAAGGCCCTACGATGCTGATGGGTCCCAGTATTTTCGGAGCCCCCAAACATGGGTTTGAAGGTACCCCAGACCACTTGAATGAAGTTGATACAGTAGGATTGAAAGGAGAAAAGGTCTCTTTTTTGCAGACAGGCTTCAAATGCTCATTTCTGTTACTGTTCAGATCTGATACCCCATAGAGTGTAATGTGATCGTGAAATTTGTCAGGCCATGATTCAATCAACAAATAATATGAGTGAAGACATGATAACCACAAAAAAGCTTAGAACTGCACTTTCAAGACCTGGAAAACAATTTTTTTTCTCCGGTCGAGAACCCTCAGAATCCCCAATGTTTTGGGGTTCTGTCACTCTACGTGTAAATGCAAAATTACTATAAGTTGAAGTTTGGAATTGGATGTGGTAGATTGGAGTCTCTCTTTGCAAGTTGAATCAATTTCCTTAATTTGAAACCACTATAAATTGTTAAATTACCTTCATAAAAGTAGTATTTATTGGATTTTATACAATTTTATACGATTTTAGAGGAACTATTTATCAAAACTTTCCCGGGGGAGGAACCCCCCTGACCCCCCGGGGGCCACCAAATCTTTGATAACCCCCCCCCCATGAAAAGATTTTTGCTACGCTACTGATTATGAGCTCCTCTTTATTAGGTATACATTTATGAGAGCAATACAGTATAGGTCTAGTGGGTAGGATAAATTAATATACTGGTAGGCTTCTGTCATCTCAAAAAAAGTCAAACTTACAACTAATATAATGAACGATAAAAAACTCTTTCCTTTCTTTTTCCAAAGTTGGAAATCTAAAGAACGACAAATTCTTGTGTGTAGTGGAGTGATTATTACAATTATTAGTATAGCAGCATTTACTACCACTCCTCTTTGGAGCCATGTTGCAAATCCACAACCAAGCAGTAAAAAAACTAAATATATTCACAAAAACTGCATTATGCACAATATAATATACTGTTCAAATACAACTATCTACAATGCACCTACATTTTCACTGCACACTGCACAGTACGTGTTATCATGAAAGGTTAGAAAGGTAGAAAGGTTAGAATGACACCTGTCGCTTGATATCGCTTGATAATTGCAAAATCCAGTTGCGCGCAAAAATGATGGTCCGATGAGTCGCGACGATGATTCACCACACCATGCAATGGCAAGGGGTTGGGAGGGGTTTGTGCGACACTGGCGACGACAGCGCGCGCCTCGTAGCGGCCGCCGTGCCAAGCTTGTTTTTTCATCAACAAAACCGGCTGAATATTTTCCATTAGGATTGCGCTTCTTATAGTATCTGTATTCATTGAAAGAACCCTATAGGAAAACATCAGACAGGATAAGTTTGAAATAGATTTGTACTATTTTTAACACATTTGTAGCAATTTTCGATTAAATTTTCTTTGTTATTCTAATCGAAGTCAATCAAAATTATATTGTTAACTTTTTAAGTGAATTCAACGACTTGCAGTCAAATTTTAATTAAAAATAAGTAGAATTTACTTACTCATTTACTTATTTTTAATGAAAATTTGACTGAAAGTCGTTGAATTCACTTGAAAAGTTAATATTAACAACGCAATTCGTCAAGGAACAAGAAATCCAGGAATTATATTGTATAAGAATTTTTTTTATCAACTTAGTATTGCGAAGAGACCTGTAGGAAAACATCAGACAGGATATGCTCCACAGATTTCAATAATAGAATCATCTTGAAAAATAGATCTGACACAATTAAATGAAATGACTGCTATGACTATAGTTTGTTAAATGAGCCTACGGAGTGGAGTAAACAAACATGTGCGAGCGTGCAAGCCGAGACTCAACGAAGCCCGATTCACAGATAGCCTAGTTTTCGAAATGCATCGAACAGGCAACAGACCCATTGAAATCGACTTTCAATAATCATTTTCAAACACCTACTTGGATAATCCTTATTATTTATTGTAAATGGAAATAGATACATGAGAATAATGAATTATATGAATGAGATGGCTATTTTCTTATTTTCAATGCTTAGGTAAATCCAAACATTCAGCAATCACTGGTATCACTATTATTAGAATTGTTCATGAATTTGTCGATTGAATTATTTTTACCTATACATTTGAAATGAAAATACTGACTCGATAACTGAATTTAAAATCTAATAATGATGTTCTTGAAATAATGCAATAAAAATTTATTTATTTCACAAACTGGAAGTGCGACATCAGCTGTTGAATGAACAGTAGGTGGCAATGAATGTGAATAGGCCGACCGACCGATGCCAGTACAATTCTCGTAATTCCTCACTCACACACATGCAAAGTTTGTTTACATCACTCCGTAGGCTCGCTGAACAGACTATAGACCTAATGCTCGACTAGAACATAAAAATTGTGTCAGATAGTTGACATTGAATTAAATGTTGTTTAAATATCGATTGAGGCACAGAAAACATTATGTAATAAACGGAAGAACACAATACCTTGCTTTCAACTTTGGTCATAGGATCCTTGGAGTTGGGCCATCGGCATAACTCCGACAAACTTTCAAGATCCTCTTTTAGAAGGTCGTAGTTCTTTAGTGCTTCCAGAGACTGGCTGACTCCCTCACTGCCATGCTCCAGCAGGGGCATCACTATCAGATCTCTCAAATGTTTGCTGTAGTCCAGGTTGATCGCTTCTTTACTGGCAGACACCCTATTAATCACCCATCATTATTAAAATGCACATTAAAACACACATAATTATCTTATTCATTGAAACACAATTATAATTTTAAACACATTAAGCTGTGGATTGTTGGTATTCATTCAGCTCGAATCTGTCTTACACCATTCCTTAGTATGTGTTCGATATTTTGCACACTTAGTTTGCATATTTTGCACACTAACGGCCGGTTGCACAAAAGCCAATTAAATTTAATCGCCGAAGAATGACGTTATTTTACGGAGATTACCCGTTTACTGAGAATTAAATTTCACGAACTCCCGTTAAGTTGCATTTTATAGGTTATATTTATTGTGTCCTGAACACGGAACTGCAAATTAGGTCGTGGGTAGGTGTCAAAAACCTTTCAAAATAAATAAAATCTATCAAGAATATAATAATATTGAGATGTTGAATAATGATTCAAATAATTCACAATGAAATGATTCTAATTAATCTTTTTTCTCAACTTCAGAATCAGCTGTTGATCAGATTACAATGTTGCCAAAAATAACTAATGGATCTTTGTGCAATAGAAATAAAGCTGTTACACTTACGACAGTTAGTTAACTGACATTAAACTTCTTATTTAATTGACTTTCGTGTAACCCGCCAGTAGAGTGCACTCCTGGGCTCTCTTTGTAAGGGTGAACGATTGGATTGGCTCGGTTCTCTGCTGTAAAATCACTTCCCGGTGGTTCAGAACCAACCTAAAACTGTAGGTCCAACTCACCAATCAACATCAACTAACTCATTAACCAAGCACAGGTCTCAGTTATAGTTATTTTAAAACACATATAATTGGTTCGATTTCTATATTTTCGGATCTAAAAACTCTCAATGAATTTCAAAATTATGTCTCCGTTCTTGGACTATTGTACTGTTTTAGTTCTACGTTTTTAAAGTGAACTTCTAAATTGATATTATTATTTTGGCAGCTGTTTCATTTCAAAGTGAAATTTCAAGTTTAACTTGGATGGACAAAACCTAAAATTTGGATTTTTAATTAAAAAAATTCGAATGAGAGCAGTAGTGGACTATGATTGTTGTATCTTTACTTGATTTTGTTTTGTGTAATAAATAAATACATAGTTAAAATATGTTTAAGAGATGGAACATCAAGAATAAGTAAGGAATAGAGTAATCTCAAAAAAAAATATAAATAAATAATACCAAGTGGATGAGGAAGAATATGATGAAAAAGAAGAGGAAGTAGTAGTGGTAGTAGTAGTAGTAGAAGAAGAAGAGGAAAACTATGAGAAGAAAGAAACTATTAGATTAAATATGCAAACAGTTTGTTAGGTTCTAGATATTCTAATTCGATTGAATCGGGCAACCTTCTAGTATTAATATATGCAGCAGCAGCAGGTTAGGTTACGTTAGGTCATGGTGAATTACATTTTTATAGTTAAGTGTAAATTTAATTGAACTGGGTTTTCCTAGCTCCACACATTTTGCGGAGCACACTAGTGTTGACAGACACAAGCGAACCAATTGTGGGTTATTTTGCTAGAAATTACCGTACGGAACAGTTGAAGGTACGGTAATTTTGAGCCAAATACTCCAAAATTATTTAGCTTGCGTTTGGCAACGCTGATAAGCAGTGCGCTCCGCAGAAAGTGAGGAACTAGATAACCTAGAAATAGCTTTAATAGATTACCTGAGCCTAGTGTGAACGAGCAGCTCCTGTTGCAATCTGTCCATTTTGTTTTTTGACGAATTCTTGCCCAGCCAAGCAGGAAAGTTTATTTGACCACCCATATGGCCTTTCAACACTTCACCGGGAACTACAGATGAGAATACAGCCTGACAAAGAATACACATATAGCAGCAATGATCACATATCGTAAGTAGGGTTGTTGAATATATGAAAAGTCGCCAAAGCTACTGATTGAATAATTAAACAAACTAGTAGTTCTATGTACAGTAGACCATACGCCCAAGAATAAGAGAGCTTGCATCGAGAGATACTCGATGTACTCAACGAGTAAATAATAGTTAAATTCAATATATAATTTAAAATTCAATCTATCCTTTTCCTTGTTTTTTCAACTGATTTTTTTGTATTTTTCATTCGACTGCCACCAGCGGTCCCCAAGTGTGCCTTATTTGCTGGAATGTATGTTCTCGAAAATTCTTTCAGCAGATAATGTAAATTTTGTATTCTTTATTTAGTTTCTATATAGCTTATATTTAATTTGTTTCTTCCGACTACTAATAGTTGTAAGACCTTGAAATGTTCTTTTGTTGTAAATTTATTTATTTGAGGATAAACTATCTATCTATTATTTATAGTCACCATTGCAATATTAAACACAATCATCAGACCTAACCCTTTACTGATGTTGTACTGCAACGCTGTTATAAAATAGCTTAAAAATTCCAAACATTCAAAAATATATAACTGAATTCCAATATTTTTCTCTACTCAATTTACTGTTTAAATCTTGTTCTTGTTATCATCATGAAAATATTCTATTAGTATATTACACTGCATCAGGTTTAAAGATGTTTCTTCTGAATGGCAGCTCCTTATTAGGACTAATATTTTATAATAAATAATACATCTTTTGTTACATTTCTAGTGTTATAAAGTTGTATGTAACTTAGGTAACAAAACAATACTTTATAATATAGAATAATTATTATCAATGGTTTGGAATAACGTTGATTTAATTTGACCCCACCCCTTGATTCAATTTGCGTAGTCTATTTCATGTTTGTTTTCCACAAAAAGTCGTATCATGTTACCAAAGCTACGTTTTTTATTTATAGACAGCTGATTGCTCAGATCATATCAGATTTAACATGTCTGATGAATGAATTTTTGGAAAAGTATTAATTTAATTTGTATAATTTATCATTTACTTAGTAATCAGTTGTTATACTTAATTGAAATATTAAAAATGGTTTGTTTCTCTCGAACAAATATGTTATTCTTATGAATGATAACTCAATTCACATAAAAGGCTCAATAAGAAAGAGGGCCTGAGTGCTATCTGATTCCTATCGCATATGATGGAGCTCATTTTAAAAATCATAAGTTTCCTATAGAAGCCTTCCTGAGTGCCTTTCCTTATTTCATTTTAAATATCTTTTAAATCCTCACATATACATCGCTGGACATTCGGTAAAGAAAGATCCATGCAACATTTAACAGAATTTGGTCCACGCGTTTAGCCGAAAATGTGTTACAAATGCAAAACGGTCAACTTGAAGGGGAGACCTCTCTTCGTTAGGTCAATTATTTTTTATTTTGTTTTTACTGATTATGCCTCAAAATACCTCAAGAGTAGCAGTCAGATAAGCGCCCTAACCGATTACACCTCTGCGGCTGTCAATTGCATTTATCACAAAATTCAAAATGAATATTTTTAAAGAAATATCTGATTTTCTTGTTATTTTTATTAAATATGTCTTTTCTAAAAATGATTCCCCTATTTGAGCTTCAACCAGCTCCTAGAATATGATTTGCTATTACCTGAAACACTACAACACCCAGATACGGTGTTTTTTTTTTTTACATCTGTAGAACTTTAAAATAAATCAGAAAACTAACGAATTGTAGTAATAAAATAATTTTTTTTTAAAGATAGTTTAAAAACCATTTATTTGATTTGATTTTATTTGAATATGATATCAGACACATTCTGGCTGCTGCGGCTGGCTTGTACATAGTGTGAACGGGAAGTCCAATTTTGTTTAGTATTTTTTTGCAGTATTTGGGGCCTTATATCGCCAATAACGAGCCGAATATTGTCTT
The DNA here is from genome assembly GCA_948455865.1 of Conomelus anceps. Classification (NCBI taxonomy): domain Eukaryota; kingdom Metazoa; phylum Arthropoda; class Insecta; order Hemiptera; family Delphacidae; genus Conomelus; species Conomelus anceps. Next base: position 19,511,429 of record OX418217.1, on the reverse strand, counting down.
CTAAGTCGTCAATCATCGCTGGTTCATCTGTCTGGTCTACGCAGATAAGCCATACAATATCTAGAGAGATCAATAACAAAAGTATTTTTAAGGAATAAAGGCGTTCAAGAATAATTAATTACAAAACAATGAAAAACGAATTACCTGTACAGGTAGCAAAGACCAGGCGTTACGACTTCTTATAGCTCTATCAACAAGGTCACCATTACATAAACTGTCTGCCGCTTTAGCGAAGAGATCCATTTTTTCCTTTTTATTCAATCTGTAGGCCAATTTAAAAAGTTACATTCATTTAAATTACAAAAATAAAAATAATATTACAATCCTAACAGTAAGACCCACTATGAATAATATTATGAGTATTTGATAGAAGAGAGTAAATATTTTATACTAGCTATATTCAAAGATCCATTATGAATAATATTGTAAGATCATTTTATAGAAGAGTAAATATTTCATACTAGCCGGCAGGTTCGCTTCGCGCGCCTCAAATTTACACAAAACTAAGCAGGCTCGCAAAGAAAATGTTTACTAACATTTCAACTTTTTTGGCCACGCAATACATCAGAACGCTAAAAAAGGCTAGAGAAACACCAATTTTGGACGTATTTCTAGGAAGTTTTAAAAACCTATTATTAGTATGCTTCTAGGGTCTCAACTGAACATGTGTACTGAATTTCAAATTTGTTGGCCAAATGGTTTTCAAGAAACGGTGATGAATGGGACAGTGAGTCAGTCAGTCTTTGGTATTTGACTTTTATATAATTCATATTCACATTACTTTTCATTCAATTTTTAATGAACGATTAGTGAATTTTTATACAAAGTGACTTGTGAAGAACGAACATTTTTCAAATTTTCTATTTCTCCAGCACTGCATTAATAAAAGTAGTCATTACTGTAAAAATGTCATTTTTTGGCATAATTTAAAATTAGTGTTTGTGCTATGCATTTTATGTTCATGTATTTTGTATGAATTCTACATAAAAATTGCCAAAATTTTGATTATTTTTTAAATATGTTTCCCGCGGTACCTAGTACTAAACGCTATCTGAAGGGTGTTTTTAGCGCTATAGAACTGTAAAATAAATTTAAAAACCAATGAATCGTAGAAATTCAACAACATTCTATTAGCTTTAATTGAAAGGTAATTTTTGACATTTATACAAATTATAATATGGCTGCCGCAGCTGGCTTGTGCTTAGTCTAAATATCGGAGGTCCGATTTTTAGTTATTTAATAATTTAAGCAATTTTGCAGCATTTGGGGCCGTATACCGGCAATAAAAAATATAATACATTCAAAATTTGTCAAGAGAGCAGTTTTGCACTTGAGTCTGTTGCATCTTCACATTAATTGTAATTTAATCACAATAAATAAATACATAGATAAATAAATAATGCTGTCTTTTAAGTAGTCAATCGTTACTGGTTTATATGTGTCGATCAAACTAGAGTAGACAAAATGGCAGAAAATTGTCTTTCAAATTAAGCTAATAACTTTGCATTACTACGATTCATTTGTTTTTTAATTTATTTCAAAAGTATTTACCCCTAAAAAACACCCTTCGAAAAGAATACAAGCAATATGCAATGGATGAGCATGATTGTTTTTCTTTAACGCAGTTGGTTGGAATGCTTGTCTGTGATTAGATAGGACTGGCTGGCTTCGTTTCCCGCAGTCTGAGTTCGAACCTCATTCAGCCATGAATGTTTACCACTATTCACTCATGCAATTTACTAGCCATGCACAAATCTCCAGACTCATATGGGCATCATCCGCAATAAAAAGAGAATTAAACTTATCACTATTTTAAACGAGAACTTCATTAGAATCTAGAATCTTAACATCACTTTCAAATTAGCAAAGGCAACGTGCTCTATTCATGTATTACCACACGTTAATGTATAAATGACTTACTTGGCATGAGGAACAACGCTCAAATAGTTTTCTTGGACAAAAAGAGGCGCAATACTATAGTCGTGAAAGAATAAATCACTTCTTTCATTGAATGTCATTTTTTTCAATTCCTCTTCAGAGAACACTTTTCTCAACACATCCCATGGACCCTGTAAAAATAATAGGTACACCATTTCAGTACATATTTAATGATGTAAAAAGAAAAACATAACAGATATCACTGACATCAAAATTGAATAGAATATGATAGTTTTGTAGACCAACTTTATCAATTACTTTTGCGTTATTTTTTCCTTACTCGTGCCACAATCTCGATGTGGTTTAGATCATGAGATCTGCCTGATATATACATATATATATATAACTACATCATTCATTCATGGAGTGGTCGTAGCCTAGTGGGTTAAGCACTGGCTTGCTAACCTAAAGGTCTCGGGTTCGATGCCCGTCTGAAGAAAAGATAAACTATCAATAGTGGACCAAACTTACCAATTTGACAAACTTTTCAGAATTGGGCAGTTGGCTGTTCTTGTTGGCAGCCAGCACAGACAGATGATTCAGTATCAGTCTGATGTCCTGATTAGTGCTCTTGATTATTTCATTCAACTTGTCCGGCGCTATCTTCAGTCCTTCTTTGAAACAGATTGACATCATCGCTCCCTAGAATGAGATAAAAAATTAATTGAAATATTAGATTGAAACGAACTAATTTTATACCAAGCTGCTATGGGAAAGATTGTGAACATGTAAGCATTCGATTGTGTTAGACATATTCCTTGTTAGTTGAAAGCTATTGAACTGTTGAGCTCTTTTATTGATTTTTTTGTATGATAATTACTTATTGGACAATGCGGAAAGAGATCTCATCAAGGAGGACCAGGAAATGATTGACTTAAGTGATCCAATGAGGACGTAAAAGCGAAACAAACAATTACTCTCTTTGTAGTGGCGAAGGTGATATTGTGGAAGGTATCCATAATGAATATTTTGACGAAATTGTCACAACCACATTTATTAAAAATAGAGAGATATTTTGTCTCACTATTTTTAATAAATGTGGTTGTGACAATATCGTCTTATTATTCATTACACAAATACTTATTAGTGTCTGCTGTGAGTTAATTAAATGAAGTTAAAGAATAACTTTCAAGTGTTGACAGCATTATTTTAATGTTAGAACACGTAGCAGTTCTAACAGGTAATACAGGTTAGACATGAGTATTGATCTTGGCCTATGTGAGCTCATATTATTTGAATAATGGAAAGCTTCGAATTTATTGATTAAGTTATTGATACATAATAGGTATATTTTTATTATAATTTATTCATGTTTTTTTGGACTTCACTACCTATCCTGGAAATGAGTTATGTTTATGAATTTTGTAAATTAAAAATATCTATGAAATAAATTCAGATTCAATTTAATTATTACTGAAATTAGATTATTTATAATAGAAGATAATGCACAATTAATCGAATGTATTGCCATAAACTATATTCATTCATACACATTCATAAACTATATTTTGAGAGCAAAAGTATTGTTGTGACATGGAAAAGAACGAACAGTTTTCAACGTTATCTGCCTGTGTCAATATTGATTTCCTGAAGCAATTAATTACTCTTCTTCTGTACTCTCTTTGTCTTGTAGTTTATTTTTGACATTTTCATGATATTTACTTAGAACTTTGTGTAGAATATTTAATTAGAACCTCATAGAAATTCATCGAATATTTTAGAACTTATCTCTTTGTTTAGAATTCCATCAAACATTAGAGAAATCTCCATCTTTCTAGTTCAAAGAAAACCTATTTAAAGCACGCGCTTTGGTAAATGTTGTTTTATTCTTGTTTGAAATTTGTCGAGACAACAAGTGACAGTTCTGTTAGTTCTGTAGTGATTGATAATCACCTGAATTAGCGAGAATTCTTTTCAATTTATACCAGTGGACTCTACTCATAGCTATTATTGTACTACGGACTTGTGCTACGTAAGTTTAATTGTTCTCTTTAGCGGTTTCTTCTTGAATTATTGCACAGTTTATTGAACAGTTATTATTTAATATTAGATCGGCCTTTTGACATTTAGTGATTGATTTTTGTACAGTAATATTGAAAACTCTTTATCAGTTGAACAATATTGATTCATCTGCTTCCGATTACATTATTTTGTGTAAGAAATAACTGAACAGTGTGAGTTGTGGATAATTTGTGTTAATAAAGTGCGAGTGATAAATTTAAGTGTTGCCAGCGTTATTTTAGATATAGAACCCGTAACAATACATAATAGGTACATTTTTATCATTATTTATTCATGTTTTTTTTTTTTGTTTTGTAGTTCACTATCTATACTGGAAATGAGTTATGTTTATGAATTTTGTAAATTTAGAATATCCATGAAATAAATTCAGATTCAATTAAATTATTATTGAAAGTAGATTATTTATAATAGAAGATAATGCACAATTAATCGAATTTATTATCATATATTATACATTTTGAAAGCAAAAGTATATTTTTCGAGTTATATATTGTCAAGGTTATTGAAAACAAGGTTGTTCGGTTTTTTGAGAGCTAGAAAAATGGTAAGGGCATGACTTGATCAGTTCAGTGACATTGAGTAGCCTATATAATTTACAGCTGACAAGTTATATATTCAAATCTGTGATAAGCAAAACACTCAATTTTGTACTGAAAAAGTGTACAAATACAGCTGAAATTTGCAAGTTAATGGTAATTCCGTAACCCACGGTTACGGTAATTCTGAACAGAGTGACGTCATGGCTTTTCTATTTTACTAAAGTATATTTTTCGAGTTATATATTGTCAAGGTTATTGAAAACAAGGTTGTTCGGTTTTTTGAGAGCTAGAAAAATGGTAAGGGCATGCATGACTTGATCAGTTCAGTGACATTGAGTAGCCTATATAATTTACAGCTGACAAGTTATAGATTCAAATCTGTGATAAGCAAAATACTCAATTTTGTACTGAAAAAGTGTACAAATACAGCTGAAATTTGCAAGTTAATGGTAATTCCGTAACCCACGGTTACGGTAATTCTGAACAGAGTGACGTCATGGCTTTTCTATTTTACTAATCTGAGTGAATAATTATGGAACAACCTTGTTTCTATTGAACTTGATATATTGTAGTGTATGTGGCCCTGTCCGCTGTCTATTAATTAGCTCCAATTCGCGTTCTAGGGAACCGAAGCTTACTAATCACCTTGATCTGTTCGACGCGGGGTCGACTAAAGCGCAGATCGAAGCAGTAGTTGACAAGTGACCGCATCTTGGGGTGATTCCTGTCGTTGCACATGCAGACGATGGGCACATGCGAGGCCTTGATCAGCTGCATCAGCTCCTGGATGCCACCACGGTCTTCGTTGCCCGCCATGCCGTCCACCTCGTCCATCACCAGCACATGCCTGCTTGTCATCGCCGTCTTCTTGTTACCTACAAAGCAAATAACCTACAATTTGGCTGGTTGAAAGTAGGCGAAAAGCAGTCTTCTTATAGTGACGATTCCAAGACTTAAAAATTCTTAATCATTACAAAAAAAAATTATTGAGATATATTAATGATTCTAGATCAGTAGAACGTTGAAGGTAAATAGATAGATAGATTGTTTGTTGACAATTGTCGCCAGGCCAAAGCCAAATAATCAGTACAACAGAATATTTTACAAAGTAATATATGCTATATAATATCATCTGATTTATGATAAACAAATTTCGGAATACATAAGTAATAACATCATAATTGAGGAAGCTTATGAAAGAAGAAAAAAATTTTATATAACAATAATATGAGGTAAAATGACTGTGTAATGACAAGAGAGAAGATAACAAAATAAAGATAAATAAAGGCATGAAAAAAATAATAAAATAGAGTAAGCCAGTTGAAAACTCAAGAGAAACACGCAGACTCCGACCTAGCTCAGCAACAGATACATCAGGTAATAGGCCTACTTCTATAGCAGGGGTTCTCAAACTGGGGGGCACGACCCCCTGGGGGGCGTAGAAGAATTTCAAGGGAGGCGTGAGTTGTTTAACAAAAAAACTAAATAAATAAGAAAATATGCAATAAATTTTGTGTATGACATCTACATTTTTATTAAATACCAGCTTTAGTTTCATATTTCGATTGTACTACTTGTATTGATCACATATGGTGGGGGGGGGGGGTAAGGGAGGCGTGAACTTACGTCAGAGTTTAAAGGGGGGCACAGAGCCTGAAACGTTGGGAACCTCTGTTCTATAGGAACATGATTTTTAAAATGACCTTCATTATATGCAATTGGAATTAGATTCATATATAGCCCTCGGCCCCTCGGGCTTCCAGATTCATTGGTAAAGCCTTATTCATATGAATTAAATTATCATTCATAAAAATTACATACTTGTTTAAGAGAAACAAATCATTTCTATAAAGTATAATAACAAGTGATTACTAAGTAATTAGACAAATTTCATTAATATTATTTTGTTGATATTCATTCACCAGAAATGTGAAATCTGATCAATCAGCTGTCTGGGAAATAGAAATGCGGCCTTGGTGATGTGATGCGGAGTGACTTATTGTGGAAAACACACATGAAATAGACTACAGAAATTGAATCAAGGGTTAGGTCTGATTGTGTTTAATTTTGCGATGATGATTAGAATTGAGTATGTTCCTCTGTGTAAGCACCCTTATCCTTGGGCGTGAGGACTACTGTTCACAGAACTTTATTTATTTATTTCCAATCAATAATTAATTAAAACTATAAAACAATATAATATATATTAGCAAATTAAATGGGAATCTAATAACTATAGAACTGCAATTTTTGGAAATTACCCTACTCAACTATGGTTTACCCATGTTCTAACCTTTATTACCTTATAATTACCCCCCCTCCCCCACCATATGTGATCAATACGAGTAATAATTTGAATAGTTTGCCAAATTCACTTAAAGAAGACAAAACCGCTTAATCATTTCTAATCTTTAATCGTCCTTCCAGTATTTTAAGCGTTCATGTTAAGTCAGAACTAGTATCTATCATTCAACTTCCCAGTGGTTCGGAACCCACCTAAATCTGTAGGTCCAACTCATCAATCACCATCATCAAACTCATTAGCCACGCACAGGTCTCAGACCTATATGGGCTTCATCCTCAAAAAAAAAAACTACATAGTATAATTTATTTAATATTCAAATTTTCTAAAACTTGTGCCTTGTTCGTAACAACTTTTAAAAAGACAAATGTGTAACCTTTCTGTTTTGAATATCTTCAAAAGGTTTTTATGGACGGACGGACAACGCAATGAATTAGGCATACAAGAATATTGGCCGTTAAATACATTTGAAGATAGCTGGTAATCAATCTGTTCAGTCAGATGAGTCACGAGCACCCGGGCTCTCTTTATCGGGTGACCGATTGGTTAGGCCTACAGAGCAAATATCTACAGAGGAGCCTTGAATAGTGTAGACGGGAGCCTACGTGCATAAAGCCGTGCAAAAGTCCAAGCCTAAAGCCTTGCAAGACACAATGTGGACGAAGCTTTATAATTTTACAATTGCTCTCATTTAAAGCCAATTGATTGGCATTATACCACTGATTTGAAATCTCCAATGAAACCCGACCTGGCCTTGCTATTAACTAATACTATTAATTTGTAATTAGTTTATATTGTTCTTTTATACATACCTGCAAAAAACGGAGCCAACGATTTACTCGAGAGTAGCTCTGAGACTTCTTGATGAAGCAGCTTTTTGGATCGTGTATCTGATGCGTTAAATTCAACCATATCGTAGCCGAGCTCCTTACACACCAAATGGGCAGTGGTTGTTTTACCTGGAAAAAGTAAAAAACTTTTATTTCAAGTTGATAGGCACTTCAATGTTAAATTTTTTCTGAACTTACAAGAAAATCGATTATAAAAACGCCTTCTTGCTGTCCTCTGTCGACAAAACTCTAACGCTGGAAATTAAAGGAGGAGGAGGAGGAGGAGGAGGAGGAGGAGGAAATATAGAAGAAAATGATGATAACTAAGAAGAATTTGGAGAAGCGGAAGGAGGAGAAAAAATGAAAAATAAGAAGGCGGAAAAGAAGAAGGAGAAAGAGGAAAATCAATGATAATTAAGAAGGGTATGGTGAAGAAGTGGAAGAAGGAGGAGAAAAAAACGAAAAGTAGAAGGCGGAGAAGAAGGAGAATAAGAAGATGATAATGATGAAGAAGAAAAATAGGGGAAAGAAGAAAAAGAGGGGAGAAAAAAAAGAAGGAGAGGATGAAAGAAGAAAAAAAGGGAAGAAAAAAAGAAGGAGAGGATGAAAGAGAAAAATGGAAAGGAGAAGAAAACAAGGAAAAAGGGATAAGAAGGGACTATTAAATTAAATTTTTGTAAAAAGGTTATGCTAGTTATCCCGATTCAAATGAATCGAGGAACCTGCTAGTTATTCATAACTAGGAACTAGTTACCTACCTAGAAACTAGGGTAAACGAAAAGCAGCCATCCTCAGAACTGATAAATATTCATTATCGAGAATTTCAACATTGATTACTGGATGAACTAGAAAAGATCCAGTTTACTGGCGGAGTATGAACTATTTCAAAACTGCATAGGTTGACATTATGACTGTTGAAATAGTTAAAAATACAATTAAATTTCTGTATAACGAACTACAGAAGAAGCTCAAAGGGTCAATTCTGTACATGCTGAAGAAAGGGAATTTCATTATGCTGCAGCATGCACAACAAACCAGAAGGGTGGCAGAAGGAATGATAGGGGAGCCTTTGAGAACGACTGTCGGCCAAAGGCATTTCTATTTTTTGGCTCCCAGATTGTTCAATAAATTACCTCAGAAACTAAGAAATAATGCTAACACAAAGGGGTTCAAATTTATGCTAAAAAATTTCCTCCCTCGAAATTAAACTAACTGTGAAAAAGTTAATTCTAATAACTTTTCAATGTCTTCCATGACGCTTATACTTATAGTGTAATTGACCTTTTCTTATATTATTATTATACTTTACATTTTTTCAATAATTGAATCTTTCATATCTCTCTCTCTCTCTCTCTCTCTCTCTCACACACACTCTCTCATATACTAAATTTCTCACACTTTTATATTGATGTGTTCTTTTTTCCACAATTGCATACCTAGAGTAGGAATGTCAGCTGTCGTCTCTTCATTATTAGCTTTGCTTCTTCTGTTCTCATATTTCAAAAATTGTATTTCGTTTTATTTCAAAATCGTAAACTTCTTGTATTCTGTAAATATTAAACTTTATTATATTCTGTAATATTTTTTGATAAATTTCTATTGAATCCTCCTCTAAAAACGGACTTGCTCCATATCAGAACAGCAATTTTTAGAGGATTTTTTTTGTACACAATTTTTTTTAAATAAATATATTGAATTGGAAAAAATCGATTATCCAAGGGAAAAATTCCCCTGTGTTGGTGTTGGTTACAATCATTGGTCATTAAATTAAACATAAAAATACTCCTAGCTATCATATAGTTTAAACATACCTATTCCAGGTGGACCAGACAATAGAGCAGCCTTAAAATAAGCTCCGTCATCATCTTTTGCCCAAGGACCTGAAAAATAATTTTCAACAATTTAAGATAAAATTAACTGAAACTTTCTAAATCTATACTTTTCATGGATTTAGCATGCTATCATGTTTTATAAACTGGACGTAAAAGTGAATGGTAGACCAGACCAGAACAGACAGATAAGACAGCGACTATTGACGACTTGGAAGACAACATTCCCCGTGTTTTAACCGATATACTACAAAAAGTGCTTAGAAATTGAACCTCCTGTTCAGACTAGTAGGAGCCAGTCGCGGCAGCCGTATTTTATTCAAATAACATACTACTTCCCGGTGGTTCGGAACCCACCTAAAACTGTAGGTCCAACTCATCAATCACCATCATATAACTCATTACCCACGCACAGGTCTCAGACCTATGTGGGCTTCATCCTCCAGAAAAAAAAGAAAATAAAAAGACAGAATTTATCTTTCATTGCATTACAACAAATTGTTGGTTTTTATATTCCATTTTCAAGTTCTCTAACCTCTCAAAACCTCCTACTAGTGGTTCTCTCACACCCAATAATGAGGGTCTTTGAAAACTTGGATAGACCAGTAATGAAGGAATTATTTGAAGTTGTAAAGGGCATACTTTGTACTATTTCTTCTGCAGTTATGCTCATTTGCTCTAATGCTGCTTTAAAATCCCCTCGCACAGTGGAGCATCCAGTACTGAATGGTAGTCACTATCGCAAAATCTAACATATGGAAAGGTAGTCTTCATGTGGCTAAAATCTGTCACGTACCATTCTACAGCATGTGTATGATTTTGCAAAGGTGATTGATTATCAATCACCTAAAGGTGGAATATATCAGGAGGTAGGTAACCATTAAAAAAAGTTCCTTTTTTCATTAAGCCAGACATCAGTAGGGCCTACTATGTTGTTCCAGACCAAGCCTGACAACTGATTGATAAGTTTTGTCTCCAAACGCCTTTCTGATGAATTAATTCATAGAATAAGGTATCTCGTCTTCATTTTTTTATACAATACTTGCAATTATTCTATAATATTTTTGTTTGATTGGTTAAGTTTAACTTTTTTAACAATTGTTTTTTTAATTAGAAGTTAATTATACAGTACATACTTTGTTCCTTCTCTTATTAATAAAGCAAATACAAATAATTGAGAGTTACATGAAACAGATCAGACATCTTTATCGGAACGCTATTCATAATCTGATCAGGTTACGACAGTTAACCATTAGCGATAAACGTATCGGAGCGCTATGCAACCCCTTCAGAGAAAAACAAGTTGAGACGATAACTATCACGACAATTACAAATTGCTTTTGTAGAACAATAATCCGTGAATAAATTGTTTGAAAGTATATTATAAAAATAAAATTACTAAGCTTGCAAAAACACAAGAAATATTTTCCTTGAGAACTGTACAGGTGCCACTCAATCTTTCAATATTATTCATTTATTAATAATATGTTAAGTTTAAAAAGAGTTCATGTTAAGTTTCCAATTTTAAAAGATTTACATATTTAAAGACCAAACAAGCATTGAAGCAAAAAATGAAGATACATTAAAATACAAGATACAGGGCTCTGCTTCTTGTGCGGTAAAGAAGCCCACAATACTACAATTATATGATATAAATTAATACAGATCATCACATAAAAACATGTGCTATGCCTTCAATCAGGCATGATGATGCAATGCAAGATGAATTTTTGTGGAAGTAAGAAATAAAATGAAATCGCCCTTGATTCAATTTGTGCGGTCTACTTCATGTCTGTATTTCTAAAAATTCACTTTTCATCATGACAACACGCCTAAGTTCATATCTTCATTACATCTGTAGGAACTACTTATGTTGTTCCAGACCAAGCCAGACAGCTGATTGATAAATGTTGTCTCCAAACGCCTTTCACATTTCTGATGAATTAATTTATAAAATAATTAATTATGTCCACATATTTATTATATAATGATTTGTTATTTCACTTAATTGGAAATCGTCCAATTTCTCTTATGCAAAACTGATATACTCAAGAGTAATAATTTGGCCTAGTTTCTAGATGGAGGCTCAACTATATGATCAAAAGGGCCCGAGAAAAAAATACAAAAACTATCTTGAAATCTGATGCTAATAATAATAATATTTTTTTTTATTATGATGGAATAGCCCATCTTAAATCGTATATTTAAAAGAAGGCCAGAGTGCCTTTCACGTTTTCTTTAAATGCAAGCAAATTTTGCAAACATACATACATTGAAGGAAGATCCATGCAAAATTTCATAGAATTTGGCCCACGCACTTATGCGTAAATTAATTGGTCGACTTGAAACAGCGAATTATTGTTTGGCCAATAATATTGTATGCAACAATTATTGTACTTTGCCGCATCTCACAGATGACGTAAAGGCATATTACATGCGTTGCATAAACTACTATTTAAGTTCTCTAAACTCTCAAAACTTCTAAAAAACACCCTTTATTAAAAGTGACGAAAATTGGTCAAATAATTCAATTTTATACTTACTCGGACGTTGCAGTTTCTTGTTGCCACATTGATTTGCATGCCACCTAGACAGCCAGTGAGTTAATTTCTTTGCCACACTCTTGTCGCCCTGCTGACCAATCAGCTGTTTCAAAGAGACAGGTTTGTATTTGTCCACCCACAACTGGCTGATCTGCGGGGGAGGCCGATTGAAATCCTGCTTCACATAACCTGATGAAGCTTGAGACGAAGACTGCGTTGAAAAGGCTAACGATGAAGACTGAGAAGAAACAGCTGATGAAGAGGCTTGTGACGAAAGTTGAGAAGAACCGGAATCAGTTTTGGTTTTCTTAAATTCATGAGGCGATGAACCATCTTCCGATTTCCTTTTATGACCGGTTTCAACTTTTGTTTCTTCTATTTTACGTCGTTTTGGGCTGGTTGTTGTATCTGATCCTACTTTCCTTTTCTTGGGGCTCTTGATTTGGATCTATGGAAAAAATATCGTTGCAATTGGAAATCACAATTTAAAAACAATCAACTACAGTGTTTCAAAAATGACACAACCCATGGGGTATAATATAGGACATATTCAACATGCTCTTGATTAAAATTCAATCTTATAGTAATGTTAGGAGGCTAGATATTAGATTGTATGCCCTGCAACTTAAAAATACATTTTCAGTCATTTTAACACATTTTCAGCAACTTTTCTTTGTCACTTCACTTCAAATAATCTCTTAAATAATGTCGTTTGAGTTTCAAGTCAATCAATAACATCGTATAAGAATTTTGATATAAACTTTTTAACGCAGAGCTCTGTAGGAAAACATCAGACAGGATAAGTTCCAAGGATCTCAAGAATACAATCATCTTGCAGGGTGTCCACTAGTTCCTAATTGTAAAATTCCCGACTTTTCCCGACCACATTTCCAAAATTCCCGACCTCAAAAGTTCTATAAAACCAATTTTACTTCAGGTAATATATTCCACGACATTTTGATAAATGGCAGTAGTAACTAAGACTCTTTTGCCTAGACATTGAAGGGACTCCTCAGGCTTGCGGGTATGAGAATCCAAGAACGGCGGAGACAGATGCAACACCGCTAGCGTGAATTAGTCTGCAGTGTTGATTGCTTACAGGGGCGGATCCAGCAGCAGATTTGGGGGGGGGGGAATACCTGAGTGGGTGTGTATCACCAGGCACCATGATGGGGGGTGGTGGTGGTGGGGTGGCCCGGGGTGTTTTAAAATGAGGCCTAAAATCGTGAATTTGAAGCAATTTAAGGTGAAAGGTTTAATTGAAATAAAACCAACTTTCTAAATTCAATTGTTCACCTATTGCCTGTAATGATATAATATTATACTGTTAATACAAAATGATTCATGATTAGATGCCTTTACAACGTCCTATACTGCCAAAAAACCAGAAACTTTAACTAATGGGTGTGAATAGAGTAATTGATGTAGCAAAAAATTCAAGTTTAACCAATAATTTAATGTTTGTATCTCACATAAACATTAAGTGGGAATATCACATTGAAATGTTCATAATATGAACTTGACTACAAAAAATTATGCAATTGGTTAATACAGCAGCTATCAATTGAATTAAAAGATGATATTTTATGAATAGATAATATGAATCCTGGGAGCTGACTAGATTTCACACAGAAGAGTTATTTCTAAAAATCCCTTTATCCTCTTTTTAAACTTATCTTTGGGCAGAGTTCTTGTTTCCAGGGACAACCATTGTTACCTTTTAACCCTGCTTTACATTCACCCAGATAACACAATCATTGATCACCCAAAATCCTTAGTCCAAAAATGTGAGAGTCTTGAGTACTGTCTGCTATAAAACTATTGTTCAATAAACAATGAAGATTTATTCAAAAAATAATTACATACATTATGAGGTATTTGTTTCTAGAAAGTATAAAAATTACGAAACACAAATTTTAATAACCTTCTTTTAATGTGTATCGTTTCATCACACAAAGCAGTAGCATACCTACAGGGTCATTCTAGGGTGGAGGATGACCAATGATGTTGCTGGGAGAGTTAAGACTCTCGGTACAATAATTACAATAGTAATTTGTAATTTGGAGTAGTAGACCTCTAACGATAAATTGAAGCAATATACATGGCTACTTATTCCAAAACGGGGGTTTGGGGCAATCCCCGAAACTTTTTTTGAAAAATTGCCTCTCTAAAGCCACATTTCAAGAGATTCTAGGCATTAATTTTTCTAACTTAACACTTCAACACACGTTATGGGTCAATGCAAATTTTATCTAGTTCTTGTATTATTGCCAATGGGAGGTCGGACATTACTTGAAGCTTCCAATTTTCTATACTTGATCCCTCACTGATTGAGGTACCGTAGAGTACCGTAGGATACTTGAAAATTTATTTCCAAAAAATTGAGGTGTACTCCGTGAAAACGTTTTTAAAATAACAATTCATACAAAACCACATTTTTAGCGATTCCTGACATCTTTGGCCCTTGCCAAAAATTGTCTCACAATGGCCTTCAAAAATGCCATTTTTTTGTCTGGGGGTAATATCCCCCTGATTCCTTCCCATAGTTACGCCACTGGCACAAACTGTTAATGAAAAATTAAATTCACAAGAAAAATTACGTATATTATTCGCAATTGAAAAATTATTCTGCAATCAGCCAAAATCTCCCAACAATTTTGAGGATCCAGGATCTAGGCTCTAGGGTGATTATCTGAGTGAATGTAAAGTAGTGCTAATAAAACGAGTCTGCTTTTTTTGCCATAGTAGTCCTATGTATTGATAAGCTGCAGAATCCAGAAAAACCTTTCAGAACTGTCATCATTTTTAGACAAAGTACTGAAGTACACAATAATTTGCAATAGAAAGTCAATTGTTGGTTAGGCATTGCTGTCTCATTTTCCTCCCTTGTCAGCAACTTTGAAAATTTACCTTCATTTTCTTCTACTTTCATTTTATTCTCTTTTTAAACTTTTTAGTATTTTTTATTTTATCTCTCTCCTACCAATTTCTATCCTTTTACATATTGTCATCTCTTTTCCACTTCTTCACTGTTTTTTATTATTTCCATTCGTTAAGAATTCTTCTTTTTCTCCTTTTCCCTACTGTTTTCTACTTTTCTCTCTTTTCCTTCCTCTTCTTTTTCTTTTCTTTCTTTTTCTTCTGCGTTTGGGAGGGGGGGGGGAATTTCCCCTTCCCCACCGTAGATCGGCCACTGCGTATACAATATGTCACTAATAATTAGATGATTGGAACATTTCATTTGCTTTCTTTTTTCACACAAAAAATAGTAAAATCTTGAAAACACAACAAAAAAATGTAACAGCCACCCTTTGGGGGAATTGACCTGCAAATAAAAAAGAAAATCACCCACTTCGGGGCAATGTAGGCTGATAACTCCATCAAAATAGCTAGTAGCTACATATTCAGAGGCGGATCCACCGGGGGGGGGGGGGGTGAATTCCCCCCCCACAAACGGAGAAGAAAAAGAAGAGGACCGAGGAGAGAGATAAGAAGGAGAAAAGAGGAACGAATGGAAATGATAGAAAACAGTGAAGAAGTGGATAAGAGATGCCAATAGAAATTGGTTGGAGTAAGATGAAAATGAAAAAAGACAAAAAGGGTAAAAAATAAGGATAGAATTGAAAGTAGAAGAAAATGAAGGAGATTTTTCAAAGTTGTTGACAAGTGAGGAAAATGAGACAGCAATGCCTAACCAATAATTAATTTTCTATTGAAAATATTGTGTACTTCAGTACTTGGTCTGAAAATTATGCCAGTTCTGAAAGGGTTTTCTGGATTCAGCAAATTATCAATAACTTACATGGCTGAGGTCTGAGGACTACTATGGCAGAAAAAGCAGACTTGTTTCATTAGCACTGCTTTACGTTCACTCAGATAATCGCCCTAGAGCTAGATCTTGGATCCTCAAAAAATTGTTAGGAGATTTTGGATGATTACAGAATAGTTTCTCAATTGCAAATAATGTATGTAATTTTTTTGTTAATTTCATTTTTCATTAAAAGATGGGGTCAGTAGCATAACTATGGGGGGAAATCAGCGGGATATTCCCCCCCCCCCCATGAATAAATGAAAATTTGGAATTTTTAGCAGGCTATTGTGAGACAATTTTTGGCAAGAATCAAAGATGTCTGGAACCACTAAAAATGTGGTTTTTAGGAGTTTTATTTTAAAAAGGTTTTCAAGGAGTACCCTTCAATTATTTTGAAAGAAATTTTCAATTAGCCCAAGGTACACTGTACATTACCCCAATCAGGAGCAGTGAGGGATCAAATATAGAAAAGTGGAAGTTTCAAGTAAGGTCCCAGATCTCCCATTGACAGTAGCACAAGAACTAGACAAAATTTACTTTGACACATAACGTGGGTTGAAGTGTTAAGTTAGAAGAATTAATGCCTAGAATCACTTAACATGTAGTTTTAGAGAGGTAATTTTTCAAAAAATTTCTCGGGGAGTTCCCCAAACCCCTGTTCTGAAATAAATAGTCATGTATATTGCTTAAATTTATTGTTAGAGGTCTACTACTCCAAATTACAAATTACTATTGAAATTATTTTACCCAGACTCTAACCCTCCCGGCAACATCCCCTTCCCTAGACTGACCCTGTAGTTATGCCACTGCTTTGTGTGATGTAACCATACACATTAAAAGGTTATTAAAATTTGTATTTAAAATATCATATCATTATCAGGCAAATATCAGGCAATAGGATAGGTGAACCATTAAATTTGGAAAGTTGGTTTTTATTTCAATTGAAAATACCCTCAAATTCACGATTTTATGCCTCATTTTCAAACATGTACAAAATGACATTTGATTATTTTATTTATTGCAAAAGTGTATTCACTAATTTTTATTGTTCCCAGCTACACATCGAATTATTCTTGTGTTTCCTTGTTAGCCAATTTAATTATGCGCTCGTAACAAAAGTATGTCAAAATACGTGTTACAATCAATTATCTCATTTTCCCGACCAAATTCAAAAAAAATTCAAAATTCCCGACCTTTTCCCGGTTTTTCCCGACCTATTAGAATTCCTGACCTTTTCCCGACCAGTAGACACCCTGTCTTGAAATAATATATCAATTTGATTAAACGACTGCTCTGACTAAACTTAAGCTCAACTAATACATTCCAGATTTTTTTTTTTTTTTTTTTTTTTTTTTTTTTGAGGATGAAGCCCACATAGGTCTGAGACCTGTGCGTGGGTAATGAGTTGGATGATGGTGATTGATGAGTTGGACCTACAGTTTTAGGTGGGTTCCGAACCACCGGGAAGTGATTTTACAGCAGAGAACAGTGATTGACTCAATAGTTCTCATTGTATTAAATGTTGCTTAAATATTGATTGGGGGACAGACAATTCACCAACCCCCCCCCCCACCGCATGACATCGTCCATCTGATTTCAGGGTTGAAACACCCGTTATCTTAGAGGTTAGACAACTATCTGTTTGTCTATTAGAGGTAAGAAAGAGATGCCTTATCAAATCAGTTACATAATTATATGCTATTAAGCAATCGAAGTAAATTTAGAAAACGGGTTCTAGACCAATGGTCGAGCTCCAGGGAGCTTTTGACCGGTAACTGTTAAATGTTACCGGTATCGTCTGACAGGTATAGTGGAATTCATACATTAAAAAATTTGAATAGGCCAATCAGACCCCAACGTTAACGTTTATTCACCATTTACCAGTAAGGCTCCGAGGAACTCAACCAATGACAATTTCAGAAATTCTCCAACTCAGTGACGAAATGTATTAGGTATACGTAATAGGCTCATCAGCTGATTTAAACATTAACAAGCAATCATTTTAGGTTATGTTAGTTTGATTTTGTTATCCAAGTGATTGATAACTTAAATAAGCAAGTTATTGATAGTTGTAGATAAAATAGAATATACAACGATTGTAATCAGCCTTTAAGCAACTCGTGCCATACTTTTAGGATACGAGATATTTCTTATTTCACTTGTGACCCAACTTGCGGATAAAAGGCAGTCATAATACAATCGTTGCATTAACTATTATTATCTGCTGATTATCGATCGGAAATAAGCTACACTGACAATGTATAATATTTACATGTTTGTAGATTTTAATGTATTTCTGGCACATCCTTTATAATAAAGAGCTACTTGTTGTTATCTGTTGACAAATCTCTAACGGAGGAGAGTAAGGGATTGAAGACGCTTGAGAGGTAGAAGAATGAGGAGAAAAATGAAGGTGGGAAAGAGAAGAGGGAAAAAATTGAAGAAATGGAGAAAAAAGGAGAAGCAGAAAGAGGGAGAGTAAAAATAAGAAGAAGAAGAGGAAGGAAATCACGAATATGGAGAAAAATAATATAATACGAAGATTGAGGAGAAGAGAAAGAATGAGAAGGGGGATAAGGAAAAAGAGACTATTAAAGTTAATTCGTAGATAGGTTATTGCATTTTCTAAAAATCCAGATTCACTTGAATCGGGCAACCTGCTAGTTGTTGACAATCCAATATTGTATTCATAGGTAACCCGTTCTTAAAAACAAATTTTTAAAAAGTTTTCAATAAAAAACTAATTATTTATTCAATCAATTAGTTACTCACCTCTTCATCACTACTGTTGCTATCCGACATGTCTATGCAACTGTTCTTAACTTTATCAACTTTTTTCACTTCGGGAGACTTTTCACTTTTTTTTTCAAACGAGATCTTTCCACATTTTTCACGAGAAATTTTCGACTTTTCTTCTGTTTCAATCTTTCTTTTCTTCTCCTTCTCTTTATTCTTATTTTCTGATTTTTCACTAGAATTATCATCACTATCAGATATATTGAAGACAGAGTAGTTCACTTCAAAACTCACATCACTTGATGATTTTGACTTGGGTTTTGCCACACCATTGGAGACTATTTCATCATTATTTTGTAATGGAGAACTATCTTGCTTTTCCTTATGACTTTTCCGTGATGGAGAATTTTCATGTTTTTTCTTATGACTTTTTTGTAATGGAGAACTATCATGCTTTTCCTTATGACTCTTCCGTGATGGAGAATCTTCATGTTTTTCCTTCCGTGATGGAGACTTTTCGTGTTTTTCCTTATGACTCTTCCGTGATGGAGACCTTTCATGTTTTTCCTTCTGTGATGGAGAATCTCCATGCTTTTCCTTATCACTGTTTCTATCTCTCTTCTGAAAATTCGTTTTGGAACTCTTTCTTTCTTTTTGATTCTCTTCCTCGTCACTTTTCTGTGTTTCTTTTCGCTTTTCATCAAATTCATCATTGGTTTTCAGTTGTACATTGGAGGCATCACAGGAAGATTGTACTGCAGCCTCCCTGATCATCGCTTCCACTGTGTCATCATCCAATAGTAGAAAAATGTCGCCAAAGCCGTCATCGTCCTCATTGGTTGCAACGTTTTTAGAAGTTTTCTGGAAAATTAACAGGAATTTAGATTAGAGAAGTGGATGGGAGCAAGGTTAGTTGAGGGAAAGGTTGACGCATCCCATCTCTTCCTACAGTAACAAAAATCTGAGAGTAGCCGGTGTGACGTCACCTTGAGACCTTTGCCAAAATTCTCACATCTCAGTGCAGTTACTGTCTTGAGTCAAAGTCTAGTTTGTGTTTTCATATTTATTTATTGGAGGTATAAGTTGGCTAAGTTATGTTATGTTAGTGATTTCACAAAGAAAAAATGCCTGGGAAAAGATATACATTTGTGTGATAATAGTCACACTTATAGCCTTTTTATACGGAGCCACTTCAGTCGCCGTCGCAAGCAACCGCCATAGACAATAGACATAGACAAGCTACTTGAAGCGATACATGCAATGATTATGGAACTTATTATACTCAGCCACAGCTGTAGACACGCCCCCTTTAGGCGTGGCCACAGGCTACTTGAATCGCCTAACCTCGCTTCTAGTGGCTAGCACGTGCAACTGTCGCCTTGTCAGCCGACCATTGTTTTGTATGACGCTTATTATACAGGGCCACTCCAGTCGCCGACGAGCGCCACGGTTTCATGGCTTTCTATAGTAGATCATGACAGTATTACTGTACTAGCTTGTCATCATCCAAAGGTTATGTTTGTTTGTAGGCTAATGTTGTTACAGAATGTCATAAGTTTCAGATTATTATAAATTACATTTGCTATAGATCACCGTCAAGTTATGTAGGGAGACATGTTGCAGTTTTTATTGAATTGATGACATTTTGAATTCAGAGCGATGCTGTGGGGTTTGAACGCGCCACAGCTGGGGCTTGCATAGGCGACTGTTGTGGAAAGCCTCGGCGACAGTCTTGTGGCACGCGACAGCGAATGCAGTGGCTCTGTCTAATAAGGGCCTAAGACAAAGCAGGAAGGTGACATTTATCCTAGTTATGTTTATCCTTTCCCCAAAGACACTGAACTAAGGTGGAAGTGAGTAAATTTATTATGGAGGGATGGGAAATGGAACCCATATTCTTGTGCTATATACTCAGACTTTTTTGCCTGATGACTTGAGAAGATTTGAAATGTGAGTTACTGAATCTACCAATCAGAAAGAAACATAACCAAACACAAGTTTCTTTGCAGAAATTATCAGACACACCAGTTAGAAGAAATGATAAAATTGAGTCATTGACCAACAAATTAAGTCATTGAGAGGAGGCATGTAAATAGGGGTAACAAAAATTGAGAGGAGGCAAGTAAATAGGAGTAACAAAAATGTCATAGCTATGTCTCGGAGAATCTAAACATTTGAACTGCAGGCTGATAGTAGCGATTTAACAAGTATTATCTCGGCAATCAAGATTAGTAATTTTGAATCTTTGAATTTTGAAAATGATTTAATTGCGTTGCGAATTGCATGCAGTAATATTAGCCGCCTTTAAAGAAGGTTATGCAGTGTGCTGTAGTTATGTATATGCCTAACTTCGTGACTGGTCACAGGATGACATCAAAACCCGTTCTCAGCGCTTGAAAAATTTGACCTCGAAATCGGCTTGATGCGTCAACATTTCTCTCTACTAACCTTTAAATGGGAGTAACTCTGACAAGAGTATAACTCAAAGAAAGTATAATTAATTAAACACTGAGATGAAATGTATAAGAACGGACACGAGATTAAAGCAGAATTTACAGTGTTATAGCTTTTACTTCGTGAAGTGGTCCTTTGAAAGTATTATTGGCTCTTAATTTTGCAGGAGAATGCCTTTTATAAGAGTACTTTTGTTAGTCTACTAGAGCTAGACGGTATTTGCTTTAAATTATGGAATTAAAGCGTTTGCTCTGCTAAGGGGTGCTTTGAAAGCAACATTTCAGAGGATAACATTGTTTATACTACATTTTATTAAGAATCCTTTTATTAGTTTACTAGACGGTATTTGCTTTTAAACTATTCATTTTGTGACTATGTATTTTGGATGTACTGTAGTCTTATTTGAAATTTGACGTTTGTGATGATGATGAATGAATGTAATATGAGTAAGTCTGACAAGAGTATATAACTCAAAGAATGCTATAATTAAACACTGTATAAAAACGGACTGTAGTCTCTTTAGCCGATTGCAACTGTGTGGCGTATAGATGATGATAATAATTTGCAAATAATGTTTGATACAGTGGAGAATTAAAAATTTTCTCACTTTAGTTGGTCTTGGTGCTGCAGTTTGTTTAACAGGAGCGGAACTGAAAACGTCTCCTGGCTTAACCGGTTTGAAATATTTCGACTTTTCTTCGCCATTTTGTGCCTTGATTTTATTCGCTGCAATTAAAGAATTGAAATAGATTAAAAGAAACAAGAGTCGGAATTATTGTTGAACCTGTTACAATTGAATAAATTGATAAATTTTCAAGAGACAATTTCGAATTCCTTTCAATGCTTGTATTATGCCCAAGACCCCCGTTAGGCCCATTCCATACTGGACATAAAAACCGCGGCAGAAACGCATGGATTAAATTGTTCACTTTGAGGCTACCCCAGAAACAGTTATTTTCATGGGAGCCTTATTAGCTCCCAGTACCGTCTGATACCAGTGGCGTCTGATTGGTCTATTCAAATTCATAGACGTTAAAAAATTTGAATAGACCAATCAGATGCCACCGGTAACATTTAACGGTTACTAATAAAGCAGGCAGGAACTCGACCAACGATTCAATCGAATTTTCAACAACTGTAACAGTATTAATACTGTCACTTGAACAGAACGTTCAGATTTCAAGAGCACATTGTATCATATTGAGATGCTGGTTTATTATTTAGCAGAATAAACAAAAATGTAAGGAGTGAATACGGAGGTTTCTAGAGAATTCAGATAATTGATTTGTTTAGTATTTGAGACAACTATCACTTGAAAGTGATGAAGCCACGAACGGTGCCAGGTATGTGTTCAGATAAGATAAGAGCTCCGTTTTGGTTTTCGACTAGCGAAAAATACTACTCTCTGCTATATAATCTACTTTGGTTCGGAGCCCACCTAAACATGTGGGTCCAACTCATTATCATCTAACTTACAATCCACGCATAGGTATCATACAAAAAAAAATTTGGGCTTCATCCTTCGAAAAGTAAATAAGTTTCTACTTGGACATAAGTTAGGGAAGTGATAGCCGTGAGCCGTAGCAGGTATCTGTTCAATCAGATTAGATAAGCAGCGCTCTCCTGGGCCCTCTCTGTAAGGGTGACCAATTGGATTGACCAGCAAAAACTATGTTCCATGCTGTGAAATCACTTCCCGGTGGTTCGGAACCCACCTAAAATGTAGATCCACCATGTTTGCACTAACATAGCTCAAGCGGCGAGGTGAAACTACAAGTAAAGGTTTCCCCACCAATAAAAGGCATACGCATTTACTTGGACATCAAATAAAAATAAAAAAAATTACAAATTATTCATTTAGAAAAAAGCAAAGTTGAAAACCACAAAGCTGAAGAAAGTTTCTTCAATTACTCCAAAGATTGATATCTTGTAATTTGAGGAAAGCTGTCATTCATTAAATCACGTTTTAACATCATATTTATATGAGAAAGTTAACAAAGATGTAAGACTGAATCTTATCGATAACTGGCTCATTAATTGAAAAAAGCAGGATTGAAAGGTTTGAACCTTAGCAATGCTGCTTCAGTTTAAAAGAAAATCACTTACCGGTGGGAGACTTCACTTTTTCTTTAGCAGTTGTTATTTTAGGACTATCATCATCGGATTCGGAATCACTTATGATAATTTGTTTCGCCTTTTTCTTTTTTTCAGGTTCCACATTTTTTACACTTTTTGAAGAAAGCGATGGCCTGAAGAAATTTCTTATGTCCTGTAAACAAATAATAATAATCTCTTTTAGGGCCACTCCATCAGAAGGAGGGGGAAAACGGCAAGTTGCACTGGGCCACAAAATCATTATTTGGCGAAGGTAAACAAGCATTCGGGAACCACAAAACAAAAAACATTCAGGTGCCACAAATTACCCTAGCCGGGGACTTTCAGAGGCCCCTTACACACTTCACCACTGTAGTCATGTACAGGAAGAAATTAATTACAACTAGAATAAGTTCTAGTTATATGTGAACGTTTCTACATTGGAAATGCATTCAATATCGGACAGCATAAGTATGAAAAACACATTTGAGCCAGTTCAAAAACAGCACGAGTATTATTTTGATTTATTGCTGTTACAAATATTTAAATTACTTTTGAAATAATTGTATATTGGCTGTGGTGCACTATATGGGCTTCTGTCAATAACTTGTTGTCAATTGAATAAATTGGACGTTTACAATTAATGGGAGAGGTTACATACTATGATTATACTCATTTTCAGATGGATATCTAGTCGGATAATGACATAATTCATAAATCACGTCATTTTTAAGAGAAGCCCATATACTGCACTCCATGGGATACTGCACTGCACTCCTCATACCTTTATTATTATAATGCATAAGTGCCATTTGATGGAAAGTGCCTAGTTCCTATTAATTTACATTTTGTGATGAAGAGTTCCTTTTAGTTTATTGTTTTATCTGTTATATTAAATTTTGTTGAAATTTAACGTTTATTATTATTAAAACTTTTTTATTCAATTAATGAATATCATAGTATTAATGAATAATACTAATAGTTCACATAATCATAATCGTTAAAGTTATTCAATTTAGACACTTTATTGACAGAAGCCCATATACTGCACTCCCTCTTAAAAATGACGCGATTAAGTGAATTATGTCTTTATCCGACTAGATATCCATCTGAAAATGAGTATAATCATAGTATGTAACCTCTACCGTGTTCACATAATCGTAAACGACCAAGTTATTCAATTGACAACAAGTTATTGACAGAAGCCCATATAGTGCACCACAGCCTTTTTTAGAGTACTAGTTTAACTCACATTTTTCGACATGTTTAATAATAATAATGAACAGGGAATGAGGGAAACCCATTTACTGAACTCCCATAGAGTTCAGTATATGGGCTTCTCTTAAAAATAACGTGAATTTTGTTTTTTAGACTACATATTCATCTGAAAATGATCTAAATCGTAATAAGTAACCTCTCCCGTGTTTACATAATCATTAATCGTACAAATTATTCAATTAATTCATTTTATCCATATAGGCCTAGTGCACTTTCTCCTTGTATATTACACTATGTAGTCATTAAACAAAATATTTTACTTTTAATAACAAAAATTTCAAGGTAAATAGGTACCAGGATGAAAGATCACGAATGAAACTTTAAGAAAAGGCTACAATTATTTAAACCAATTTTCAACTCATCAAGACAATGCCAGTTAACATAACCTCAATCACATGTATGTGCTCCACTAACCATGTTTATACTGTAGGTGAACTTAGCTCAAATTGTCATTCATCTTATATAAGTGAAAAAGCTAAGTTTTATGTGTGTCAATCATGAAGCAAAAAATACTGAGATATTATGGTGTACATAGTAAATAATAAATGCAAAAGCTTCTTCACGAATCAAGTTCACGTTCACATGTATTCAGGAATATGAAAACACGCACAGTCGCACACACTCAATCAAGCGCATCCTTCGTTTTCGTTTGCCGCGCAATACAAAACGCACTAACTTTTCTGAATTTTTTTTATACATAAATGGTATTCTAGAAAAGATTTGTATCAGCTATTCAATAGGAAAAATTAAAAATATAATATTATAAATATAAATTATCAGAATGAGAATATGTTTTTGAATTTTCGAAGCAAGTTGAATGATATTCCAGTTCGGCAACTAAACAACAGATGTTAGATGTTTTCTTTTGAACGGCTGTTTGTGGCTAGTTTTGTAATTGATCCAGCGTTGCCAACATAAATGTCAGCTGATTTGTCCTTCGGATATATTAATAAAAGTTAAAATCATTATTATCTTTTTTCAAAACAAATCAATATTTTCGAATTTCTACCATGAAAATGAGCTAATTTTAAATGTTTTCACATTTCTATGGCAGGAATTGGAGACTAGGCAAATTCATTCTGGAGTCTGTAGATCCTGACAATATATTTATCAAAAATACATGACTATTATCTATTTTACAACCTAAAAGCAGTTTGTTGAACGATCATTTTCAAAAGCTTCTATCAACAATTATTCATACTTTGGTAGTTTTAATACACAATCCATTTTTGTCGGTGTTCAGAAACCAGGAAATAAATGTATTGGCATTACGAGTACACTAGCGATCAAACTCAGTGAAAGTATGCCTATGTTATGACCTTTTGTAATGCCTCAACTCTTGTCATCATCTGTTTTAGCAATATTGAAAGTAGTGATATTTTGACGCATCAGTTTCTGTTGTTTTTGTGATGTTATGTTCCTGTCATTAATCATTGGGTAAGTTGAATTTGTTTAGAATTGAGCCAAAACCCTCTGTAGAAATAGAATTAACCTCTTTTTATCAGTGTACACTTTTATAGTTTATAGTACGTTATATGCACGATTATTTCAAAATCCCTACTGAGCTATGTTGATTTTTTAGTCACTATGTTAAATAGTAGACTACCATGGAAATATTTCGTACAATACTGAAAAAATTCTAACAGTATGTGAGGTAGTTACTATTCGTCTTGAGCTGCAATATTAGCGATATAATGATTTTTATGAAGGTACTGTACTGAATTGAAATGATCCTGAATTGAACGTAAACTTTAGTGTTTTAGGCTTATTGGAAATTACTTGATCTAACAGGGTTTTTTGGCATAAGAGCCCCGCCAGTGGACAGAGCTATATTTTCCTAAAATTGATACACAAAAAATCAAACTCTTGAACTCTTATTGCAGAGTTTGATTGTCCAGGATGCAATGAACTTGAGATAGATTTTGCAAATAGTGAAAATTTAACTTTTTTATGTAAAAAAATGGCCATTTATCTCAGTAAAATAGTTTTTAGCACACAATTTCATACTGGTAATGTTTTGCCTTATGATATTATGGAAAGCAAGTTTACATTTTATGTACAAAATTCTTCAAAGTTGAATTTCCTCAATGAGAAGCTTCACATTGATCAGGCTAGTAATTTTATATCTAAAAAAATATGTAATCTTTATGGGAAATGGGATATTTTACTCTACACCACCGTGATGTTATTGGTTGGTTGGCCGCGCACTGAGGGAGCGTTGGAACAATGGAGCAATGTCATTCATTGGCGAAGTTCAGCGCATTGCTCCCTCAGTGTTTAATCATTTCCTTTATTCTCTAAATTCACTACCTCTCATCGAAATGTGTTATGTGTAAATTTAAATTGTTGATGAAATAAATTCAATTCAAAAAGTATGCAGCAGCTTGAAGCAGAGACACAAAAAAACATCCTGTAAACCCAGTCTAGATCTAGCTTCCGCCATGATCGGGTTGAAGATTCAGGGGAAGTGATAGCCGTGAGCCGTAGCAGATATCTCTTCAATCAGATCAGATAAGCAACGCTCTCCTGCGCACTCTTTGTAAGGGTGACCGATTAGATTGGCCAGCCAAAAATACACTGCTGTAAATCACTTCCCGGTGGTTCGGAACCCAACTAAAACTGTAGGTCCACTCATCAATCTCTATCATCCAACTCATTACCCACGCTTAGGTCTCAGTCCTATGTGGACTTCATCCTTCAAAATAAAAAATAAAAAAGATGAAGGCTCTCACAAAATAAGCCAAGTGTTCGCGCATGGAACATAAAATAGCGCTCAGGGCCAAGGAGCAGGAGCAATAATTTTGGACAGGCGTTCGGCACTCGCTCCAACCGTTTCAAGACGTTAGCCAACGCCGCAATGCGGAAATATTTAGCCAGTGTGCAAAGGTCCATTTGAATGCATAAAAAATGGTTTCCATTTGCCTTGCCGGAACCATAGGTCTTAGAGCGCCTACTCTGGTTTACTGCCACTTCGGCGGTCAAGAGTTCGATTCCCATTCTAGTCTTGCATTTTTATGTTATTATTCACCTCATTACCCACGCTCAAGTCTCAGACTCATGTGGGCATCACTATCAACAAAACAAATACTTGGAATGTTGTTCACATCAAATCAATTTGCTCATTCAGAAATTTCTAGTGTCTTTATTTTATCTGTAAATTGGTTGGATTTTTTGTACAATCAACTGAAAATCGAATAAACCATTTAAAAATTGTAGTAATAACATGAGCCTTTTGTTGGGTAGGCGACCCTTACGGGTAGTTCCACCTTGCCCTTTGAGTCATGCAGTATAGATTTTCAACAAAATAATATGCAATATTAGCAAAGAAACTGTACTTTTGCACGGTGACATGCATTTTTCCAGGCTTTCAACTCTGTATTTATACTGAGAAAACTTAATTTAGTTCAGAAAATTGTGCCCAGTAACTCAACAGCAAAAACACACCTAATTTTTATAAACTATTTTTGAATAGCTTGCTATTTCTATGTAGTCAAATTATAATTCTATGAAGTTTAGGTGTGTCTTTGGCCATTTTCTCTTCAAAATATAAATTCTCTAGATATTTTGTCAGAAAAAAACGGTAGCCTAAATTTTTGTTTGTACCAAGTTTTATTCACGTTTTTTTATCTTATTTTATATTGAAACCACACCAATTTGCAAGTAAAGTTGAGGCTTTACAAATTTATAGATGAATAAATTGATATATAAATGTATTTTTGGTAATTTAGCATATATTAGCATTTGGTATTTAGCATGTATTTAGGTAAATATCTCATAAATTACTAGTTACCGACTTTTTTATTAGATTTTTTAGCTCATTCTTGATAAAACCTGACCAATATACTAAAAAATAATTTGTATAAAATAGTACGGTACTCTAATAAATAGTACAAATAAAATTAAGGCACTAGAAATCCCTGAACAAGCAAATATTGTAATTGATAGCTGCTAAATTTCGTCATTTTCAATTCTGTAATGAAGCATTTCCGGAGCTATGTTTATATTAACTGTTATCATTATTTTGCTGAGAAAGAAGCCGACCATGTAAGTTACTGTCAACTCTATGCGAAACATCCCTTATGTGAGTTAATAAATGATCGAATTTTATTTGTTGCAACTTGAACATGTTTAAGCAACAAGTCAGTGCAATTTCCTATTTGAACACAGTAGTTCATTTAGTACGGGATTTTTCTGAAGTGAAAGCTTTTGCCTAATGCAATAGCATTTAGATTGTGCCTTTGTTAGGTTGTGCAAGATGTTCGTTCAGCTCCGCTAGGTTTCAGCTAGCTTATATTGCTTTGACAGCGTTCCAGCAGCATTTTGTTTTCTCTAATCAGGATTGTAAATATAAATAATATTAGTTCTGGAACAGTAGACCTCACGCCCAAGAATAAGGGTGCTTACTCAGAGGAACGTACCGTACTCGATGTACTCAATGATAATCGTTATCGCAAAATTGAAAATAATCATGTCCTTACTGTTGATTTGATTTGCGTAGTCTATTTATGTGTTTTTCCCATGAAGTCATTCGTTGTCAAACTACCGAGGCTGCGTTTCTATTTTCCCCGACAGCTGATTTTTTAAATCAGATCAGATTTCACATGTCTGATGAATGAATTCATAGAACAGTATCAGTTAAATTTGTATAATTATTATTTACTTAGTAATTACTAACTTACTTATATTTGATATGTTGAAATATTATGTTATAAAATGAGATGTTAGAAATATTAGAAATAAGGAAATAAATATTATATTCAATAAAGTTCACAAACCATCAAATTTCCAATAACAACATGTTACTGGGTTATTAAAGGCTCAGCTAACTTAATTCATATGAAGGCTCAACCAGATGAATAAGAGGGCCCGAAGGCTATTTATGAATCTGTTTCCAATTGTATATGATGGAGAAGCTAATTTAAAAAAATCATATGTCCCCCATAGAAGAAGGCCTAAGAGCCTTTTTTTTCTTCTAAATGCAAGAAAATTTTGAAAATGTTTACACATACATCGCTGGGCGTTCCTCAAAGGAAGATCCTTGCAAAACTTTATAGAATTTTAAAACTTTATAGAATATTCTATAAAGACTTTTTAGAATATTAAAAACTTCATAGCTTCAGGCGTTTAGCCGTAACAGAGGGGTAATTCATCAAAACAAAATCTTGATAGGGTGTTTAAGATCCAAAAGAAAGCAGTTAGGTGTATAGAAAGAGTAAATAGATTGGATTCATGTAGGCTGTTGTTCAAGAGACTTGGTCTCCTAACTGTACCCTGCTTATATGTGTATGAAGCTACTTTATATGTAAAAACGAATGATATTAACCAAAATCTTGACGTACATGATCATAATACAAGAAGCAGAGGAGATTATCACTTGGTGAGTCACAATAGTAGCATATTCAAACAAAAACCTTGTTATAATGGTAGGAAATTCTACAATAAGCTACCGCAGCTTTTAAAGAGTCTTGAAAATATAGAAATATTTAAAAAACAATTGAAAAAATATTCAGTTGATAAAGCTTTTTATAGTGTACAAGAGTTCCTTTCACATCAAAATTAAGCCTCACCTCAACTAATTGAAGTAATTATGGTATCTAGTGTATAATATTGTTGATCTGACTTGTCTTATAATCCTTAACTGGAGTCTCCAAGACGTAATCTACAAAAAAAAAGGAAAAAAAGACAAATACAAAGCGGTCGACTTGAAAAAAGACTTTTCTTCGTTCGGTCAATTAATATTTTTACAATTTCTTAATGGAAGCATCAGGTATTAAAAACGAATCCTGCTCGTACAACTCGATTCCAAATATCGTGCCTGTCGAATAACTTCTTATATGTGTCTGTAGTTATCATGTGGCATGCTATATAACTTTTTTCTAATCTTCTTGTCTATTTTTGAAGCGTTTCTTGTTGGTTGGAAACCGTATCTCACCTCACTTTAATTATTTGTAACTTCATATTGGTTCAGTGTTCTTATTCTTAGTAATCTTATTTTTGTCCAAATAATTAATAATAATAAAAATAAATATCGAAAATTAAACTTTACTAGAGAATTGAACACATGCTTATTCGTGTGATGGCCATTTCGCATTGTTGTAAGGCTTCCTCAGACCAATGAGGTCTACTCTTCACAGAACTACTAGTATATCTGAATTAGCGTTGATGTCTGTGTAAGTGTGGTTTGTTGAAATGATGTGTTCTACAAAGATGGAATGGGTGTTCAAGTGTGTGATGGCTCTTCTATTTTCATCAAATCTAGTTGTAAATTTCCCGCCCGTTTGTACAATGTAGAACGTGTTGCAGTTATTACATTTAAATATATATATATTCCTGGTCTATTGTGTTGTGGATGCAGTTGGAGGGTGTAGGAGTTTTTTGAGTGAGTTGGTTGTTCTGTATGTTTGTATGTATCCATATTCTGTACTATGAAACTAACATCAAAAATAATAATTTAACCAGCCTAAATAATAAAATTTTGAATCTTCTTTTTGTTTCCTCTGGTTTTGTATTCATTTATCATCTGTCCATTCACTTCTCATTCACAAATTATGACGAAGAAAACGTTAGAAAAACGGTTGATTCAGGCTAGAACAAACTTTTCTATTTAGTTTTTCAGTGTTGTTTAAAAATAATGTTTCCCGGCTGATGGAAGAAACCTGTTGAATAAAAGAAAAGAGAAAATGCAGACAATGTTGTTAGTTTTCCACCAGTTAGGCCAGTAGTTTTACTCTGCCAGGTTTTCTGCTCTACTTATCACTTTGGCGTGCCTCTTGATTCATCTTTAAAAATGATGGAGATGCTGGAGGAGATAGGAAGATAACGAAAAGAAGAAGTGAAATTATAGAGCAAACTTGGTATTGGAAAGACAGAGATGTCTTTCTAATTGCTAAATTTGCTCTATGATTTTGTTTTTTCTCCTTTTCTGCTATTTTCCTCTTCTCCGCCATCTCTATCTTTTTCCCCCATCGTTTTTCTTTCTTCTTCATCTTTCCTTATTATTTATCTTCTTATATTTCTTCTTCTCTCCCTTCTCCGTTTTCTTCGTCACCTTCTTATTCTTCTCAATCTTCATTTTATTTTTCTTCATATTTCCCTTCTCTATTTTCTTAATTTTCTTCTTCCACATCTTCTTTTTCTCCTCCATCTTCTCATTCTTCTTCTTACTTATTATTATCTCCTTATCTTCGTTTCTTCTTCTTCTCTTCCTCCTTGTTCCTTCTCCTTATTTCTTCTCCACCTTCTCTTCGTTTTTTATTTATCTTGTTCTGTTTGCTTGTTCCTCTTCTGCTCGGGTTTTCTTCTTCTCAGTGCTGCTTCTTCTCCTTCTTCTTCTTCTTCTTCTTCTTCTTCTTCTTCTTCTTCTTCTTCTTCTCCTTCTCCTTCTCCTTCTCCTTCTCCTTCTCCTTCTCCTTCTCCTTCTCCTTCTCCTTCTCCTTCTCCTTCTCCTTCTCCTTCTCCTTCTCCTTCTCCTTCTCCTTCTCCTTCTCCTTCTCCTTCTCCTTCTCCTTCTCCTTCTCCTTCTCCTTCTCCTTCTCCTTCTCCTTCTCCTTCTCCTTCTCCTTCTCCTTCTCCTTCTCCTTCTCCTTCTCCTTCTCCTTCTCCTTCTCCTTCTCCTTCTCCTTCTCCTTCTCCTTCTCCTTCTCCTTCTCCTTCTCCTTCTCCTTCTCCTTCTCCTTCTCACGTCTTGTTCTAATTCTTCTTCTTCTTCCTCCTCTTATTTTTCTTCCTCTCTTCTTTTTTTCTGGTCATTCTTCTTCTTCTTCTTCTTCTTCTTCTTCTACTTCTTCTCATTCTCCTCCTGGTCCTCTTCCTCCTGCATCACCTCCTCGTTTCTTTTCTTCTTCTCGCCACTCCTTCTCCTTCTCTTCTCTTCGTCTTTTCCTTCTCCTTCTATTATTTCCGTCTTCCGTCTCCTGCTTCTCCGTCTTCTTCTTGCCTCTTCTTCTTCTGCTTCTCCTTTTTCTGTTTCTCCTTCTACTTCTTCCTTTTCGTCTTCTCCGCTCTTGCTCTACTTCTTTTATTGCTTATATTCCTTTTTCTCCTTTCTATTTTTCTTTTACTTCTTCTTCTATGATCTACATTAAGCAGTTGTCATTATTGTAGCTTCAAATAACAATACTTCACATGAAATACGAGTTGAATCACATGAACTTGAATCCAATTAATATTTCCCGTTTTACTGTTTCGAGTTTTCTATTGTATAGACTGCTATAAAATAATCTTCTTTGTATTTTTGATCATTCAATAAGTATTTCATACGAAATAAAAATTTTGATTCACTTTCAGCAGAGACAATTTTATTGCAGTTCATCTGCAAGCAACTAACATCAGCATTATTTGTTTACTTTTTACAAGTTGATCACATAATAATTATATCTTTATTGCACGTATTTGATGATTTAATCGTGTTTTAATTGAGGAGCTTCCTTTATATTTTGCTTTCTGTTGAACATTACAACATACTAGTTAAGAATAGTACATCATTTTTTTAATGATGTAGGTGAGATCAAAGGATAAATGCATTCAGCCTCTTTTTTCCTCCTAGCTAGATAATTGTGTTTTTTCTCTCTCTCACTCTCTCTCTTTCTCTCTCATGGGTTGAGTGTAAGAGAGGACCAGGAGTCCTAACTTCGCCCTTAATAAAGGCAATCCTAATCAATCAATCCTTTCCCCCTCTTCGTTGTTTACTCCCACTTTTTACTTCTTCATTCCTATGGGGGATCACTCCTTCCAGTAAGGAGCTCAGCATCCAGTGTTCTAAGAACAGGCCTCTCATGTTTGTTCACTCTATCTATTCACACAATATTTGATTTTAATCTAGTTCAGGTTAAACTTTTTACTACTACTTTAATTCGCACACATCAACTTGATATTGCTAGCTAAATTATCTAGTGATAAATAAGTTTGTAGAATTGCTTTTACCAAAACTGTGTTTGTCTTTTTATTGTGATTATTTTATTGAGTGTATTAGTGGATTAGACAGTGTCTAATTAGATTGATTAGATTAGATAAATGCTGTAGTTCCATATTATTTTCTCATCTGATAACAAAATATAAATACGGCTGGAGGCCTACTAAATCAGGTTTGATAATTGGGTTTATGGTTTTTGTGGTGGGGGCGTGGGTGGATGAGAAGACAGATGATTTGCAATTATGTAATTAAACACGGTGTTTGAGGTGAATTGCGTTGATAATTTAATACTCCTTTCGCAGGACCTGCAAAACTTAGCGAATTTCTGTATTTTTTCAAATATTTATGAATATCTATAGGCTATATATTTTTTTAATTTCTGGAAAAAAACACGAAGCGTTCTGTACTCTAGGGACCCCAAAACAAGTTTATATCGAGGTTCAGGGTGAAAGTAGCACATCACAACCAACTGCAATATTTACATTTCAAGAAATTCGCTCAAACCCAATAAAATAATTTTTTTTGGAAATTTCAAAATGGATGGTTGTTCTGCCTCAATAAAATTGACTTTTTTAAAGCGTAATAAAGAGCATCAACACAGAGAATCAATTTTAGAAAATTTCAAAATTCAAAATTTTTGCCCTTGCCCAATTTTGCTAATTTACGTACTCAATCAGGGTTTTACAGGCATTTATATGTTTGATGTTTCATTCAAGGGTGCGCCACTATGATTTTTGTACTGTAGGAGCCTCAAAACAAAATTTCCATCATGGTCCCGGGTGAAAGTCACACATCACGACCTGCTATAATAACTGAATTTTAAGAAATTGGCTAAAACTGAAAACTTGTTGAATGGCTGTATTTGAGAAGAGATGAACTAATTTAAATTTATTATTGATTATGTTTGAATTTTTTCTATGCCTAAAGCTAATAAGAACTCTTTTAATTTAGAAGAGTTTTCAAAGGAATGTTTCTATTTTGTTTGCACTGATAGCAGAGATTTTAATCTCATTTGTACAGCATATTAAAGAAAAAATAAATAATATTCTCACTTGTTATATAATTTTATCCTTTGAGATCAGTGTTATTGTGAAATGCTTTTAGTTTTTTGAGTATAATTATTTTGTGCTTGTTATCATTATTCTTAGAGAGGGTAGATGTTTTACGCTCATAATTTGAAAGTTATGATTTTTGTGAAATGGGAGTTGTCCCAGTACAGCTCACTTATTACGTTCATACACATGCATAAAAAACAAAATAGAGCATAGTAGAACATATTAATTTACTCCAGGGAACCCAAAACAAGTTTCCATTGTGGTCCAGGGTGAAGTAGCACATCACGACCCACTGTGATATCTGCATTTCAAGAAATTCGCTCAAACCCTCCCCCCAC
Source organism: Conomelus anceps (assembly GCA_948455865.1). Lineage (NCBI taxonomy): Eukaryota > Metazoa > Arthropoda > Insecta > Hemiptera > Delphacidae > Conomelus > Conomelus anceps. The sequence continues at coordinate 19,476,749 of OX418217.1, read as the reverse complement.
GAAATTAAAATAATTTGAAATTAAAAAAAAATAGCTCCATATTCGCTTTTATCACCAAAAAATACTGATAACTAATCACTTTTTTCATATTGCACAGAAATTGACAAATTAAAAAATTTTCGACGCCATTTTGAAAATGGCTGCTTTTCTCAAAACGCACTGGTTTTTCGAGGTGGATGAGTTGAAATTCGGATTTAGCGCCTCAAAAACCATAAGGAACAGTCAAGAAAAAAAAAGATTAAAGTTTTTTCCTGAAACACTTTTTTAGCACCAAAAAATAACTAACTCCATAGGGCAAGATACAGCTTTTGACAACAATGGTTTTTTCTTGATATCTTGAAAATTTGTTGAGCTAGAAGGCAGTGCAATACCTTAAAATGTTTGACTCCATGAGCTCTATCTTAAAGTCTAACAATAGAACTAAAATTTTCAAATACAACCCTTTTTTTCTTGAAAACCCCTAATTTTGGCGGGAAAATACCCCCGAAAAGGGGGTTAACCTTTTTGGATTTTCCTGGCTAACGAACTTGTCCAAGCTATTCACAAGAGGAAAGTGTATACCAAATTTGGTGGAAATCGGACATCTCCTTCAAAAGTTATCGTGCTATCAGACACATAGATAGATATATATATATATCTACATATATAACATTTTGTGCCACTATGATTTTTGTACTCTGGGGGCTCCAAAACAAATTTCCATCATGGTCCCGGGTGAAAGTCGCACATCACGACCTGCTGAAATAGCTGAATTTGAAGAAATTCGCTAAAATTGAGTCAGGCTGCAGTTTTTCGTTTTTATAAATTTAATTTTTTTGTGGAGGGATGGAGCCTATATAAGTCTATAAGCCCATATAGATCCATCCCTTATTGCTCTAATATAGTTCGTTTTCAGTTTTTTTAATGGAATGTATATAAATTAGTGTGGTGTGTTGAAATAATGTGTTCTGCAAATGTGGAATGGGTGTTCAGGTGTTTGATGGCTCTTGTGTGCTCTTTAAATCTATTAGTAAATACTCTTTCCGTGTGTACAATGTAGAACTTGTTGCAGTCATTGCATTTCAATCAATATATTCCTGGTCTGTTGAGTTAGTCTGTGTGAGTGACCTTTTGTGAAAAACAGACATGAAATAGACTACGCGAAGTTATATTAATCAAGGGTTAGGACTGATGACTGTGTTCAATTTTGTGATTGTGATTATCATACATCGAGTATGTTGCTCTGTTCAAGCACCCTTATTCTTGGGCGTGAGGTCTACTGGTCACGTAACTACTAGTATTGTTATATTTAAAAGAATGTTAATATGGGAAAAACTAAAAAAATGGAGTTACCCGTACATATTTAGAATGTCATGAGAACACATAACATTATTGTCATGAGAATACTTTTCCTTCAATTTTCCTGAATTGCTTTCATCACCCTCATTATCTAATAATCTTCCATCTTTCTCAATTATTATTGAAAATACAGTGAAATGAACCTCCAAATAGCGAAATCCACTACTTGAAGAGTTTTTATGATGTCCCTATACATTGCAATCTCTAATGCGACCTCTCATTACTAAATAGCCTACCTCTTTATAACGATTTTCCGCCTGGTTAATTGATTTCGTTGTACAAAAGTTTCACTTCATAATTTTGATTTTCTTTTTACTGTTCTAGGTTTTTGAGTTGGAAGGAAATAGTCTTCCATGCAGAGACAATATGTAGAATATGACAATTGAAAAATGGCTTCGGCTAATCCATCGTTGGATGGCAATAGCAATAGTGGTAAGTAAAATTTAAAAAAAAAATTTTCGTGATTTATCTTTTAAATCACTTATATCATGTAAAAATCTATAAAATACGCTAGCTTTTTTTTGTTAGTCTCATTCCTCAAACTTATAAATTTTATTTATTTATTGAGACAACAATACAATAAATTGAGAAGATGGAACAGGCTTAAAAGGCCCAAAACAGTTTTCTCCACAACAAATTTGACTAGGCTGCATTATTCAAAATTTTAGGTTAGTTCTCTAGAAAAATATTGGTTCACTTTAAAAACATTGTTTCTTTTTATTTGAAGTCTATTTGTTTGAAGTTCACTTGAAACAAATAGCTAAAAGCTGTTGAAAAGAGTTCATACTATTAATCTTTTAATTAAAACTTTCAAGCCGAATAATATATAGTTATTCAACTTGCACACCTTACTCATAAAGTTTGGTATGTGTATTGGCTGAATGTAATTCGTTCTTTATTTTGAACTCCAGGCTTAGTATTTTTGTAATAAGTAATAAGTTGGAGAAGAAGAAGAAAAAAAGATGATTTTGGGAAGAAGCAAACTAAGAAGTAGAACATAAGAGATGAGAATGGTTGAGTTCCTAGGAACTTTACCGGTAACTGTTAGATGTTATCGGTGGCGTCTGATTGGTCTGTTTGAATTTTTCAACTTCAATGAATTTGAATAGACCAATCAGACGGCCACCGGTAGACTTTACACGTACCGGTTCCCGGTGAAGCTCCCAGGAACTCGAGCAATGAAGTCTATTGACTAAATACATGTAGGTATCCTGATTCAATTGAAGAAACCTGCTAATAATCTTTATAATAAGAGGTAGTAGGTGTCGGTGTGTGCGGGGATTTCACAAAAACAGCAATGGTTTGGAACACGATATTTGGCACAAGCTTTCTCTTAACTCATTACAGTGCATCTCAAAGCCCGATTTCTGATTAAATTTACATTTTTCAAAATTAATACTCATTTTTACATATTTTCATTTTTGCAATATTATATTTTTTTAAATAAATATTTAAAATCCACTTATGGATACTATTACTGTTTTAAAATGAGTTTAGATGCAGAAAGCTCAGCTGAAATCAAACAGCTGATACGTCACTATTCTGCAAATAAGCGTTAGTCAAAGCAACTGTTCCGTATCAATATTGCAGCTTCAAAATACTTTTCTTGGATTGTATTGACATTGGCGGTTGGAATTCATATAACACATGTTTAATTTAAGCATCTCGCTGCAAAGCATGGGTAAACCTCTTTTTTAATATATTTTTAAAGTGTGTTGTAATTGTTTTGCAGATAGCCTGACACGTAACTTCTCGTTATCGAACAATGAGCGCAATCGCTCATCTCATTCTAATCAGGAACAAGAGAATTCCCCCCGAGACTATGACGGCCTGAAGCAGCAATGTGACATGGCGATGCACGAGCTGCAGCTATTGAGACGGTAACCAACCACTCTTATATTCTAAACTGTTTTACTGAATGTCACATGTATACATTATTCAATTCTATTTGTAATTTTGTCCGTGTAATTGATTTATTTGCTTCTAAGCTTGTATATTGATCATTGCCTAGGTCCGTCTGTGTCCTAGCTCATGTAAGGAAGATTCTAGGCTCTTGAAACTTGGTATACAGCTTCCTCATAGTCAAAGTTAGAATAGTTGGGGGTCGAATATAAAGATAATAAACGGATACAATGGAGTATCTAAGGACCCGATGAATTTACATTGTTTTTGACTGGAGAATAACTCATATTATTGTTTGACAAGTTATTTAAAAAAATAGTTTCTGTCAAATAACAGAACTCATCATTTCCATATCCTGTAGCCCGAACGATAGACCGATAGAACGATACGATAGACCGAGTAGAGATTCACCTTGGTTGAATGGTACATATGGCTATCAGTACAACTGATGATGATGATGATAATAATAATAATAATAATAATAATAAAATGTGGACAAGCAAGAAAAAGTCCAAGAAATGAACCATCTTTACTGAGCGTCTTCCACTTTGGGAGTTTTACGTTTAATAATAATATAATAATTTAATCTGTCGGGTCCTTGAACCGTTTCGTAGTATCGGTTTATCAGTTTTCAATTTACAGTGATAGCCTTAAGGTTGTTATTATTTTATGTGAATTCGTGGGGTCCTTGGATACTCCGTTGTATCGGTTTATTCACGCTACTTTAGTCCTTATCAGGTGCAATCTTTCTTGAAATAGAAATGTATTTCGTTATCAAATCGTTATCGTAGTACTCTGTGATTTTATAAATAATTTAATTATCTCAAACTATTTCTACAGGTATTTCAATAATTTTTTGAAATAATTATCATATTATGTTATGGTCGACCAGCGCTCAAGCTTTGCTTTGCTGTATCGATGAATATTGATCTGATTATTTATTTATATTTGTGAATTTTTACTGCTATTTTTGTATAATTTAATATAAAAACTGACACTTATTTCTATTTAAATTATGATTTTTACTCACTTATACTGAAGAAATGCATTTAGCTTATAAGGAGGAGCTTCATCAGCCTGCCACCAAGGGTCGTGTTTTGTTGAGGATGGGATAAACGGCCATTATGCAATTGAAAATTGCATTGGATTTGAGTTCTGTTTGGTCATTGAGTAAGTTGATTCTGTCTTGTTTATGGTGTTTGAATAACTCATATTTTTCCAGAATATTTAGTTTGTGGCTTTTTTGAAAAGTGTTGAAATTCCAAGTCAGTTTGGATGTTTTTGTGAGCATGAAGAGTGTGGATTAAGTGATCTGCATATGTTGAGTATATTGTGGGGGTGTGATTGTAGGCAGCAGAATGACACAATCCGGCGGTGCGAGCTAACAATGAAAGAGCTGGAGTATTACAGGGGTCAGCACCACGCAGCCATGACCCAGCTTGAGGCCACCACTCAGGAGTCGTCCAGTCTGCGCAGCAAGTACACCGAGCTGGTCTCCGACAAGCAGCGCCTCGATCGAGAGGTGTCCGAGCTGCGCTGCAACCAGCAGATCAACCAACAGGTACAGTACTTATTCATAGAAATAATTATACAGTAGAGTCCCAGCAGTCCGATTAATCTTAACATGATCTCACTCATAGAAAGACATTTTTTATGATGCCCGCTTTCACCGTCATTTGTCAAAGCATTTTACCACCAAGATAGTTGAGCCGTTTTAAACCTCGGTTTCCTAGAACGTGGATTGGGACTGAATGGACAGCGGACAAGGACACATACACTACAATATATTGCATCCGGTTTTCTTCGGAGAATAATAATATATTCGATTGTAATATATTCGATGTAATAAGAGAGTGTAAGATAATAATAATATCACAAGCTAGTTTGAAGAATCTGGCAATTTAACACTAGAGGGAAGTGATAGCCGTGAGCCGTAGCAGGTACCTATTCAATCAGATAGAGATAAGCTGCGTTCTCCTAGGCACTCTTTGTAAGGGTGACCGATTAGATTGACCAGCAAAAAAGACACTATTCTCTGCTGTAAAATCACTTCCCGGTGGTTCTGAACCCACCTAAAACTGTAGGTCCAGCTCATGAATCACCATCATCCAACTCATTACCCACGCACAGGTCTCAGACCTATGTGGGCTTCATCCTTCAAAAAAAATATACTGACAAATATACAGAATTATTCAGAATTTATTCATTTAAAATTCCTCAAAGTGCTATTAATTTATACTAAAGACTTCCGCAATGGTGGATATTGACAACAGCATTAAATAGCTGATGGAAATTGATGAATGCTACTGTACAAAAATATCAGTCACCACTGGGAACCGCGGACCTCCCAATTACCGGTAGGGCGTCTAGGGAGGCAATTGAGAGGTCCGCGGTTCGATTCCCGGTGGGGACTGATATTTTGGTACAGTAGCATTTATCAATTTCCATCAGCTATTCAATGTTGTTGTCAATATCCGCCATTGCGGAAGTCTACAGTATAAATTAATAGCACTTTGAAGAATTCGAAATTATTAAATTCTGTTTTTAATAATAATATCTTGTGACCTGGCTGGATCAGGTCTAGTATCAGAGTTCTCAGGTCGCACCTGAACAAAGTTCAGGGCCTCTCATGTGACTTAACACCTGCTTTTTAGGCAGCCGGGACCGACGGGTTTTGTCCTCCGAAACACGGGAGGGTTCGGTCTGATCAGAGGTTTTCTCGGTCAGGTTAGGGGTGTGTGTGTGTGTGTGTGTAATGCCAGTCTCGCGCATTTCAAAAAATCAGAAATGATTAAGAACACTAAATTTGGCACAAAGCATCCTCTAAACTCAATCCAGTGCACCTCGAAGTCAGATTTTTTATTTTCCTTTCAGACTTTTTAAAATTAATGTTCAAACTTCACTTATGAGCACTACTACTGTTTTAAAATGTCGATGCAGGAAATTCAGAGAACAGCTCATATGATGCAAAAAATCCATATCATCACTATGGCGGTTGAAATCCATAGTACATATGTTTGTATAATTCGTCAAAATTGTAACATAACTCAATCAAATACTTTTTCAAATCATTTTTTAATTCAATGCTGTTAGTCTCATTTCTAATGGTACTTGGTAAGTACCCTATACATTTAATACTGATATAAGTTGGGCTCTGTTTACATTTTTCTTTGTTGTGTTTCTTTTATCATAAAACTGTATTTGTAATATAGTGTGGTCGATGTGTCTGTGTGTGAACGCTTAACTTTTCTTCCCTTGTTGAATTTGTATAGAAAAAATAATATATGAATAAAAATATATCATAAATTAATGTCGAGGTACTGGACTCTGACTCACAATTCAGACCAAATAGGTCTAATCTGTGGGTTCATATTATAACAATAATAGATAGCTTCAGATTTATTGATTATCAATATATTAGGAATATTTTTTATTATATATTTTTTTTAATTATGTATTTTGTAAATTCACTGTCTATTCTGGAACTTTATTATGTATTTTGTAAATTTAAATTTTCAATTCAATTTAAATTCAATTCAATTTTTTCCTAGTGTTATTATCATGGACATTGGATTGCTAAATAAATTTAGACTCGTTTTTTACATGCAATATAAATTTATATTTATAAAGGCTGTAAACTGTATGCATCAACTATCTATAAATAATTATACTGTAGAGTTCCGGTAATCCAATCACATACTTATCCGATTAATCTCAACTCGTTTTAAAATTTAATTTAAAAAAAATCATTTTTTCAATTTTGTTATTATGGCCACTTGAGTCTGATGCAATTCAAATTTGTCTGTTTTTCTACAGGATGTGATAGTACCTGAAACCAATAATGGAGACTCGATCAATCAGCACTACATAACTGCGTTGAAAAAATACGATGCAATGAAAGAAGAGTACGACGCGTTGAGGAAACGCTACGACGATCTCATTGCCTCGCATTCCTCGGCTGTTGACAAGCTTGAACTCACTCAGGTTGGTACTTCTTAACTTTTTATAAGTAATTAATACAATATAGTAATTAGTACATGATCAATCGACCGATTAAAATGTTGGCTCCGATTAAGAAATTATTGGTGTACCTATACTAACCTTCCTTCCATCAATTTCGCTTTTAATGCGGGTTAATTTGTGGAGGATCGAGGGGAGACTTAATTTGTGGTTTAACTTACTTGCGGTTCTAGTGAGAGCAATGTAGACAAAAGCGGTGTAGACGTTTGCGGTGAGAAGACGAGCTCCGACCGTTGAGCAGGCCATTCTCCAACAGTCTGAGGATGAGGGTAGAAGAATAGAAAAGTGACGAGTAGAGCAGTGGGGGTACTGCAATTTGATACCATTATTCAGTTCTCAACACGACAATTACAAAAAGTTCACAGCAACAAGTAATCTACCTTCAAAATTTACATTTCCCTACCTCAAGTAAAGCTCCGACAAATGCTTTTTATATAGAGGAGTATTATTAAAAAAAAATAACTTTCTTTGTAGTGGCGAAGGTGATATTGTGGAAGGTATCCATAATGAATAATAAAACGAAATTGTCACAACCACATTTGTTAAAAAATTATTGAGAAACTAGTTTCGGTTGTTATACCATTATCAATCTCAATCAAACCCGGTATAACAACCGAAACTAGTTTCTCAATAATTTTTTAACAAATATGGTTGTGACAATTTCGTCTTATTATTCATTAAAAAAATTAAGTTGATTTTGACTGTATTCTCTTATTATTATGCATCATTATATGTGACTAGCAGGTTGCCCGATTCAATTCAATCTGGATTCTTAGAATTCTGAATCATATATCTTATAGCCCTCTTTATCTGCTCCTTTATCATCTGCTTTTCTTTCTCCTCCATTTCCTTTTTCCTTTCCTCCCCCTCCTCCCTCTTTTTCTTTCCCCCTTCTCCTTCTCTTCTTCTCCATCTTCTTTTTTTCTCCTTCTCCTTTTTTCTTCTCTATCTTCCCCTCATTTTTTTCTTCTCTTCTTTTTCCTTTTTCATCTCTTTTTGCTACTTTCGTTCTCCTTACTTATTTCCCCCGTCGTTCTTCTTCCTCCTCCTCCTTCAATTTCTTATTCTACGGCGTTAAGAGTTTTGTCAACAGATAACAGCAAACAGTTGTTCATTATGTAGTATCTGGCAATTCAACTCCTCACACATATTTTACCTCCTTTTAAAAAGTTTATAAATTCTAATTTTGATATTTTTGTTTTTGCATGTTTATGTATGTGTGTGTGTTGTGAATGAATAAATAAATATAGATTGTATTGTTTTTAGTCAATAAATGATTTGATAAAATTTTAAATGTAAATGGTACCGAATTGTTTTAGGCAATAAATGATTTAATAAAATAAAAATGTATAAATTGCATTGCTTTTAAACAATAAGTGATCTGATAAAATAAAAAATATATAAATTGTATTGAAGACAATAAATGAATTGATTTGGATGTGTGGTTGCAGGAGGAACTTGGCCGGCTGAAGACGCAATGCGAGGAGATGGTGAAGGAGCGCAACGTAGCGGTGAGAGAGAGAAACGGCCTCAAACAGCAGTGCACGGCCGCCATTCGGCAGTGGGACAATGCGCTCAGGGAGCTTAACGAGTGTCAGGAGGCATTGGGCAAGGTCAGCCTTACAGCAGTATCGTATCTTAATTTTTTTAGGACGAAGCCCACATAGGTCTTAGAACTATGCTTAGGTAATAAGTTGAATGATGGTGATTGATGGTTTAGACCTACAGTTTCAAGTAGGTTTTGAACAATCGGGAGGTGCTTTTACAGCAGAGAACAGAGTACCTTTTGCTGGCCAATCCAATTGGTCACCCTTACAACGATGGCCCAGGAGTTCGTAGCTTATCTCTATCTGATGATACCTGCTACGACTCAATTAAATTTATTTTATTCCATTCCATAGGTAGCCTACAAATTTGCATCAATATAACAAAATATAGTATCAAATAATACTGAAAGATTAAGTACATATCTACACTGTTAATTATTGTTCTCTATAAGAAATAAATATGTAATACCATGTGGCATTTCCAGTATTAGTTTTTGTTTGCCCACTGGTAATCATCGACAAAAAATACAACCTTAAACAGTTATAATTCCAGCTAGTTATATAATTAAAAAAACTAAGTAAAATATAAAATCAATAAAATTATAAAGTTAGAGAGTACGAAGAACGCTCAGGATAATAATTACATCAATAATAAGAGCAATTATGTATTATTAAATAATATAAGAACAATCTCACATTCATTTTAATAAATTACTAGCTATACAATATCTCAATCAAAATAATACATTATATAATTATAAATAAAAAATATTTCCGAGTGAATTTGTATAAGGCCGGCCGCATACAAATTTAGTTTAATTGAAACATCATATAATTATAATAAACGTAGATTTCTATCTCAATCATATAACTCACACTAATATAACCTAGAATGCTTTTAGGTAGTTGTATTGAATTGTATTTGAATTGAAATTTAAATTGATTTAGAAATGATTGAATCAGCTGATGTGACTAATGCATAACATTTATTTCGACACTGTTTTGAAGAAATCCTGAGTTCTGATTGGTCTAGACTCCTGTACTAAAAAGTGACAGAGTGTTGAAATAACTTGATTGTGACACTACTTTGATAAGACATGGAATAAAGTATGGTTTATTGACATCATTTTTCGACCTCTTATATCCACTTTTTAACGTGTATGTAGAAAAGTAACAAATAACTGTAGCCATCCATCGAAATTGAAGCACCAGATATGTTCTACGGGTGTGAAGCATTAAGCCGCGTCTCCACCAACCGAACATATCTGACGAACATTGTTGGCGAACACAAAAAATAAACAAAGATTAAACATATGGGTCACTGAACATGTTCGTGAGTTCAATTGAAATGTTCGGTCTGTGAGCGAACAGTGACGACCAACAACAGGTTCCCGCCACTATCCCCACCACACCTATCATAATGTTCGAGAAGGCGTCCACACCAAACCAACTCCAAAAAATGTTCGGTGACATCAGCTGATTCCAGCGAACACTGTTCGCCGAGCATGTTTGGTTGGTGGAGACGCGGCTTTAAATTGAAGCACTTAAATATCGTTTGAGCATTTGGTTGCGATTGCGACCACATTGAAAATTTATGAAAACTTTGATTTTTTAAAATTTTGAATTTTCTTTTCTATGTGAATAGGAAAGTCTGGTATTTGTGTTTTGTAAGTAGAACCCTTTAAAATTGGGATATTCTTTTGTAGTCACCCTTATTTTTAAGGGATTTCAAAAGGGAGGTTCTCAATTCTACCTGTTTTTTTATGTTTGTACATAAATTACACGAACACTTAAACGGAATTAAATATTTTTTTATTGATTATGAAGTTTGAAAGTTAATTAAATTGTTGATTTTCCTTGTGTGGCCCATATTAGGTGCAACAGCAGCACGAAGAGGCGATGAAGGAGATCAATCAGGCGATGGCGGTGCGCATCAAAGCCAGCAAAGACCTGAAGCGGCTGACCGAGGAGCGAAATGCAGCCATGCAGGAGTACTCGCTCATCATGAGCGAACGGGACACTGTGCACAAGGAAATGGAAAAACTGTCCGAAGATCTCACGCAGGCGTTCAAGAAGAACAAAGCACTCGAAATGGAAAGCAAGGAGTCTATGGAGGAGGTGAGTGATCTTCATTTTCAAGTTCACCATTATAGTGATTGATTCAATGTTTGTATTATGAACCAGTCTTTTACCCGGTCTTGCCCGGGAGTCCATTTAGGAGTTTCTTCTGATAGATAGCGTATGGTTGTGGTCATAAATAGAAATGTATTTTATTGACCATCAAATACAGTCATGTACATTAGGCTTCGTCCAAAAGTATAAAATGTGTAAAAACACTAAATTTTGAATACTAAATGATAATGTACAATAACCAGTAGCATCAACTTAACTGTTAATTATACTGGGAGACAGCTCAAAAAATTCCTGAACTTGATATAACGGGTTTTCCAAGAGCATTGTCCTCGCATTCAGCTTAAAAACAGATGCACTCTGGATTCTAACAAGTGTCAATCTATTAAACGCACTCAATGATAACATTTTTGATTGGAACTGCTATTTTTTAAGTCTGACAGAAAGTACACTCAGACGACCACTTTTCCTCGCAAAATGATCATGCTACCAATGATTTCTACCAATTGATCTCCAAAATTACGAAATTGGGAGGGTTGAGTAAAATTGAAGTGAATATAGCATACAGCTCATCTGTACGAAAAGAGAAGTTCAAAAATAACCGGTTTTTGCACTGATAATGTGAATTTCTAGTTTTTTTATAAGTGAACTACCATTTAGCAGCTTTGCAACTCTACCCACCAGACTAGTTTCGCGTTGGGTTCTTTAGATTGATGCATTACAGAAAAAGCTCAATACACACAATAAGTGAGCTCGCATGATGCTGGGAAGTTAGCAGCTGCAAGATTGATACAGAATTAATCTGCTGCGTTGTCTTACGAAATATCGGCGTATATTTGCATCATAGTGACTTATCATGTATCAGCTACTCTATATGAGTTTCTTTCGTCTGATACATTTTAACAAAATGCCGAAATTTGAATATCATTTTTGAAAAATGTGAATAGAAAATATGAGAAATCGGACTTCGAGGTGCACTGAATTGCGTTTAAATGAAGCTTCGCATCAAATTTAGTGTTTTTAATCATTTTGCAAAATTTGTAAGATCAACACAAACACACACCTGCTTTCTTTTACTATATAGATGCCTTAAGCTACTAGTAAACTGCTAGATGTAAGGTCCCAAACATTTAGCGAGTGGCTTAGAGGCTGAATACAAGCGTTGCGTACACTATTTTGTCTAAGAAGACTACCAATATACAGACAATATAAATTTTCATTTTCATTTTGGATTTCTATCTAAAACTAATATAACCTAGAATGCTTATGCTTATTTGTTGACGAACAGCTTAGAAATACAATTTGAATGAGCTGAATTTGGTTTTGAAACGTTCGAATCAGCTAATGAGAGTATTTCATAATACTCATCTATATAATAAGAGAGAGTAGGGGTGTGTTCGTTTGTGTGTGTTTTTCTCTAACGCTTTTAAAAAACGGCAAAGATTTGGAACACTAAATTTGGCACACAGCTTCCTCTAAACGCGCTTCAGTGCACCTCAAAGCCCGAATTTTGATTTTCCTTTCAGAATTTTCAAAATTAATGTTCGAAACTTAGAAATCCCACATGTTGTTATTGTCCCTTAATCATAAATCATATGATAGTCATAATAATTATTGTATTTCGTAATTTCAAGAGGGCTTTTAGTTGAACATTTTTCCATTTGGTCTGGTAGCGTAGTGCGTAGGGCAGCTGCTCATCATGCTTGAGAACTTGAGTTCGAATCTCGGTTTGGTCAAAAAAAGTTTCTCACAGAAGTCAACTCCACAAATTAGTTTTGTATTTTAAAAACTAATTTGGTTGAAATTATTTAATTTGAATCATTTTTTCTCATAGTTTGTTCTTAATTCTGTTTTGTAAGAGAAACTATTATTTCCATTCCAATCTGCATAATAAATAAATAAATACATAGCTTATTGAAACATTAAGAAATACTCGTAATTTAACTAAATCCAATGTTGTTTGGGCTTGAACGGAGATTTTTGGGAATTATTTTTACCTTCTAATATTAAAAATGAATCAATAAAAAACACAAAATGAAGTTACTTGTATAAAAACTTACTTGGATTGAAAAATAATAAAATTGAAGGATCTAATGAATTTAATATGAAATCAAATTCAATTCAATTTTGTTATCACTACAATCAATTATCTACCAGAAAAGTAAAACTCCAAACTGGATTCCCGGGCAAGACCGGGTAAAATGCTTGTTATATTACTAATCGGGGCTTCTCTTTGGTCTAGAGTCTAGAGCTTTTACTGATGTGTAATATGATGTGATGTAATATCAAACGTTGTTCTCCTATTTTCATTTGTTCTTTCACATTCCTCCTCACTGTTTGTTTCAGAAAAAAGCTCTGTCCTACCACATAGAAACGTTGAAACGAGAAATCGCGTCTGCCCTGCATGACAGAGACAAAGCGCTGAAGGAGTGCAACGATCTGAGGGAGAAGTTCGGCGAATTCACAGCCAAAGAAGACTCGCAGAGAGAAGCGTTCAAGGCCCGCTTTGATAGTAACTACATCAGGGGAGAAAGGTGATTGTTGATTTTCAATGAAACTGATTGCTTATGAAGGATTCTCATTTTTATAATTCATGGCGTTGAGCTGCATCTTTGGGCCGTGCCCAAAGAACATGCCATATGTCAATACATCCATATACTTATCGACATACAATATTTGTCTAGACCCATCTACAGGTTGATTAACTTGATGAAATTTTACAGCATATTTTCTCTAGCTATAGCTAGAGCTTTTGAAGCCAGTTATTTTGCACGTGACATCAGCAAGGTTTTTGATACTATGGACCATGAAGTGTTACTGAGGAAATAGGCCTACTTTGAGGTAGAGGGTGTTGAAATCTATCTATCTCTATGTAATGTATGGAAATTTCAATCACTATATTTTTTCCATCATGTCCTGTACAGAGACGCTGGTAGAAAAGATCCTAGAGAATTACAGACTGCTTCGATGGACCTGTTTGGCCAGAAAGAGAGGATGGACAATCTAGACCAGGCCAATCAAGAGATCGAGAGACTGAGAAAGCATGCCGATAAACTGCAAGCTGAACTACAAGGTAATAACATTTATCAATCGCAAAATCATGAACAAAATAGATTGGTACTGTAGTCTACAAACTCTCATTTGAATGATTTCAATTGCAATGATGTGAAGCTACCAGAATTCCTCAATGTAATATTAGTATTATAGTATACACTATCGTATTTTGTTGTTGTTATGGATGATGCTCACATGAGTCTGGAGACTTGTGCGTGGGTAATGGAGTGAATGATGGGAAATATCTAATTAGATACGAATCCAAGGCTGTAGGAAACGAAGACAGCTAGAGACTTTTCTAATCAGAGACAAGCGCTCCAACCAACTGCGCTATCACAGCCGCCAAATTGTAGTCTACTGTTGAACTTGGATAATATCCAAGTTCAACAGTATATACTGTTTAACTTGCCAGCGAATTCAATCGGTTTCCCTTACAAAGAGGGCCCAGAAGTACGTAGCTTATCTCTATCTGGACGAATTTTTGTCCAAACTTCGCCTTTTCATGTAAATGCATCCCTTAGAATTTCATCTCATTAGCTCTACACATTTGATAACTTTTAATGTTTTCAACAAAATGTAAATAGTATCAACCAGGTCTACTTTCTATGGGATGTTGAAATATTGTATGTAAGCACAAATTTGAAAAGAAAAATTGTAAATTTATCATGAACAAAGTAATCTAATCTAGTTGAACACGCTGCGGCTCTCAGCTATCATTCCCTATTCAGGTGTCATAACCATGTTTCAAGGTATGTTTTTATAATCTTCTGCTATCATGTTATATGTTTATTATATTATATTTTTGTGCCATTTTTCCCCAGAATCAATTCAGGAGGCTGAAGTGTCAAAACGTAGACGAGACTGGGCGTTCAGTGAGAGAGACAAGATCGTGTTGGAGAGAGAAAGCATACGTACGCTGTGCGACCGGCTGCGCAAGGAGAGAGATCGAGCAGTATCGGAACTGGCCGAAGCGCTGCGTGACTCAGACGACATCAAAAAGCAGCGCAACGAGAAAACCAAAGAGCTCAAAGTACTCAAGTAAGTACAGCAACAACCATCGAGGTATAAGAAAGTGGAGGGAGCATAACGTATACCGCCAATGTTAAAATAGTTGACCGGAAATGAAAGCGAACGAGCAAACAATCCCCCCTGCATGGAACTTGAGCCATTCGCGGCTGAATCACCGCCAATTTCAAACTAAGTAGAACACTTTTACAAGACTCTTTCATATCAGTTCAAATGTTTCAACTATGCTTCTCATCTGTCGAAAACGATTTGCTTCTCAAAATGATTTTTTAAACATTAAGGTTCAGCAGTCGTATTGGTACTGATCTGTTTAACTGTTTAACACTAATTTTGGCTTCAACCTACGGGAAGTAATAGCCGTGAGCCGTAGTTGTATCAGATTGGATAAGCAACGCTTTCCCGGGCCCTCTCTGTAAGGGTGATCGATTGGATTGACCAGCAAAAAAGACTCTGTACTCTGCTGTAAAATCATTTCCCGGTGTTTCGGAACCCACCTAAATTTGTAGGTCCATAATGATGTATCCAATTACATAGCTCAAGCGGTGAGGTGGAACTAACCGTAAGGGTCTCCCCACCAATTACTTACTTTTTGCCTGCAACGAAGTGTACGCTCCCTCCACTTTCTTTTACCTCCATGGCATAACTGTATACTCAGTAGGGATAGCTCTGCCCTTAATATTCTTGAATTTCTTACCCTCTAGACATCTTATAAGGCAATTTTTGCTCAGGATATAGTGTGGTACTCATATTCAAACAGAGGCTGTGGAAGTACTGTGATATTTCCTACCCATAGACTAGATTTGCTTGAAAGGGGGCCTTGATAGATATCAAGGAATTCAAATTACGGAGGGCCGTATTTATGAACGTTCCTTCAGTGTCTCTTGACTCAAGGAACTTCTGAAATGTCTGTATTATATTGAAAGTGTTCTCAAACTTACTTGCCAGCGAGTCATTATCAATGTCAAACCTTGCCTGGAAACATGATTTCAAACTTCAGCAAGTATAAATCACCGTGGATGAAGATAAAGATAACGTACTGTATGTAAATTCATAGTCACTATTAAATAAATATTACTACGCCAAGATTTTCCATATCCGTTTTTTTTTTTTTTTTTAATTAATGCAAGATATTAATAACAATAAGCGTATGGCTTTCATTGGTGGGGAGACCCTTATAGGTAGTTCCACCTCGCTGCTTGAGTCACGTTATGGAGAACCTACTATTTTTGGTGGGCTTCAAGCCACTGGGTTATTGATAATAAAGCTTATAACTTGAAGTCATTGAAGCACGGTCACCCATCCAAGCGAGGCCTTAGTGTTTGTGACTGAACATCATCAATCATCAATAGTGCAAGATAAATGTAGCGTAGCGAGTGAGATCTAACAGCAGACAAAAGAACTTCGCGTTTACTTCAATCATCTTTATCCCAGGAGGCTCATAATGAGAAGAAATGTTGATTGGTTAGAGATTGAGTCCTTTCAAAAGAATTTTAAATTTTCTTATAAATAAGTGTAAGGTACTTATTAGACAGAGCCACTACAGTCACCGTCGCTTGCCACACTTTAAAGCTAAATTACATCAAATGATCGTGTGACCGAGTTCACAATTTTCAATTTACACAAATGCATACACTTCTTTGAAACCAACAGCTGATTTTTTTTATCAAATTTACTCAGCTGGTGGTGTAATTTGATTCTGAAATAGTCGCGCGCGACGGCGACTGCAGTGGCTCTGTCTAATAAGGGCCTTTCTGCATTTAGTTTTATCTGTTGATACCCGTACATTCAGAGAAAATAGGCTGTTCCCATGCTTTTCGAACACCCGGTATGATGTAGATTTTACTTTTGTAGCAGAATGTGGTGTAGTTGTATCAACTTGCGTTGAAGTTTTCTTTCTTTTTTTCTTGCTTAGAGAAAAGATGGAAGCTCAGATGGAGAAGGAAAGTCGTATGCTGCAGTATGCGGCCAGCCACAGCTACAGTCACGACTCGGCCATTGACACCGACATGCAGGAGTGGGACACTGAAATGCTCAACATTGATTTGGTAAGTCACACATCTAAGTTAGTAGCACCCAAGGTTATTAAAATCTTTCTTTTAACCTTGAGCAGCACTGGTCACTAAATCAGCTGGATGATTGGAATTGTGCGAAAACCACTAAATCAGACACTTGATTAGAATTGCACAATGGCTATGCACCATTTAATTTTTTGATCTATTAGCATTATATTATGCTTTCCAATTTAAAAAAAATGCACATCGGTAGTACTTGAGAAAGGGGTGGTTTTTTTCTCTTCTTGTCCAAAAAATCTCATATTAATATACACATCTCATATTAATATGTATCATGCCTTGGTATTAAATATTAAATTTAATAATACTAAGTATTAGTTTCTGTTTTCTTTTCAATTTGTCGATTTAAGAAAAGATTTAAACTCAGTCAAAAATGAAAACGGCAACTCTCTAGCGATCTAAAAATAAAGTGGATAATTGGGCTTGGCATCAGTCTTCCTAATATTGTTCAATTTTGTATTTGTAATGATTTATTTGTCTTTGTTGAATAATTGAATTGTTGACGATGCTCATTGCCTGCAAATAAATTTCTTGATTCTTAGAAAAACAGGTGTGCAATGTTTTGATTTTCACTAGCCAAAACTTATAGTGAAAACTAGCCTGGGTATCTGTTTTACATCATAATTATTTTTGTATTCGACCCCCAAACTCCAAAGTCAATAGCGATCTCACTTGGACTGTGAGGAAGCTATCAAGTTTCGAGAGTCTAGAATCTTCCTTAGAGCTAGAGCACGGGCGGAAAACGGCACGATTACAATTAGGCTCTGTCGGGTCCTTAATAACTTATGAGGCTCAACATTATTCAGTTGGTGAGTGCAATTTTTTTCAGTAATCTATTGTACTGTTTGATTGCAATTGTATGTAGTGTAAATTACATGAATTGATGTAAAATGTTTTGAAACTGTTTATTTGCAGAGCGGTTTGGGAAGCAATGAAGATTTGGGACTGGAACTGGTGGGAGGCCGCGATGATCCACATTATCCGAATGATAGCGGCATCTACGTGTCATCAGTTCACAAAAACAGCATAGCTGAAGGAAAACTAAAGTAAGTAACATATAAAATCAACAAAAAATATAAATTTATATTAATTCTCCAAATAAAATCATTATTCAGTTAATGAGATCAGCATAGCTGAAAAAAATTCAATTTGTGACATTTCCAAAATATTGCATTTTTCCAAAAGTTGAACATTTACTCCATTCAATTGGCTTCAATTTCATATGTATTCAATGTATTCACTCACTACAGTTCCGAAAATATTGGCCCCCAAGGACATACCTTATTTTATGAACATTTTATGAACATACCTTACCCAAGAAGGACTTGGTCAAGTCTTACTTACTGGCAATAAGTCTCATACATATAAGTTCATGGAATGACAAGCCAGCGCATAGCAGTAACTCTAAACGACAACCCAGCTTCTCCAACAAAAGCCTGACTCCTGACAATAATTTAAAATTCACAATTTACATTAAACAACACAATTTACAAAAATATAAGAATTTACACTACATAAATACGGCAGGGACAGCTGGGTCGGCTGTAGTCTGACTTGTCAGATAGTAAACTCGCCCAGCATAACCAACACTTCAACTTGAGTTCGTATTTAAGAACTTCATTTTTCTCAACTCAATCTCTTCAGATTTTCTCAACTTAAAAGTCTAGATTTTCTTGAAATCGGTATCTCAAATCCGTTCTTAGGCAAGCTAGGTAGAGGGCTCTTTTGAAGCCGTTTTTGGCTTCATTTTTTAGTACAGCATCAGCACATCAAAATAAAGAAAAATCATCACATTCAATGCTTGCACCATCGCAGTGTAATTCTCTGTATATTTGCCCTATTAAAACTATTTTTATTTCCTAATATAAATCGATTTCTAACCTAACAATAATTGAACAATTATTGTTCAATAATTAAAGAACAATTATTGTTCTTCTCACCTGGTATAAAGATTAAAGTCTGAGCTAACTGGAGTAAACGCGAAGTTCTTTGGTCTACCGTTAGATAGCGTTCACTACACTATAACAATTTTCCATTATTTTTTCAAATTCGAAAAAAATATTGATATAAGCGATATTGGTTTGGTAATAATTACGTAACATTAACTGCAAATTTACGTACGGTGCATTATTTTTATCCTTTCATCTATGTTAATTTATGTTTTTTAGTGACTGAAATAACTTTTCTATTTTAGGTTAGCTTGTGACCACTTTCAATATAATAGAGCTTATTCAAGTCGTACTTAGATAAGAATGCTTCAAGGTACGTTCATTATTACGGTCCTTAATGTTTTGTGTATGTGTTTTAGGGCGAACGACTGCATAGTGCGCGTGAACAATTTGGACTGCAGTTCGGTGAGCAAGCGCATGGTGCTGGAAACGATGCGTGCTAACGGAGGCACGGCCGTCATCGTCATACGCAGGCGACGAGTGGGAGCGCGCTCTCTCTTCACCACACAGGTAACAACTACTCCATCTCACACCCACCATCCGTTTACACAACTTCTTTTATAGTATACAAATTACAATTCATACAGTATGTATAAGTAAAATCGCATCAAATCAAAAATCTTTTATTTAGATTCTTCTAAAATATATAACTTACATAGTATATGCAGTTTTAAGAATAAAAAACAAAAAACAAATCAAGAATCTATAATACCTGCAAGGCGAATCCTGTGCGCAGGTATGAGTTGCAATATTGTAATTAAAAACAAATGATTTGATAAAAATTATGGGAAAAAAGTGTACATTGAGAAAAAGATTGAGGAGCAGATAGGAAGAGAAGAAAGAAAAAGAAAGAGAAGAAAGAAAAAGGAAGAGAAGAGATACTGGCAAACAAAACAGTGAAACAAAATGAGTAGATGGCAATAGATGACTATTCGAACAGCCGTTCTTGAATATTATTTGTAACTATCCATGTATGTATGTATTTCCTTTCCAAACCTTTTATTAAAATTTGTATTTGTATTTTCAAGAAAACCAATGGGAATGTGATTTATTAACTTATGGGGAAAGAGAGTTGTCTTCTACACACCTACTTACTAACCTACTTTGGTCTTTTCCATTCCCTCGTTAGTTTTTTTTTTTGGAGGATGAAGCCCACATAGTTCTGAGACCTGTGCGTGGGTTGGATGATGGTGATTCATTAGTTGGATCTACAGTTTTAGGTGGGCTCCGAACCACCGGGAAGTGATTTTACAGCAGAGAACAGTGTCTTTTTTGCTGGCCAATCTAATCGGTCACCCTTACGAAGAGTGCCCAGGAGAACGCAGCTTATCTCTATCTGATTAAACAGATACCTGCTACGGCTCACGGCTATCACTTCGCAGTTATAGTTGTTCGTCTATAGAGTAACTACACTACATAAAAAAAATATAAATACAGTAATTTTTCTGTGATCACTTTATTTGTTAGTCTAAAATATTTTGTATTAATCATGTTTTATTTACTTACAGTTGCAGGTCAATAACTACGATCATGGCTTGAGTCTGGAAAGTGGTATCTACATATCTAAAATAAGTCCAGGATCGTTGGCAGCTAAAGAGAGCAACATTGCTGTGGGCGATAGAGTTCTAAGTGTGAGTATGGATGCATCATGTGCGGAAATTTCGTGCCATAGAATTTTCATTGCATCTATCCATCCATTATTGTGTATTTATTTATTTGTATTTCCATTGGTTTTTCAACTCAAATCAAATTTTATTGCATACCATAAAAATACCACAATACAAATAATAATAATAATAATAATCATCATAAGCACTTCAACAATAAATAAAAAATGTATGTTAATATAATATTTTAAGGATTAACATATTGTTTAAGTACAGTGAAATAAATGTATCATAGATAAAACAATTATTATTTATAATAATATTTGGGTGCGCGACTAGCATAAGTTACAACATGTCATTATTATCATCTCATGTTGTACTTGGATATTGCTTGTTTTATTATCAAAATGTATGTGCACTTATGTTCGTTCACTTCTCAACATAATCACCTTGAAGATTGAAGCATTTGTCATAACTGTGGACAAGCTTTTAAATACCCTCTTCATGAGATGTTGCCGCTAGAGAGTATAAATGAGTCTTGACCGTGTCTTAGTTAGTTCAGTTAAAAGATGAAAATCGTGATTGTATGGTGGGTGGTCAAAAATGTCATCTTTAAAGAAGTATTTGTGCTTATTTTTTTATGAAGGAAATAAATAAAGCAATCAATTATTTTGCAGATTAACAATAAAACAATGGACGGGCTGAAAAGTTGCCGCGACGCTATGGCGATATTGAACGAGGCTTGCGATGTGCTCACACTGACAACGCTGCGCAGCTCTAGCAGTGGGATGGTGGGAGGTGGAGAGGGGGGTGGTGGAGGTAGTGGGGGTAGCAATGGGAGTGGTGGCGTGACCGGTGGAGGGGGGCCGAGGAAGACGTGCAACGCTAGCACGCAAACCACCACAGAGCAGCAGCGCGAGAGGGAGAGAGAAAGAGAGAGAGAGCGTGAACGAGAGCGAGATCGAGAGAGTCTCAGTCGGCTGGTAATTATTGTATTAATTTAATGTATTTATTGTAACTACTTATACAGAGTTAGCGAATCGTTTACCTACCCACAGTACCACTACTTGTATTTGCTAAAATAAACTGATACAATGGAATATCCAAGCACTCGACGAATTACATAATAATTATTATTAGTTATCAATTGTGCTGATAGGCATGTGACCCATTCAATCTAGGTGCATACCAACCTTTCTATTAACCTTGCCATTCAACTGCTACGGTTTCTTTAAACATCATGCTTCCCAATACACAAAAAATGCACATTGGCAGTTCTTGAAAAAGAGTTTTTGTTTCTTCAAGAATGGTTTATTGTCATACACATTTCAGCATTGACAAAAGTCACTATAACTAATGCATTACATACAACAAAGTATAAGTCAACATTTGGAAAAACAAAACAAGTATACTAACATGTTCCAATAAGTTATGGGCATGATACACAATAAAATTTACAGGCTAACATTAACATTGCAGGACAAATCAGAAACAGAATTCATAGAGTGAACACCTTATCATACTAGCATAATTATTCCATAGTTAAGGGCGTGGTACAGGATAGCATTTCATTGACTGAGTAGAACGCACTTTCTTTCAGCCACTTTGAAACAATATTTTTAAATTGTTTGCAGTCTTTATCTCTCACATTCACTGGCACTCTGGCAGTTTATTAAATAACTTTGCTCCTGTATAGAGATACATTCCCTGTCTTTTGGAAAGCCTAACTTGTTTCAAATCAATCTGATTGCGGGATCTAGTGCCATACTCATGAATATTGCCTCTCAAGCTGAACAAACTCAGATTCTCCTTAACAAACACTAAACATTGCATGATAAAAATACAAGGCAGAGTCAAAATACCATTTGCCATGAAATATGGCTTACAGGAATCTCTCATACCTAAATCAAAAACTATGCGCAATGTCCTTTTCTGACAAAGGAAAACTTTCCCTGTGCCATCTGAATTACCCCATAGCAGAGTGCCATACTGCAGGTGTGAATGGAAAAGAGCAAAATATGCCGTTAAAACTAAACTACAGCTAGTACAAGATTTAAGCTTCTTCAGCAGAAATATCACTCTAGAAAGGCGACTACAAAGTGCATCTGTGTGAGTGTTCCAAGTTAGTTTTGAATCGAGATTTATTCCTAGCAATTTTACTGTAATTTGTTCTTCTTGTTCAACAGATCTCATAATATATCATGCATCAATATTTTCTCAATTCAACGATTTAAAATAATTTAAGAAAATATTTCAACATAATAAAATGAAAACGTCAACGCTTTCACTGAGAAAAAGTTGATAATTGGGCCTTTGTAAATACCAATGTTTTGATTTCCAAGTGTAAACAACAGCTGCCAATGTTTTGATTTTCATGAGCTAAAACTAACCTAGATCTTATAGTGGAAATATGTTTCACATCATAATTATTTTTATATCGACTCCCAAATTCCAAAAAACTCTGTTTACTCACATCAAATAACAAGAATTCCAAGTCGAAAAAACATGATTCAACTCTATTCACACTACCAATTATCATGAGAGTGAGAGCTAATAGAGAGGTTGTGCAAATCTATGTTATAATCTGTTGACGCTAAAAGCTGCAATAATCAGTTTCAAACCACTTCTAGAAGATGATATTAATATAATAGATTTATCGAATATTTTATTATATTATATTTCTATAATAAACTATATTTTGAAATCAAATCCACTTTATCTATTGTAGTGTATATGGCCCTGTCCTCTTTCCATTCAGTCTAAATCTGATAGGAAACAAAGGCTTGATAGCTTTATTATGCAACCGCTTTGATTAGGCATAAATAAAATCAGCTGTTATGACACCATAAAACTATAATGACTACTTTATAACGTAATCATCATCATCATCATCATCTATCATGGACTAGGCATCTGCAGCCTGTTCCGGTGTCCAGCGTTTTCTTGGCCTTCCAACATCTCGCCTTCCATCCTGCTTCAATTTCCATGCCTGAAGTGGGAGACGGCTTGATGACATTCGGAGTAGGTGATTTGTCCATTTTATTCTGTACTGCTTGATCACATCTGCAAGTGGTTGTACATTGCACTCTCTTCGTATTATTTCATTTTTTATGTGATCACGCTTAGAATATCCTTGGACGCTGCGCAGAAATCTCATTTCAGAAGCTTGAATCCTTGAATCATCTTTCTTGGTCTTTGTCCATACCTCAATTCCATACGTCATCAAAGGTATAGCCATCGTCTTATAAAATTTTATTTCTGTGTTTTTTCTGGCCTTACCCCTCAAAGTCCGATGGATAGTTCCACAGATCATGTTGAACTTGGCTATTTTCTGAGGTATGTCAAGTTCTCTATCAAAGGATATATCGCAGCCAAGATATTTGAAATTATTCACCTGCTCCATAATCACATTGTTTATGACTATTTTGGAACGTAAGGGCCACTTGCCCACAAATGCCATCATAACGTAATGCCAAAACGTAATCATAGACATATAAATTAATAACAATGATTGTTTTGTACTTTGTGAGCTTTTTTAAATTTCTCAATTTTGTTGTTGTTGTTAGACGCCGACAACTACAGTGTTCCCGCCGCGAGTGGTGGCCAAATGGGCGGGAGGAGGAGGCGGCAGTGCAGTTGTGGAGACTGCAGCGAAGCATGGAGGCGGCAGTAAGCGCAACTCGTCGCTAGACCAGCAGCAGGAGTTGCGCGACGAGCAGGAGATGGCCATTGCCGTGTTGGATTCGGTGATTGACAGCCATCATCATGGAGGGGGTGGGGCGGGGGCGGTGCCTGCGCAGCACTCGATGCGCGGTGGCACACAGCAGCGGCGCAGTCAGGCCTCGGCTAGTCAGCTGGCTAAACATCTCGAGAAGAACGGTGGTACTTGGCCCAAAACTAGGTGAGTCAATTGAATAAGGGAATTGAATAGGGGAAGAGAGCCGTAGCTGGTATCTGTTCAGTCAGATAAAGATAAGCTACGAACTCCTGGGCACTCTTTGTAATCGGGAGACCAGCAAAAAAGACTGTCCTCTGTCTCTGTTTAATCACTTCCCAGTGGTTCAAAATTATCTTGAAACTGTAGGTCAAATTCATTGCACAAGCACACGTGTCAGACCTATGTAGGCTTCATCTTCCAGAAAAAAGTAGCCAATCTGCAAAAATTAAAACAAATGACACTTGTTGTTACAGAAATGAGACAATAAATTGACTTAATTTTTCGACCAAAAGATTTCTTGTGTGGTTTTAAGATGAAAGCGAGATTTAAAGATTGTGAGATGAACAAACGCAGTCCCGATGGAAATCAGGCACTTGAACAGGATTCAGACAGTATTAATCTCGTAGCTGCCTAGATGTGATTTTACTAGTTAATTGGATATTGAAACAATGATTGAGTCTATGGGAGCCTTCTTACAACAAAAACAACTACTATTGACAAAATATTGTTAGCGTCCAAACCAAGGTTATTCTGGGAAACTATTAATGAAATTTCAAAAAATAGCACCAAAAAAGACTTTTCCAGATCGTAATTTCATAGGCAAACAATATGATAACATGAAGCTTGGCTTCTGTCTCTGACCCCTGAATTTGTAGAAGGCTTGTTCCGAGTCATTGTTTTATGCTTATGCTCAGGGATTACCTTATAAGCAGATTTTTTGATGTTTTGCTTATTCCTTTTCTTTGATTAGTTTTGCAGTTCACACAATCACTCAGGTTTCCCATATGTTTTCCTTCTTTATTGCTTGTTCCTAAAAATTACGATCAACCTCTTATTTAAAAAAATATAATTTAAAATTCAGTCTATCCTTTTCCTTTTTTCTTTTTATCTGCATTTTTTGTATTTTACATTCGACTCCCTCCAGCGGCCTTTTGTGCTGGAAAGTATGTTCTAAAAAATTATTTCAGTAAATAATATAATTTTGTATTCTTTATTTAGTTTCTATATAGCTTATATTTAATTTTTTTTCTTCCAACTACTAAGAGCTGTAAGACATTGAAATGTTCTTTTGTTGTAAATTTATTTATTTGAGAATAAACTATCTATCTACATGGGTCCACAGGGTGGTTGTTGTAAATCTACTACAAATGTCTCCAATGCTTTCAATAATTCTTTTTCTAGGATTAGAACTGTTCTTGCAGAAAGAATTAAACTTAATAATCAAAACTTGAATTTGGATCACAATGATCACCCTTTTATGCAATTCAGGTTTGTTTTGTAGCATATTTCTGATTTGAGTGTAAAAGATTACATATTGGATCTTCGGGGTGGTTTTGTGCCAGTTTGTGATGATATTCCTTCTTGCCCTTTGAAGGATAATTTGAGTTCAATTCTTGAGCCTCATCGGCATATAATCAATCGTAGTTTTGCAACAGGTAATTTTTCAGATGTCCCCAAATTGGCAAAAGTAGTTCCCCTATATAAGTCTGGAGACAAAAGTGACCTGAACAATTATAATTATCGACCAATCAACTTGCTCAGCTTTATTTCAAAGGTTATGGAAAAATGCTTCAAGAAACAGTTTTTTGACTATCTAAGAAGAATTGGGTGATGTGAATTAACGAGACTGATTACTTAACAGAAATACCTTATTAAGAAAAGAAATTAGTTATTCAGATAAGTATTGTCTTAAAAGTAGGTGAATAAACTTTTTCTATTTCTTATAAGCAATCACTTATGAGCTTAAGAATTTGCGTGTAGTTTTTTCAGTGTAAGTATTTCTTTTTCTTAAGAAATTGTTTTTTATTTAAGCAATTGCTGAGAGTATGCACAAAACCTGCGTGTTGAAACCAGAAGTTTGCAGTGACACTTCTGTGGCATCATACAGTGTTCACAACAATTCATCTAATGCTCCAACTGTATTTAATGATCAATCTCAAATCAGCGATTACCTATTGCTGAAATAGTTTGATCATTTATTGTTTATTATGAATATTTTTCATTTTCCTACTACCCAATTTCCTTAACAAAAAAATAAATAAAATGAAAAATAATAAATTAAATTCAATAACGTGTACATATTTTGCTTTGTTATATATAAAGTAAAATGTAAACGCATGTTACATTACATTACGTACATAAATTAATGGAACCATTATGGTTATGTACGTTATGTACATAATGTTATGTACCTAAACATTTTACTTTATGTATAATGTAAAGTAAAACGTGTACACGTTATTCAATTTATTTTATTTTTATTTATTTATTTTTTGTTAAGGAAATTGGGTAATAAGAAAATATAAATTTTTATTTAAAAAAATAAAGTTTACAAAAAGCTATTATAAAGATTTCAATTAATGTAATGCTTGTAGAAGCACATGCATTACTTCATTTCTTTTTTGCTCTCTTCGTCCTATTTCTGCATCTGGCACTTCATTAATTTCATTTTCTGTAAACTTGTCACAATCATCTTCAAGTGGTACTTCATACTCATCGTTTGCTTGTTTTCCAAAGTTATGTAAAATAGCGCAAGCCACAAATATTTTGGCAACTTTATCCAACTTCACTCAGATGAGATTTCCCAGCAATGGAAATCTCTTCTTAACTTGGACGAACACTTTTTTTTACGCAAGTTTTGCAACATCAGAGTCGCTTCTCGCATCCCTTTCGCCATCGCTCTCTATCCCTCCAGTCGTCATCTCGCAACTGTCTCCTTTCCACCTAGTAAGTAATTTCTTAAAAAACAGACAAGAAAAGTAATTACTGATTTTTATTCACATCACCCAATATACTAGTAGATACGGTAGCCAATTGGGGTTCAGGGATGATCATTGAATTGCTTTTTCCATTTGAGTGAATACTTGAGGCAGGGTATTAATGAAAATAAATATATTCTATTAGTATTCATTGACCTGGCTAAGGCCTTTGACTCAATCGATCCAAATTTCAAAGAATGTATATTACTCATTGGTTGAGTCGATAATAAGATATGGTGTATTGGCCTGGGGAGCAACAAATTTCTGTCACATAGAACCACTTTTCAAAGTTCAAAATTTTTAATAGGTAATAGCTTTTTACCATTTTATAGGTAATAGATTTCAGTCATCCACTGACTAATCTGTATATTTTTTTCAGAAACCTGCGTTTTAAGCGTTGGGAAAATATAAATATTCATAGAATTCTTACGTTCATCAAAAGAAACCCACAATTTATTCAACATTGAGCATTCTCATAATACACGTAAGAGAAACATCCCCAAAAATCCATCCGTTGGATTTACAAATTCAAAGGATGAATACCCCGTTTGCTTAAAGATCAATAGTATATCTGAGACCAAAAATGTTCAATAGCCTCCTCTTAGATATAAGATAAATCATCCCAGTTCTTACATTGAAGAAAAAACTCGGGGTAAGTTATGGTTAACAACTCAAGGAATAGATCGCAGTGAACAATTTGTTTCATAAACTCATGAAAACCATTTGATTTGAATACTATTTATTAAAGCCTACATTCCTTTTTTTAAATAATTATATAGGATTGCTTATCATTTTTGTAACTATTATTTAGTGTACTAATCCTGTGGCACACCTACACATATTATATAGTGGGTGTCACCAACTAACAATTTTGAATAATCTGTATAGTGTTGAGAATTTAATTTGTATCATTATTTTGTTCATAATGTTTAAGTTTTTGTTGAATAAATTTATATATTAATCTACCTAAGGCTTGGCAAAATTATAAATGACAGTATATTTTTCTGAATAAGGTATATTATCAGAATTCTGGGTATCATGTAGTATTGGACGATGAAAAATCCGCAATGTAACACATCGGACAATTAACATAACTGTTATACAGTATTATTTTTAACCAATACAGTATTTCACCCAGGAAAACAAATCTAAACTGTATGGTATTCTCTGTATATGGAAAATATAAATGATGTTTTACTATATAGTTTAAAGTTAGATTGCTTATTATTTTTGTCTTTCTATTAATATTGTGTGAACTCGCAACTAGCGTGCTAGTTTCTCTTTGCTGGCTGTGCCATAATATATTCGTAAACGTATGTAAACTGAATTTTTTAATGTTTGGTGAATAAAATATTATTGTATTATACATTATAATAAACTATTATATATATTTAGTGTGTTGAATAAATTGAATTGAAAAAAATCAACTAACATATGCTTTTTTATTATTTCGAATGCAGATCGGGCCCAGTAATCGAACACGCGACCGGCACAATAGTGCATCCGCGCAAGAACAAGGAGCGACTGCCGCTGTCTTTTCTGTTGAACAACTTGCCGCCGGGCTATTCACACACGCAGCTGCAGTTGCCGCCCTGCTGCTCGGCTGCGGCCGCCGCGGCTGGTGAGAGAGAGCGTGAGCGGGAGAGAGACAGCGCACGGCGCAGTGTGCATCTGGTCGCGCCGTCAGATCCGGCCAGCATCGACCTGTCTGTTAAGTCTGGCAACATTGGAAAGGAGGTAAGTGGCGGGCGTAGTGCTTACACAGTGGAGCATCCTATACTTGACGATGATCATCATTGCTAAATCAAACACTTGCTATGTAATGATGGCATTCAAAATTAAAAAAAATAAAAATCAATCTATTTTCCTTGAAAAACAAAATACAGATAATACAAAATATTCATTTTTACATAAATATGGAAATTATACTGCAAGGTCGGGGACCAGTGCGCAGTGTAAGAGTGTTGTTTCTTTATTATTTAGAAAAATTGAGTTTGTAGAAAAAATAAGGAATTAAGACAACTTTCAATTCCAGTACCGTGTTAACTATGATGAAAGTTTTTTTAATTTTAAAACAAGCTAAATAAAAAATCTGAAAAACTGGAGAAAAACGCTATCGTGAATAAATATGACTATAGCAACATAATAATAAGTTTTATTTATTCAACATAGCACATTGTTATACAGTTGAATATCGTCAAGTATAAATTACAAACTAAAGGTAGCACAAGGCTACAGTCATAATACTTGTGCAGTATAACTATATCTAAAACCATTGATACAACTGTGACAATAGATCTGTTATGCCAACCAGAACATAATCTCCTGAAACCTCCACATTCATGCACTCGGTCAGAAAAGGAGTTCAGCGATATCAGACTCCTTGATCCATTTTTCCATCTCAATAATGAGATTCTTATTAATGTTTTTGATTATAAAGTGAAGAGGGATGACAGTTACTAATCTGGAAGA
This sequence comes from Conomelus anceps, assembly GCA_948455865.1. Taxonomy (NCBI): domain Eukaryota; kingdom Metazoa; phylum Arthropoda; class Insecta; order Hemiptera; family Delphacidae; genus Conomelus; species Conomelus anceps. Next base: position 19,446,936 of record OX418217.1, on the reverse strand, counting down.
AGTGTACACGAACTGTCTCCTACAGACATTCAGATTTATTCTGGAGGATTCAAGTGTTATGCTAGATGGTCTAAGGTTATAAATTGAGTGCCGAAAATTATACATATCTTTATTTTTGTTTATGTTGAGCAATAAACTTTTTATGTAGAGTTGCCTCACGGTTAAAACATTGAATTCTATGAATAGGTTACGTGTAGGATAAAGTCTAGGCTTGCCTAATATTGTTTTTATCAAATGCTTCTGTATTATGAATAATTTATTCAAGTGACAGTTCACCGCACCACCCCATGCCAGTATACTATATTGTAGTATGGACTGTGCATAGGCAAAATAAATCATTCTTCATTCAAGCTGGTCTAATGTGTCATACAAACCTTACAAAGAGGGCTCAAGCGATGATCAATGATGTTATGGGGGAGGATTGACTCCAGGCACTATATAATACGCCAGAAGAGGAGAAGAAGGGTTTCTCTAATAATTTAATGCTATAATGACTGTATAGTTTATTCAAAAGAGGGGTTCGGGGCTACTCACCTGAGAAATAATCCCTTTAAAACCAAATTTTTAGTGATTCTAGTCACAAATTCATCTATTCTAACCCAAGTTGTGTGTCAAATTTTCATCTAGTTTTTGCATCATTATCAGTGGGAGATCCGAACTCTAATTTTAAAGCAGGCCTACTTGAAACTATTTTCACTGTTATTTTTGATCCCTCACCTTACCTGATTGGGGTACAGTATAGTAGCGTACTTAAAAATGTATTTTAAAAGGAGAAGGAGGGGTTTTGTAACTTTAATTCAAGGCTTCATGTAGTTGTTCATTCAAAAGGGGGGTCCAGGGTACTCACCCGAAATTTTTTTGGAAAATATTCCCTCTAGCGCCTCCAGACGTCTTTTTTCTGAAATTATTGTCTCGCAGGGCTTGTTAAAATTCCAAAATTTCTTTTGTTTCTAAGTCTCTGAGGGAATCCATCCCCCTGATCCCCCCATAGTTATGCCGCTGATATGTGTCTGTCTTAACTCGAATTTGTAATTTCTAGGTACTCGAATACTACGTGAAAAAGAAAACGCACAAAACGTACCACCATGGAGATGGCGGTTCGGACACTAACAGTGGAGGGGGGTCAGTGGGGGGCGGGGACCCCGCAGGCTCCTCCCCCTCCCCGTCACCTTCCAGTCACCTGCACGCGCACACCACGACGTCACACCCTCACCCGCACCCGCATCCACACACCAGCAGCCGCAGCAGCAGCATCCTGGTGCATTCGCAGCTGTATCCGCCGCCGGCCAGCCAAAACCCACACCACCCCCTTCCACCCTTCCACCACACGCACTCACACTCGTCCGCACCCGCAGCCCCCCGCCATCGCTACCCTCCCTCGCCCACCTCCCCCCTACCCCTACCCCTTACCCGTAGTAGTGGCGACAGCATCAGTATGACACTTTCGGACTCGCGATCCTACTCGTTTGAGCCACCCTATTCGCCCGTTTCACAGGTAAACTATGAAAAAATTTAAGTAAAAGAAAACTTTTACTTTACTAACAAAACAAAAACAATTAAATCAAATCGTTTACTCCTCAAAAATACTACAATAAGATATAATTAACGCAGTAATTTTTGTAGTAAGCAATAAAAACGAAAATTAAACTATTTACACAATATTTGAATAGGAAAAAATACTGCTGGGGACTGACAACATGACCCCTGACGCCTGAAGGGGAGAGGTGAAGGAAGGTGTAATAGCTCCACTATGCCTTGCGCTAAATAGAGCGCGAATCGGAGCCAGTGGTAGGCTACTTGTGTTATATACATCACTGCTGTTATAGTGAGCCAGTTGAGTCGCTCTCAAATGTGCTGTATTCATCAATATTCACTGCGAATTCCTTTCAGGGGTCAAGTTGCCAGTCTCCAACAGTACATGCTCACATTAACAGAACGAAAACAGTAAAAGTTACTAACAAGTAGTACCATTACACATTTTATAAATCCATACGGTATTCATTTAAATCGGGCAACTTACTATTTTAAGTTTACTTATACAATAAAAAAAATTGAGAAAAATTTAATGTGTTAGTAACACATTAAATATTGCTTAATATTGATACGTCAATAATTCTTTTGTGTTTTAGCTGCATCACACGCACTCGCCATCGGTCGATTCGTCGCAGTCACTGTCTTCGTCGTCGCACTATCACAGTGGCAGTGGTAAGGAGCGGGGTATCGGACAGGGGGGTGGTGGTGGGGGCAGCAGCCACACGGCCACACACCTGCATCAGAGCCACAGCAGCCACGGCGGTGGCCAGAGTAGCCATAGTGCACATGGAGATAACGACCTGCCCACGCACGACCACACCTATCACACGTTCGAGCAGGGCGGCACGTTTCCCAGAAAAAAGGAGAACCAACGATTTAGGTAACGTCGCCATTTGTTTTTATATGTTGAAAAATAGAAATATATTTTCCCTACAGTTACCCAACAAAGCGACTATTTATGCACTCATTATAATACGTAAAAGAGCTGATTCCGGCACTCTTTAACTTTGCCGCATTCCAGCTGACATTGTCGCACTAGGAGGAAAGCCTCCTAGACATAAATGCCGGGAACTTTTCCGTTCTTGAAAGTTACTAACGGTGCCATCAATATATATATTGTAAGTGTGCTCACACACTCATAGAAATCTAGACACATTTAAACGCTATAATGCATCACACTCTTACAACACTCGCAATGCAACTAGGATATCAGCAGTTGCTCACAGAACAACACTATTTGAAAAGTCGTCCCAAAATTTATAACTTACTACCTCAAAATTTGAAAGTAGCAGATTGTAGGCAATTTAGATTTAATTTGAAAAATTGGTTGGTGGAGAAGGCTTTTTACTGTGTGAGCGAATTCCTTAATGGGTGAAATGCTTTGTTTTTTCTTTTCTTAAGTTTCTTAAGTTTTCTTAGTTCAATGAAAATTTTTGTTTTACTTTTGAGTAATTTAAAATATTATCGCATTTTGATATGTTATGATTAGTGTTTTTTTATTTTGTTCTTGTGATTTGGACTGTATGAATATGACCTGCATGTACTGACTCATTCTCAGTTTGTTGTAACAAATGTTTGGAATGTAAATAAATTCAATTCATTTTAATTTGTCGCACTCCAGGTGTGCTAAGTAGGAAAAATTCAATATGTTATTAATTAATATTAATGTCTGCACTCGAGAAACTATTCCACACTCGCCTTCGGCGCGTGCGTAATGTATTTCTCTCGTGCAGCAAATCACTACTTTGCACTCTGGTTAAACAAGTTACACATAAGATAGTTACATGGTCCTTCAGATTTCTTAAGAGATACCTCTGGAGAGTTTACTATTAGAATTGACTAGAACAACTGGAAATTACAATACATGCCCTTCAAAATACAAATATCAGAGTGAAGTTAACTAGACATGAGTTCTTTTGCAGTTGAATTATCAATAAATTACCTCAAAGCCATATTACAGACAAAATAGCAGTGTTGTCAAAAGAAGAGATAGATAGTGGAGTGAAAAATAATATATTCTTTAAAATTAATAATATTAAATTAAAATTTAATGTGGATTGTAGAGTTGCTGAAGTGTTTTTCTGTGATGTAAAGGATATATAGAAATATAATTAATTTACTCTTCTTGCTTTTCCTTTCTTATTCTCCATCCAGAATTTTCTTTTTTTCTCTCATTCTTCTGTCTCATAGAGTATTCAATTCAATTAATTTCACACACTAAAACATACAAAATATTTTTAAAAAAAGCAAAACAAAAATAAAAATCCATTGTGGGGTGTGCAGGAAAACGAAAACTTATCCAACTATGGCAAAGCCATGTATTAGGATAAGTGAAATAGGAGATAAAAAAGGAAGGGGAGTTTGAAAAAAGGAGAAAGAAAATGGTATGAGTAAGGGAGAAAGTCAATTAAAGAAGAAAAAGGTAAATAAAGAAACAGAAGGAAGGAAAAATCAAGCGAGTCCACTTTTCAAAAGCACCAATATCAAACAACTCTGAACACGCTCCGGAACAGACAAACAACAATTAAGAAAAATAAAACCATTTGGTTACAGATCAAAGATTGAAGAAGTAATTACTCAAGACCAAATTTTTTATTTCTGTCTTCACAAAATGTCATCCTCTTACAATCCACATCATCATGCAGGCTCCTCGCTATTTTAAACAGCTTAAATTAAAAAAATAAAGATACCTTAGTGAACTTACTGCTAGCGCACAAGGATTATGCTTATGCTAGTTTTTATCTCATGAAAGATAGTTTCACCAGAAGTGATTACACTAATATTTATAGCTATTGTATTTATTATTATAAGACTGTTTGGAAATGAAGAAAATTTCAATGTGAATGTAATTTTAGAATGATAATAAATTAGATAGAAAACAGATAGCAGGTATCTGTTCAATCAGAGATAAGCTACGAAACTCCTGGGTCATCTTTGTAACAGTGACCGATTGGATTGGCCAGCAAAAAAGACTGTTATTTGCTGTAAAATCACTTCCCGGTGGTTCGGAACCCACCTAAAGCTGTAGGTCCAACTCGTCAATCACCATCATCCAATTCATTACCCACGCACAGGTCTTAGACCTATGTGGGCTTCATCCTCAAAAAAAAATTAAAAAAATGTTTGTAAATGAAGAAAATTTCAATGTGAAGGTAATTTAAGAATGATAATAAATTGATTTAAATGGAACTTATTAATATTATGCATTATTCTTATTGGCGAATGATTTGTTGCAGAATTCCGTCAAATCCGAGTGTGGCAAGCAAGAGTAGCGGTGGCAAGGTGTCGACGGGAAGCATTGAGAAGTCTTCGGAGCGGGGCAGTCCGATGCCCACTTTCCATGTGGAGGTGCTCAGTCCGGGTCTGCGGCAGAACAAGCGCAACTCGCTGCCCGACTATTGCTGGTCACAAAAGTAACTAAATTAAACTATTACTTTGTAGAACTAAATCTTGCCTTCAATTACTCATTACCCACGCACAGGTCTCAGACCTATGTGGTCTTCATCCTCAAAAAAAAATTAAGAATCGTTAGGTTTCACGTTTTTCACCTGAAAAGTCATTCAGAGCCTTATCTACAGAGTGATCAACCCATGGAGTATAATATATCACATATTCAACATCCACATGATTGAAATTCTATCTTGTACTAATGTTAGGAAGTTAGATGTTGGATTTTATTCCCTGTAACTTCAAAATCGATTTGTGCCAATTTCAACTTTCCTTCAATATTTCTTTGTTACTCTGCTTGAAATAATATTATTTGAGTTTCAAGTCAATCAATTATATTGTATAAGAATTTTGCTATCAACTTAACAATGCAAAGAGGCCTATTGGAAAACATCAGACAGAATAAGTTCCAAGGACCTCAAGAATACAATTATCTTGGAAAAATATAGACCTGAAACAATTTAATGAAAAGACCTCTGTAACTAAACTGATGCTCGACTAGTGCATTCCAGAAATACTCATATGGGTGACATTGAATTAAATTATGCTTAAATATCGATTGGGGCACAGTAAATCCACCCCATGCATGACTTGAAGCCATTTGATCCCAGGGTTAGGTTATTTTTTAAACACCCGTTAAAACAATTGTGTAGTGTTTGTATGCAGTGTTGTATGCAGATTTTTCATTAAGATTATTGTCCGTATTTATGAACGTTCCTTCTGTGTCTCGATTCTTGATTCGAGGGACTCTTGAAATGCATGCCTATATTAATGCATTAATTTCAATCCTCCATCGATTCGAGAGAACTCTAAGAAACGTTAATAAATACGGGCATACGTCTTGAAGACTCCAGTTAAGGAGTATAAGACAGGTCAGATCAACAATTTTTTACATCCAATATTACCAATTTGGTTTCTGAGAACAAAATCAATCTCTGTAACAAGAGTTTGTCAATACACTGTCATTCATAACACAAGGCAGAGAAATAACCCTATTAGACTTAGTGTTAATCTTGAGTCACAGGTACTAGTAGAGATTCTGCTGTACAATAAACTGCCTGAGAATGTAAGATTGTTGCCAGCTAAAAATTTTTGTATAGTTGTAAGTGTTTACAAGGGAAGTGCTGTAGCAAGGGAAGAGCGACCAGTGCCGTAGCAGGTATCTGTTCAATCAGAGATAAGCTACTAAACTCCTGGGCGCTCTTTGTAAGGGTGGCGGATGGGATTGGTCAACAAAAAAGACTGTGCTCTGCTGTAAAATCACTTCCCGGTGGTTCGGAACCCACCTAAAACTGTAGGTCCAACTCATCAATCACCATTATCCAATTCACTACCCACGCACAGTTCTCAGACCTATGTGTGCTTCATCCTCCAAAAAAAGTATTGAAATAGCATTAGCTTTCTATTCAACCAAATAATTTTTCTACTCTGACAAAATTCAGGTGATAATTTAAATTCCTAATGCCCGGTTTCTCTGTCGTTCGGTAAATCATTCAGTAGCTATTAATTCAATAGCGGCCCTAAGGCTTGTTTCACACATAACCGGCAGTCAGGAAACCGGTTCTTTGATCCGGCATAATTACGTGTATCAAAAATCATGTAAGTGTGAAGCGCTCCATAAGATACAATGTCCCTAAAGCTGGGTCAACATCACCGTTTACCCGACTGCCGGGTATGTGTGAAACAAGCCTTAGGGCCGGAATTCAATCAATAGCCACTGAATTATTTACTGAACGACCGAGAAACCGGGCAAAAGACCCGAGTCAGTTTCTGCAATTCTGTAATGCTTGTTATGAACTTGTTACATTAAATTATTAATGAAATTAAATTAAATAATTAAATTATTGACAATTCAAATTCAAATTTATTCATCTTCCATAGCAAAGAAACATATCAACATCAGAAACATAAAAATACATCTTAAATATACAAAATTAAAAAGTATTGATGCAGAAGTTATAAAATGGTTCAATTCAATGGAAAGAGAAAAAATACCCACAAGACACAGAGTCTGAGCGTAGGCATGAGTTGTAAAATTGTATGAAAAACAATGCTTTATGTAAATTTGTAACTAATACATTTTTTGATTCTTCTGCTGGATGTTTCTTGAAATGAGTGTTAGATTTCATGTTATTTGGTTGACAAGTGACAAATCTTTTATAGTCTAATCATTAAGAGAAATAAATGGAAATTTGAAAAATTAGATAATCACAGACGCAAGTATCGATTAACTTTTGTAATTACTTTATGGTGAAAATTATATATATTTTTTGCATTGTTTGAATTATTTTATTGGAATAATATTAGAAGTTAGTTTGAAGTAACTGACAATTGAATAAACTGACAAATATACATAAACAGAATTTATTAATTCATATGCTGTTCAATGCTGTTGTCAATATCCGCCATTGCGGAAGTCTTCAGTATAAAGTAATAGCAATTGAAAGGAATTCGAAATTAGTATTAGAACTTGTAAACTGTTAAGTAAAAAACAAGTAACTTTTATAACATATTAAATATTAAAGAATAGTACATGTAATGCTATGATTGTCCTTTTAACAATTGCTAATTTATAATGTCATATCTTTTTTTTAATTACAGGCCGTTACCAGGAGAACTACGTCGTGTTCATATTGATAAGTCAGTTGAGCCGTTGGGAATTCAAATCTCATGCCTGGAAAGTGGAGGCGTGTTCGTATCTACTGTCAGTGAGCACAGTCTAGCGTCGCAGGTTGGACTACAGGTAAAACTATTTCAGACAATAGACAATTTCAGTTAATCGTTCAATCTTCAATTAATTAGTAAAATCACATCTAGGCAGCTATAAGATAAATACTGTGCGACATAGATATTAAAAAGTTCAGAATAGGCTGGGCTCTATTTGAAAACGTAGCTTGAAGTGCTCTTATATAAGTACGACTTGGAAAAGCTCTTTACAATGAAAGTGGTCACAAGCTAAACTAAACTCGAATCGTAATCAGACGCTAGCAACATAAATTAATATAGATGAAAAGATAAAGATGATGCACCCTGTATAAATTTACTGTTAATTTTACGTAATTATCACTACAGCATTAGCCTTTATATTAATATTTTATATTTTTGAATATGATAAAATAATGGAAGGGTAGTGAGCGCTATCTAACGGCAGACCAAAGAACTTCACGTTTACTGCAGTTAGCTCTATCCCAGAAGGTTCATCTTTAGTCCAGGTGAGAAGAAAAATGTTTAGCTTAGAAATCGATTTACGTAAAGAAATTGAAAAAAGTTTTAATGTATCGAATATACAGTGAATTTACACTACAATTCGATTATATTGGGCGAGTATACTTGCTGACAAGTCAGGTTACAAGCGACAAGCTGACCCAGCCATATTTAAGTAGTGTGGATTCTCATATTTTTGTAAATTGGTATTTTTTAATGTAAATTATTAGTGTTAAATCATTTATATCAGCGTTCAGACCTTTATTGGGGGAGCTGGGCTGGCTTTTAGTGTTACAGCTACTCGCTGGCTTGCCACTTCATGAATTTGTAAATGTAAGTAAGACTTAGCCAAGTCTTTCTTTGCTAAGAAACATTCATAGATATGTTCAAGAGCCTAATTTCGATTTTGATTTCCAGGTGGGAGACCAGTTGCTGGAGGTGTGTGGCATCAACATGCGCAGTGCTACCTACCAGCTGGCGGCCAACGTCCTAAGGCAGTGCGGCAACTCCATCACCATGCTGGTTCAGTACAGTCCAGAAAGTAAGTCAACAACTTCATTATAATACTCACATATTTATGCATTTTACAGGATCGTTTTCTTAAAGTAATGCTTGATGATGTCAGTTATTTTTTTAATTAGTGCGCAAAGTAGCTATTTGTTGCATGAGCGAAATGCATTATGTACGAGCTGAAGGCGAGTGCGGAATTGCTCCAAATAGTTTTCTTTACCCTTTTCTTCTTCTTTTCTCTTTGTCTTCTCATCCTTCTTCTTTTTCTTCTTCCTCACTTTCTCCAATCCCATCTTTTATGCAACTAATTTTTTTTACATGGAGCGCTAGAGTTTCGTCGACAGTTGGCTGCATGAAGACGTTTATATATCGTGTATATGTATAATATCTACAACAACATTGATGTATATCTATAGTGGAGTATAGTCGCCGTACAGCCGCTCAGGATCATCGGCTACACTTTTCTGTCTTTATGCTCCCTCCACATTCTTACACCTCCATGCTTGACATCTAATTTTACAATGATTTGTTATGAATGGTTACCAGTTGACCGACCAAAACAAACTTTACGATTTAACCTAACCTAGCCTGACAATGTTGCAAAATGTACGCTTTACTTCTTTCGTAAAATTTGTTTTTATCGGTCAACTGGTAGGGTCGGGCAACTGGTAACCCGCCATTTGTTATAGCTGGTGGTAATGTGTCAAGAAATTGGTTGTTCCTCTTTTTGTTTAGCGGTCGTTCTCTGTGCTTGTCCTTCTTTTTCTCTGTCTTTCTTTACTTCTTGTCCTTCTCCTTCGTCTTCTTTTGCTACTTCTCTTCCTTCTTCTTCTTTTTTTTCTTTCCCTTCTTCATCAATTTTTTACTTCTCCATCTTCTCCTTCCCCTTCCCTTTTTTTCTTCCTCCATCTCTTTTTTCTTAATCTCTCTTCCTTTTTTCTCCTGCTATTTTACTTTCATTCCTATTGTAAAGTAGGTCTATGTAGCTTTTTAAAAATAAATATATATACTATAATAATAATAATAAGCGTATGGCTTTTAATGGTGGGGAGACCCTTACGGGTAGTTCCACCTCGCCGTTTGAGCCATGTTACGGGGAACATGGTGGACCTACAATTTTAGGTGGGTTCCGAACCACCGGGTAAGTGATAATAAAGCTTATAACATCAAGTCATTGAAGCACGGTCACCCATCCAAGCGCAGTCTTGAGCGGTCGTGACTGAACATCACGATCACTTGAACACCAAGCTCACCGCATGACCAATCACTATAGTACATATATAACTCATTATCGTACACCGGCCTTTTTGAGCCCATGCGTCGTCTACACTTTTCTGCTCCCTCAACTTTCTTATACCTCCATGTTTGATTGTTTTTTTTCTTGTCCGCCAGAGTACCACGAACTGGAGGGAAGTGCGAGCAGCTCTAGTGGTAGTGGGGAAAGTGGTGGCAGTGCGGGGAGTGGGGGCAGTGGCTGCACGAGGTCGGGGTCGCCGACGCCCTGCAATTCGCCGCGCACTAATCGCAAGTCGACGCCACTCACCGAGCTCACGCACAGTCAGATCGCGCAGGCCATTTCGACGCTCAGTCGCCAGAAACCATCCGAAAGGTAATTCAGTCCTTTAATAGTAAGGTAATTTCAGTCTTTTAAGGTAATTTAATCCTTAAAATAAACCACTGTGTAAAGAAAATTTATTATGTTCTGGTTTTTATGATGAATTACTTTGTGAGCAATCTAATATCTAAACTTACTCTGTATTATTTCTATTTGAATTATGATATTTCTCACTTCAACTGGAGGAATTTATTTCGCTTCATCAGATGATGAGAGGCTAATAAAGCTTCTCCTCTGAAGCGGAATGCATTCCTCTAGTATAAGCGAGTAAAAATCATAATTCAAATAGAAATAGAGTCAGGAGAAGCTTCATCAGCCTCAGTTTCTCCGCAGAAGCGAAATTCATTACTCCAGTATCAGTGAATAAAAATCATCATTTGAATAGAAATATAGTGTCAGTTTTGATTTTAGAAATATAATTAGTAGCAAGGAAAAATCAGGGGAGTGACAATACAATATAGTAAAGTAAACAGACACTGTGAAGTTCTGATTAAGATGGGGATAACTTGCTAGATCTTGATTACTGTAATGAAACGTTTCCCAACGTATTATTTTTAAGAGGTTTTTTCTTTATTCTGATAAGAGGAATGAGCTGAAGCAGTATGGCAGATTCCTCTTGAAGTAGAACTTGCATTTAAAGTAGTATTATCGAAGATAACAGTGACGTTTATTCTGCCAGCTTGAGATTTACTGTTGCTTCAAATTAAAGTTGTTTTAATCACCATATGATTGGGTGTTATCTAATATGTCCATGAATCAAAAATATTATTGTAGCCTAAATATATTTTTATTTTTATTCCTCAAAGTGCTATTAATTATACTGAAGACTTTTGCAATGGTGATGGAATGATGTGGCACTAAGAGAAATAATTGAAATTTTTATGCTTTTAGTTATTGACAATTTACCTGTTGTGATCTAACAACTGATGGATTAGGATTAAAAATATATTGACATGTCATACACTGTAAGAGCTTTGCTCATTATAATTCCTTATTCTTTTATTGTTTAAGGCTTCCTTTTAAAATTCCAAAATCCTTTGTTTAAGACTTGACTATTACTTCCTCAGTATCCTTCTTACAGATATCATGAACACGTCTTCACACACAGACCTTTGGTCCATGTGAAGACTATCTCCTCTATTGATAGATGTTGTTTCATTATTGTTGTCTCTCTTTTTATAAGTACATTGTTTACTTTGCAGATTTTATGTATCTTATTTTTATTTCTTACTTTTTATCTGATTTCTTATTTTTATAATTTATTATTTTAGTATAAGTATAATAACTATTTCTTTCATATTGTACTTGTAATATTCAATATGAAATGATGAATTAGCAGCTTGCTTATGTTATTGTAAAAAAGGAGGAATAAATCATTGAAACATGAAAATAACACGGTTTCACATGACGAAATAAAATAATAATAATAATGGCGGATATTGACAACGGCATTGAATAGCTAATGGAAATCGATGAACGCTACTACACAAAAATATTTAGTCACCGCCGGGAATCTAACCACAGAGCTCCATTTTCCGGTCAGGCGTCTTGACCACTAGACTATAGTGACCCTTATGTCTAGCAGCGCTCATTTCAGACTTGGACAAGTTGGTTTTGAAAAACTGACAATTTATCAAAGTAACAAATATTTTTGTTTTGTAACGTTCATCGATTTCCATGTTGTTGTCAATATCCGCCATTGAAATTGAAATAGTTTTTATTCTCCATAAAATACAAAATTGCAAAATATAATACAATATTATATGTAGGAGGCTCCTCACATGGGCACATGCCTGTGAGAGAGGAGCGAGTTATAGTAGATTATAGAGGTATAATAAACTAACTAGTAAGTATATTTATTAGCTTATTTAACAAGACAAATAAAAACACACATGAAGAGGGTAAGAAAAACACTATGAAAGTTGCGGAAGCCTTCAGTATAACTAATAGCACTTATAATAGGAATTCGAAATGATAAATGTTTATCTATTTGTCACTTTGATAAATTGTTACTTCCTTCAAAACCAACGTTCATATTTTTTTGCAATGCCTCAAGATAAAAGTGAGGAGACGTCACTGTTAGCTGTCCTTCAAATTCAGCGTTAATTATAAATATACAACAACTAATTCACGAATATTTATATTTGCAGAGTTGTAGATGACGTCGACTGTAAATCGTCTTCACTTGGACTACAGCAACAGGAGCCACGTTATTTGCTGATAGAGACGCGCAAGTGCAGCAACCTGGGCATCAGTCTGGTGGGAGGCAATGCGGTGGGTATCTTCGTGCACACAGTGCAGCCCAACTCGCTTGCGCACGCGGCCGGTCTGCGCACGGGCGACCGAATTCTGCACTACAACGGCACCGATCTCAGTCATGCCACCGCCGAGGAGGCCGCCTACGAGTTGGCCAAACCGGCTGACAAGGTTAGGCTTATATATATTTTTTTTCATTGATCAAATTGAATATCAAAAAAATTACTGGTGCTCTTTTAAAGGAAATGCTGGGTTAAACGACACTAGCCCAAAACAAAATGGCGGCTATACGACTAACTTTTGAGTTTTCGAAATTTTGAATATAAGATTTTTTCTTGTCTATGGTCCAGGTATAATACCTGAAAAGGTCGGTAGAGAGTTCAGAGACATCCTGTATATATTCTATTTTCTATTATATTCTTTTTGGTTTTATCTGCAACTGGTTTTTTATCTGCCACTAATTTCATATTATTGATACACATTTGTAAGTTTCACTTATGCCCGGTTTCTCAGTTGTTCATTAAGTTTAATGGATCATTAACCCATTGCTTCAGCATTGAGTTAATGATCCATTAAACTTAATGAGCAACTGAGAAACCGGGCATTAGTCTTTTATGGCTATTTTTCTTTTTCACGTGTGAAATTGTTTGTTTCTTTTTTGGCAATAAACGAGTTGAAATGAAATTGAAAATTAAATTAAATTATTTGTGTGTTTAGGTGACAGTGCTGGCCCAGTACAACCTGGACAGGTACAACGAGGTGAAGGACAAGCCGGGAGACAGTTTCTATATCCGGGCACTGTTCGATCGACCCATGAGCAGCGCTGGAGGGGAAGGTGGAGGAGGGGGGCCGAACGATGCCCTGCAGCTGCGCTTTCGCAAGGACGACGTCCTCTATGTGGACAACACCATGTTCAACGGAGTGCCGGGCAACTGGCGTGCCTGGCTGCTAGACGAGGACGGCTGTCGCCAGCAGTGCGGCATCATACCAAGCAAATACAAGTCAGTAGCTTATTAGTAGTTATTTGAAAAGTAGACCTCACGCCCAACAATAAGATTGCTTGCACAGAGCAACATACTCAATGAGAATCATGAATGTCTTTCCTTTTTCTTCTAAATATCCTTTAAATATGTTCTCTATGGAAGAAGGTTTTAGAGCCTTTTTCGCTTTTCTTTTTAAATATACTTTAAATGCAAGTAAATTTCTAAAATCCTTACACATACATCGGTGGGAATTCCTTAAAGGAAGATCCATGCAAAATTTCATCGAATTTGGTCTATACGTTTAGCCGTACATGTGTCTGTTACAAACAGACAGACAGATGCAAAACGGTCTACTTGAAACAGAGACCGCTTTCGTTCGGTCAACAATAGTTATGAATATTAGTGTAACCACATCGGTAAGCCTATCTTGCATGAAATGAAAACTGGCTTAAGCATAATTAATGCTTGTGCGCTAGCAGCTAGTTGACAATATCTTAATATTTTTATTTATGCTGTGTAAAAGAATGAGAAGTTTGAGATGACCTGAATTGTAAGAGGATGACTTTTTAACAGAATTTGGGAAGGCATAAACAACACCAACATTGTATGTCATAACACTATTTTTAACTGTTTTTAGTGTTTCATTTCGAGTGATCTTTAAAATTAATAGTTGTTAAGTGAAAAAGAATCATTTTGTTATTTTTCGAGTAAAGATTTTTAGTAAAGTCTGTGTTAACCTCAATTTTTTGGACAATTCAACATACTGTAATTCAAAATTTGTGAAGAGAGAATTTTTGGACTTGAGTATGTGCTATGAGTAATGTGCTCCTTCACATTCATTGTAATTTCAATAAATGAATATAATATATTTTATGAGACAACAGAATGAGGAAAGATACAAGACAATTTTATATGAAGACTAAGACAGAAAAAGTATCACAGAATTGGACAACAGAAAATTGAGAATTCAAGTTATACTATACAGTCGTCTCTCGTCACAAACATTCGATTATACGAAACTCTTGATAACACGAAGTACATCCCCGGTCCCCTGAAAAACTCTTGATTTGCTTCGAACAAAAGCAATGCAATCTGGTACACTCGAAAAAACGAAGTAAAATACAGAGTCTAATCCGACTGCAATACGCGATAATTCGAACTTTGTCATAAAATCTCTCGATAATACTGAGTTATAATTTCTACTGAGTTTAGAGTTCTACTGAGTTATAATTCAGTACGTATATGTATATTTCTTATGGTAAATGTAGGATATTGTACGATATTAATGCATTAGGCTGCTGTACAGTATCGTGTTGACAAACATGTTCGAACTTTTCAGACTTGGTTCAGTATTCTCAATATTCAAGCTATATTAATGATGCAGTAAAACAGAAAAAAATTACAGACTTTTAACTTAAAAGACAAATTATTTTGATGACAATAATTATTTTTTTTTTTTAGTTCACTGTAATTTCAACAATATTCTTGATAATTTTTATTTACAAACATTCCTCGAGTGTTTTACAGTATTTCTACATTAAATCTATCAAAGAAATTTCGCTTTCTATAGAGTTTTTTCTCCTCTTTCATCCAAACGTTCTATAATACGAACTCTCAATAATTCGAAGTTTTTCTCTTGTCCCTCCAAATTCGAATTAACGAGAGTCGACTGTAATTGTATTTTTGATAACTTTTGGCAAAAAAAATTAAAATTGAAAAAATGTAATATTTATGTGTGCAGAGTGGAAGAAGAGCTGTTACTGCGTCGCAGTTTAGGTGACTTGGAGGCGGACGCGCGAAGAGCGACCAGACGCAGTTTTTTCAGACGCAAGAAGCACCAGCGTAGCGACTCCAAAGAGCTGGCCAGCTTCAGCAACATCACTCTGGGCTGGTACAGCGACTCGGGACCACTGAACGAAGAGACCACACTTGCCTCCTATCAGCGTGTCACACGGCTCAACTGTAAGTGAATGGGCGCAAATTGGAACGCAGTCTTTTGAAAAGCGCACAATTTGATAGTAACTTGCAGATAGCCAGTGCGTAACTTTTTCAAAAGCGCATAATCAGATAGTACCTAGCAAATAAACAAAAGGTGATTCAATGAATTAGATGTATTTTGACCTAGCTTCCAAATTATTTACTAGCAAGTTGCCCAATTACCGAGGAGATTATCACTTAGTGAGTCACACTATAGCAGCTTATTCGAACAAAAGCATAGTTATATTGGCTGGAAGCTTTTGCAGTTTCTAAAGATTCTTGAAAATTTGAATATTTTGAATATTTGAATATTTGAATATTTATTTATTTTGAATATTTATTTATTCGCCAAAAAAAATTAGATACTGTAGTAAATTACAAAACATGCATGATAACCTACATACACTTTACATTTACATTACATATAAAATTAAACACATACAAATTTCATAATAAAAATGTCAATTAAAATAGATCCAAATGATTTGGCACAGCCAGCAAAGTTAAACTTGTGCGCTAGCTGTGAGTTCATAAAGCAAACAGTAAAGAGCAAAGCAATACAAATGCGACAAACGAAACGAAACAAGACAAAAATAAGTGAAGATAATTGCAATAATAATGCTTCTTAAAAAAAAAATACAATGGTAAAATTTGAATAATTTTTCGAAAAATCAAAATACAGGTGATAACCAAAACAAATCATATAGCCCCAATTTATTCATCTAATGAAAATTAATGAAGAAAATACAAAAAATGAAATTCTCAGTTATGAGCACATCCCAGTGCTTAATCATATTAAAAAATATATATAATATAGAAGACAGAAAGACATTCAAAACTCAAATGAATCACGAACAGACTTACTAACATTTAGGTAATGTAGAATATATATTTTGCTCAACCCATAAATTTATTTCTCTGATTAGTGCTTTAGTAATTTTTGAATTAATGAATTTTATCGGAATTTTGTTAGAAAATATATTGCAAAGATAGGTGAATTGGTGTCGACAAACTACCAATTTTATTAGGTTGATATTGAAATTATTTAATGCTAGTGAACGAGTCTGATACGGAATATCCCTAACCTCTAGATTTTTTCTATCCTTATTCAAGTGCAAAACAATCCTCGTTACATACATCTGTCTAAGTGTGGGTACTTTTAATTCTTCAAAAAGTTTCTTGCTTGGGTATCGTCTTGGTTTACCCAGTGCTGCCCTTATAAGATGCTTTTGTAATGTGAAGATTTTATTTAAGTGACAATCATATGCACCACCCCAAGCCTCAATCGCATATTGAAACAGCGAATGGGCATAGGCAAAATAAATTGATCTTTTCACATCAAGGTCTTTCAGTTGATTTATTTTGTAGAAGCTATAAATAAGATATTTAAGTTTAGAAGACAGGTAATTCATATGAGAATCCCATTTTAAACATCCATCCACCATCACTCCCAAATATTTTATAGAATTAACTTTTTCAATTTGTTGGCACAAACAGTTCAACCCAGTATTCAAGCAGTGAGGATCAGTGTGCATTCTCAATTGCAACGAATCATCTGGTTGACCTGCCAGTGTCGGAGAAAAGGTGATATACTTTGTTTTTTTCAAGTTAACAGTTAGAATATGATTATCCATCCAATTCTTCATAATTTTTAAACCCTCATTAGCAAACTGGTAGACTTGGCGCCAGGATTCACCCGAAAAAACTAGTGCTGTATCATCAGCAAATGAAATTTGGGTACAATGAGGTATTGTTAATTTTAGAGCATCGTTTAAGTAGATCAAAAATAATACCGGGGACAGTACTGAGTACCAGTGGGTCCGCTGGCCGACTGCGTGTGCGACAAGCTGATTCAGGACTTGAAAAAAAACAATTGAAAAAGTATTTAGTTCATAAAGCTTTTAATAGTGTACAAGAGTAAAAATGATAGCCGTGAGCCGTGGCAGGTATCTGTTCAGAATAGATAAGCAACGCTCTCCTGGGCCCTCTCTGTAAGGGTGACCGATTGGATTCACCAGCAAATACGACTCAGTTCTTATATTATTATTATTTTCCAAAATTGCCTTAAGGACAGTGTTGTGATCATTCTTTTTCCCTTATCTTCTTCTACATCCAAAACCTCTTCATTCTTTGGCTAGTTCTTTGTATGGTATATTGAAATAAATAACAACTGTTACTGGGGTATGATGAGCATTTATATGATGTGTTCTGATTGCAGGTGACCCGGTGTTCCGTCCAGTATTAATAGTGGGTCCGCTGGCCGACTGCGTGTGCGACAAGCTGATTCAGGACTTTCCGGACAAGTTTGTGCGCTGCGTGCCCGAAGTGATGCACTGCTCGCAGGCCACCATGGAGAAGGGCATCGCCGACAGCCTCTTTGTCGATTATCGCAAGAAGGGTACCTTCTATGAATGCACGTCCGTATCGGCCGTCAAGGACATGTGCGATAAGGTAGGCCTCAATCAATAGATATCATAACAAACCAACTAACTCATACAACTTCATATTATTTATTTATACAGAATTTCTGTGGAAGCTACAGGTTTTCACCCAGAACTGCCTCCTCAACCTGACAACATGATCATTATTTATTAAACATTAAAATTAATTATTTATTTATAATTTAAATAAAAAAAAAATGAGTTCTAAATAGGAAAGATATATATTATAATATATATATTCTGACAGAATGAAGGAATATTGGATGAAAAGGATTGAGGCTCGAAACAAATTCAAAAGAAATTGAAGTATAGTCTTAAATGATCCTATGAGGTCGCAAGCAAGCAAAAAAAATGATATATATATTGCTAGGGAACATTTTTGTGTTAGTCCCAGCCCCCAAGAGAATAATCACCTATTAGCATTTCAAGAACTAGATTTTCAAAAATGACCGCTATAGTAGACAGCAACGCTGTGCTATGCGTGACGTCACTTGGGCACGAAATTAAAAAATTACCGACATCAGAAAATATGCCTAAATTATTTTAAATACCTGGCTCAGGCTATAAATACAAATCTTTTCTCAATTTGAGATACCTGTACTTCAATTTGAAGCTAAATTAGAACTATAAAAGATCATCTTCAGGTGGAAATCCTCAGTCTGAGTTGACTGTTGTCATATTAACCACTAGTACATGCATCACAAACACACACGCTCACGGAGAATAATTAAAATTTCTTGAACGATAACCAAATATATATATATATATATATATATAAATAATGAAATCTCCCGGCCGGGCCCGGTAACAACTCTCAACTCCTTGGGACATTGAGCATGTATTCAAGCATGTTTACTCTTCTTATTCAGATCAAGTTTTATTTTATTGAATTGTTTTTCCAGAATGGCCATTGCATAATTGATGTGGGGCTGGCTTCAGTGGAGAGATTGCACCGTCATCAAATCTATCCGATAGTTCTGCTCATCAAATTCAAATCGACCAAGCAGATAAAAGAGGTGAAGGACACGCGCTATTCTCTGGACAAAGTCACTGCTAAAATTGCCAAAGAGATGTACGAACACACGGCCAAGCTAGAAAGCGAATATCGTCATTACATATCTGGTAAGTTGTTCACTCTACTTATAATAATAATAAGCGTATGGCTTTTAATGGTGGGGAGACCCTTACGGGTAGTTCCACCTCGCCGTTTGAGCCATGTTACGGGGAACATGGTGGACCTACTATTTTAGGTGGGTTCCGAACCACCGGGTAAGTGATAATAAAGCTTGTAACATCAAGTCATTGAAGCACGGTCACCCATCCAAGCGCAGTCTTGAGCGGTCGTGACTGAACATCATGATCACTTGAACACTTATCTACTAGCAGGTGGCCCAGTTCAATTGTGAATTTGTAGAATGTGTAATAACGCATCCCCACTCATAATAGGCGTATGACTTCTATTGGAATAGAGATCCTTGCTTGTAGGTCCACCTTGTCATGTTATGGGAAACATGGTGAACCTACTATTCTAGGTGGGTTCCGAACCATCGGGTAGGTGATAATAAAGCTTATAATATCACGTCATTGAAGCATGGTCACCCGTCCAAGTGCATTCTTGAGCGCTCGTGACTGAATATCATGATCGCATAAATACCACTCTCACCCGTTCACAAATGTAATTCAATGGATTCTTTTTTGTTTTCCCACTTCTCTATCTTCGTCTACTTTCTATGTGATGTTTTAAAAACATAAAGTAAAGTAATCTAATCTCAGTCATTTTTCATACATTTTTTTACATCAAAACTCTATTCTCTGCTGTGAAATCACTTCCCGATGGTCGAAACCCATCGAAAATTTAGGTCAACCATGCTTCCAATAACATGGCTCAAGCGGCGAGGTGGAACTACCTCACCAATAGAAAACCATACGCATTTACTCAGAATGTATGTTTTATTAATTCAAAATCTTCGCCTTTCCTGGCATTTTCTTATTACAGGCCAAATGTTTCACAATGATTGAATTTGTGAATCAATTTTTAATTTGTTTCAGCGGTGATCCCAGCCGGAGTGAATCTAGCGTACATGTGCACTCAGATAAAGGCAGCCGTGGATTTGGAGCAGAGCAAGACGCTGTGGGTGCCCTGCACCAATGCCTGACATCGCGACGTCTCTGCCTCCCAAATACTGGCGCAGCTCGTTTCCACCTTGTAACCTGATTAAACAATTGACAAATCGAAATTGAGTCTACACACTCATCATAATATCAATAATAGTCTTGAAATCATACTATTTTACAGTTTGTATAGAGCTAATCAAGAAGTAGGAACAGATTTCAAACATTTATTTCTTCCAAACATGGAGGTATAAGAAAGTGGGGGAAGCTTAATGTCAGAAAAGTGTAACCAACGATCTTGAGCGGCTACCCAGCGGCTTTACTTTACTATAGATATACACCAATGTTGTTTTAGTTGTTATATATATCTATGATATATACTCTATAGGTGATCGCCACGAAAATGGCATACTGTGGCATATTGGCATAATGGCATATTGTGGCGATCCACCTACACCATGGCTATATTTAAAGATGGCCACCACTCTACACTTCATAGTAGGTTAAAGCCATCATCAGAGTTGAAGTGATCAATACAACTGCTAAATCTTGATAAATGTTTTTAAAAAATAATTTTGAGAAGAAAATCGTTTTCCACAGGTGATAACCGTAGCTTAAGGCTGTGCGCAGGGTTTTTGGACATAATTTTTTTTCGAAGTGTATTGGATATTTTTTTTTCGAAGTGTATTGTATTGGATATTATTAAGGTATTGAAGTGTTGACTATTGCCATGAGAAATTATTTTTTTCATCAAATATTTTGTGAAATATGGGAGTTCAAAGTTGAAATTTTTCGGTTTTTGGGGGCAGTTAATCTCCCCTACAAGTCATTTTAAACTTTTGCTAATTTTTTTAAAATGAAAGACACATTGAGGAATAAAATGACATATTTTTTATTCTGATCAAAATAATAGTTTTCTCATAATAATTTTTTTTAAACATGCGAAAAATTTCAGTTTTTCAAAAAATTATTTTGAAAAAAAAAACAATTGTTAAATTGAAATAAAAAATGTGTCATTCTTTTCCCCAAGGTGTCTTTCAGTTATAAAAAAATTATCAAATATTTAAAATAACTCGTAGGTGAGTTCAATTGCCCCCAAAAACCGAAAAATTTAACTTTGAACTCCAATATTCCATAAAATATTTGATGAAAAAAATAATTTCTCATAGCAATAGATAACATTTCAATACCTTAATAATATCCAATACAATGAACTTCGAAAAAAAATTATGACCAAAGCCCTGCGCACAGCCTTAAACATTTGAACTGGCATGAAAGGGAAATATTGTAAAAGTATACTATTTAGTTTGAAATTGGCGGTGATATAGCCGCGAATGGCGTAAGATTCTAAGCAGTAGGGTCTTGCTTGCTTTCATTTCTGGTTGCTATTTTTAACATTGGCGGTATACGTTATACTCCCTTAATTTTGCTATACCTCCATGCTTCCAAACTACAACGGAATTCCTCCAAAAAGAGGAATGTTTCCAATAGAAAGAGAAACGCTTAAAATTTTTAACAGCCCAAGTAGAAGTTCCAATAAATCAAATATAAAATGGAGACAATATTATAGCGGCTGGAAGCAATGGCCGTACTGTCCATATAAAGTCACCGTAGACAAACCTAAATGTATTTCCGCGCACTGCCAAGAATGAGTTGACACTATCTTTATTATTGGGGTGCTTAATAAACAGAATTATGTATCACTGCCAAGAATTAGTTGACCAACTTTACTTTTCCAATTTTACACTGAAGCAACATACAGTATTACTTTCTCAATTTCAACTGAAATTCTTGGTCTCCTCTCATTTTAATTCTTATTTTCTCAGTCTCCTTACCATCAGAGTGGTTCCTGTAGAGCCTATCATCACAAATATTTAGCTAAAAGCCATTTTTAAATGACATTTTCAAAATGTCTATAGTCACCAACTCAAAAAATGTTGAAAACTTTTGACCATTAGCCTAGTGAACTGTCTCAATTTCTTAAGAATAATTATTATGTTTCTGACTATTTCTAGTCACAAATTCAAAAAATGATGAACATTTTGAATCATTGAAATGCCTTCTTCAGCCGCGTCTCCACCAACCGAACATGCTCGGCGAACAGTGTTCGCTGGAATCAGCTGATGTCGCTGAACATTTTTTGGAGTTGGTTTGGTGTGGACGCCTTCTCGAACATTATGATCGGTGTGGTGGGAGTAGTGGCGGAAACCTGTTGTTGGTCGTCAATGTTCGCTCACAGACCGAACATTTCAATTGAACTCACGAACAAGTTTGGTGACCCATATGTTTAAAGTTTGACCATTTTTTGTATTCGCCAACAATGTTCGGCAGACATGTTCGGTTGGTGGAGACGCGGCTTTCCTCATTTTCTCCACTCCAGAGCCTGTTCAAGTTTTGTCTCTCATTTTTGTTTGTTGTGTTGATGTTTTGTCAATTTGTTGAATTGTTCTTCTGATGTAGCTGGATGTAAATTTTATGCAAATTAAAGTATAACTGACAGGATGGCACATGACATGGCTATCGTTTTAAAATTGAGACTAAAGTTTGCATCAAATTCCAGGTCTGTTTTATTCAAATTTATGGTTACAATCAATGTGCCATGTTAATCTGACTACAAAACAATGGGACATTTTTGGCGCTCGTCATTTATTTGTAAAATAAATTAAAAATTCACTAATCTCGGTAGTCCCTGATATTTATCTTAATTCTGCCAGTTGAAGTGTCATCTTGTCAGTCTCGTATTTTGTGTGTACATGTTATTGTTTTTTCAAGTCACAAACTGCTGTTGCTTTTTTTAGTGTCCTGGATTTGAATATTTTCACTCGTTTCACAATAAATTAACTCGATGTATAAACAATTAATGGTATAAGGTTGAAAGCAATTATAGATTGTAGATAGATTTGAAAACTAGGTTGTAGTAGTTCTATAGTAATAATAATAATCAGTTGCATTATCATTGTGTACCATTTTTATACATAAATTTGTATCATCTAGTCTTTCGCTTTCGACTCTAGCTCTTAAATTTCTTTATTGTGCACCATCATAATCTTGATTAACTATTAAGCTTTATTCCTGTGAATTTTTTAATAATAGAAGATGTTTTATAATTGATTTTTATCATAGTTATAAATAAATTTTGAACGTTTGTTACATCGATCGTGTTTTTTCTTCATTAAAACCTTCATTAATAATATATTTCTTGGCCTATGTCATCTAAGTGTGCTGTAGGGCTCGTTCAGCACCTTTGCCTCTAAAAACCAATGATGGTTATTCATGATTTTCTGCTAAAATATCAAAATTTAAAAATCGCCCATACTGTAGTGGATGATATTCCTTGAAAAGAACTACAATAATATGTTATCAGATTGGCGAAAATTCGCTCCCAACCAGGAGTTAAGAGTCTTTGGAAACACATTTTTTCTAGTTTAATTACTCCCCCTTTACAGTAGCTAAGAGCACCAAATTTGCTGTCGGAACTCCTTAAGACAAAACTGAGATTTTTGTTATTTGCCTGTAAAAGTGCACGATGGATGGATGCATGGATTTTTGCAAAAATTAAAAAAAAAATGAAAATGATAGTATGGTACTTGAAGAGACCTTCAAGAATATGTAATCAAATGAGAGAAATTTGCTCCCATTCAGGGGTTTTACCATTTGAAAATATATAATTATTTCATTCAGATTAACTACTTGCCCTGTGTGACAGCTGAGAACGCCAAATTTGGTGTAGACACTCCTCAAGCACTATCTGTATACCAAATATGAGTTTTATTTTTCCTCTAAAAACCCATGGTTGGTCCATGTTTGTTTTTTTTTCATTTCAAAAATTAGAAATTGCTAATAGTTTTGTGGTGCTGGCTGATAGTACTTGAAGAATATGTAATCAAATTGGAGAAATTCACTCCCATTCAGGAGATACGAGCTTTAAAAATTTGCAATATTTACTTTTGAAGCTCATTAATCAGTCTGTGGTGGAGAGAGCGGGTCACGGATGGGTGTCGACAGTTTTTCTAAGGCCAAGCTCTATCCATTGAACATATATTAACAATTTCTAAGAGAATATTAGTCTAAAGCCTGTAAAACGCACGAAGATTTACATTATGATTTTAGTAGAAATCTTCAAATATTGTTCAAATTGTGACGGAACCAAATCTGAGATTTATTTTATTGCCTAAAACCACGCAAGATAATTTTTTGCAAAAATCAAATATTGCTCATAGTTTAAGTACTCGTAGATACTTTCTTAGTAATGGCGAAGGTGATATTGTGGAAGGTATCCATAATGAATAATAAGACGAAATTGTCACAACCAAATTGGTTTTGATTGAGATTGATAATGGTGTAACAACCGAAACTAGTTTCTCGAAGTTTTAATAAATGTGGTTGTGACAATTTCGTCTTATTATTCATTACTCGTAGATACCTTGTACGAGATTAGAGCAGCTCCTTACAGGAGGTAAGTACGAGGCTAGCTGTGATGAATTTAATGCAAAATTATATGTCATCGAATAATTATACTGATTTAAACACATTTTAAGTTAGTTATTAGGGGCTAGAAAGTGGAATAATATTTGCTGAATGCATTCATGCCCGATCAAACACATCCTGTACTCAAGCTATTATACAAGGGAAGTAGCTTTCAGATACAGGAACTATCTAGGCCAATCAGAATTCAAAATTAATTTCTACAATTCAATGTCAAAATAAAAATTAAGTCAGCTGATCTACGCATTTCAAAGTTAAATTCAGTTTGATTGATTCATTAGTCAGCAGTCTAATTTATGTAATCAATAAGTTAAGGCTGTGCACAGGGTTTTTGGTCATAATTTTTTTTCGAAGTTCATTGAATTGGATATTATTAAGGTATTAAAATGCTACCTATTGCCATGAGAAAATATTTTATGGAATATGAGAGTTCAAAGTTGAACTTTTTCGGTTTTTGGGGGCAATTGAACTCACCTACAAGTTATTTTAAACATTTGATCATTTTTTTATAACTGAAAGACATCCTGGGGAAAAGAATGACACATTTTTTATTTCAATTCAACAATTATTTTTTTCAAAATAATTTTTTGAAAAACCGAAATGTTTTGCATGTTTTAAAACATTTATTTTGAGAAAACTAATTGTTTGATCGGAATGAAAAATATGTAATTTTATTCCTCAATGTGTCATTCATTTAAAATAAATTTATCAAAAGTTTAAAATAACTTGTAGGGGAGATCAATTATTGCCCCCAAAACCGAAAAATTTCAACTTTGAACTCCCATATTTCATAAAATATTTCATGAAAAAAATAATTTATCATGGTAATAGTCAACATTTCAATACCTTAATAATATCCAATACTGTACAATGAACTTTGAAAAAAAATTATGACCAAAAACCCTGCGCACAGCCTTAAAGTAAGTTATTTTTGAGGATGAAGCCCACATAGGTCTGAGACCTGTGCGTGGGTAATGAGTTAGATGATGGTGATTGATGAACTGAACTTACAGTTTTAGGTGGGTTCCGAACCACCGAGGTAGTCTTAGGTAAAAAAGTAGTGTATGCAACGATCGCATTCTACGTTTAAGCCACTCTTGAGATATATAGAACACCCTTTTTGCTCATATCCCAACTTACATATCACTTGTGGCTTAAACGTAGTTGAAAGATCTAAAAACCTCTTATTAAAACAAAAAAGTAGAACCTAAAACAAATGGGGAAAACATGGAAAATGGTCAAACAAAAAGTTAGTCAATTTTGCAAACAGCAACTAAAAATAAAGTGAGGGGAAATAAGAGTAGGAGAGTTAGAGTAGTGCTCTTGACATCCAGTCATGGACTACTGGATAAAACATTCAGAAATTAATAAATATGAAGTGCAGAGTTTTTTCAAGCCAAGTGCCCCTATAATCGCAGTCGTAGAGTCAGCTGAGGAACAAACAAAAGATTTTGGTAACAACAATTTTCCAATAGTACTGGCTGGCTCAAACAATATAAATGAACCCTAACCTCTAAGTGATCAAGTAGATATAAAAAACAAATTTGTTGCTTATCCTACCAAGAGTGGTAATTTCTATGCATCACAGGGATCAAGAATATTATTGGCTGGCCCGACAACACTGAATTAATCTTGTTCAAAGCACTACTTGCTCTCACCATTCACATCAACTTAATTTACAATTAAACTTTCATGACAATCACCATCGCAAATATGACAGATTGGATAAGCGTGAATACCACCATCCTATAGCACGTATTTGATTTTGCGGCGGTGATTATTATCGAGTCACAAACTGGGCAAGCACACCAAGATTTTCTCAAGAGGTAAGACAATAAAACTTCAATTACTAACATAAAAATTTACTATCAATTTACAACAAGACATTATAAATAATAACAATAATATTAATAATAATTCATGTTTACAAAATTTACAATCTCATTCTACAAAATCATTATTTACACTTAAAATTACAAAATAATATTTTATAATACAAAGGTGTTAAAGGAATACAAATGCAGTAGGTCTACTCTTATTTTTAGTTTTTAATACATATTTGAAATAATTTTCTAGTTGATATCTTATACACATTATATTTTTATTTATAAAAATAAAAAATGTTTGAAAAATCATTTTTTGTGAATAATTACGCTTGTGAGTTTTCAAAATATACAGAATAATTGTAGACTATAGAAATAATATAACAGGATTTTTCTGACCTGATGTCAATGGTAAATAAAACAAATAGGAAATATTATTTTTCTTATTTCTTTTAAAAGAAATGTTTTCTGAAAAATGTACAACAATTGTACATTAATTTAGTACTAGATTAATACGGTAATTGAATAAGATGTGCTATTAATTAGGACCTTTTAAAAGACGTATTAGAAAATATTATACGGTAGTATTGAATTACAAATCAGTTCAATAATTAGAATAATATTTCCTTGACATTAATTTGTTGACAGGAGTCATTGAATTTTTTTTAGTAGGTGCTATATCTTTCACTAAATGATTTTCTTTATGATGACCTCATTTAAAATATCATTTCATTATAATTTGTTTCTATGTTTCCTGTACATAAATTTATGTATCAATTATGAAATGAATACTTTTTTATAACATTAATTTCTAACATTCTTGAATGAGAGCAGAACATAAAAAATCAATTGTATAAGAAGGGCTTGTAGGCTACTATTGTTGCAAATAAACTCATTTACTACAGATGTAGATGATGATTTGAATAGAATTATTGGTACAGTCAATACAAGAATTTCTTTACATTATTCATAAAATTGGAAAAAAATGGTGTATGTTCTTCAAAGTGGAATTCCTTGTAAAAAAATGGCATAACCTAATATTTGGATTCTTCACTGTTGTAAATTTCCGAAGAAAGCAGTTGTATCTTTGCTATATTGTATTTGTGTCATGAATAAATTAAATAAATAAATAAAAGTTCATATCCCATGGCTACGTAGTGCGTTATCATTCAAAGCATCATATCACATCATTCAATCCATTCCTATTGATGCATCATATATAATTATCAGATTGAGCTAAACATAGGCTACCAGTTATCGGACACCTATCAGATCATCAGCCCCCTGAATTTTTAAAGCTTTAAAACTCAGCTTAATATTTTCAAAATTTTGGTTTTTTGTCTTTAAAATAACATGAAGCTTGAAAATCGATGAGAAATTACGGAATTAGTAGGCTTTGATCTCACAGCATGTATGACATTTTCGGCATCTTCTTCAGAATTCCGTTTTTTTGAACGATTGTATGTTACGAAAACAATGGGGCCGATATTTAGAAGTAAATCAATGAGTAAAAAGTAATAGCCTACTATAAATTTCTGAAGATTCCTTCGGTGCAAGTGGTGAGAATAATAAGTTAAGAAAACTTTGACATTAGCTTTGATAATGTTAACTTTTTAAGTGAATTCAACGACTTGCAGTCAAATTTTCATAAGGAATAAGTAGAATTCACTTACTCTGTAGGCCGAACGTTTTCGAATCTTTGAGATCCATTTTCAGAGGATTTTTAAAATGGATCTCAAAGATTCGAAAACGTTTGGCCTACAGAGTAAGTAAATTCTACTTATTCTTAATGAAAATATGACTGCAAGTCGTTGCATTCACTTAAAAAGTTAATATTAACAACGCAGTTTGTCATGGAACAAGAAATCCAGGAATTTGAGAATGTTTTAGGCATATTTCTATCTAAAATACAAATATTGAGCATAACGTCAATGTATCCTTAAGCGGCCGATAATTGGTGCGTTTAAACATTTACTGCGTTGCATTTTACTGCAACTAAATTGAAAAATAAGCATCATTCCCCCGTTCTCAGTCGTTCAGTAAATAATTCAGTAGCTATTGATTCAATAGCGGCCCTAAGGCTTGTTTCACACTTATTCAGCAGTCAGGTAACATTGCTTACCCAGCTTTAGGGATATTGTATCATATGGAGCGCATCACACTCAATTTTTGAAATCATATGATGCAATGTAATAATGCTGAATAAACGACGCCGGTTACCAGTCTACCTGTATATGTGTGAAACAAGCCTTAGTACCGCTATTAAATCTGTAGCTAATGAATGATTTATTGAACTGAGAAACTGGGAGTGAAAAATAAATTAGTAATTAATTAAACAACTCAATAACCATTATTATTTGTAAAATATTGTAAACTAGATGGCATATTAGACACAAAAATAATATGAGCACGCGTATCGTGTGATGATATTAAATTTAATCAATCACATATTGTTTCCGGTGGTTCGGAACCCACTTACTGTAACTCATGAATCACCATCATCCAACTCATTACCCACGCCCAGGTCTCAGACCTACGTGGGCTTCATCCACCAAGAAAATAATTGACAGAAATGGTGCATGGCTGCATTTGGTCGCTTGTCAAAGCTTTACATCCATATTTAGTGGAATAACCAAAAGTGAGATCGCGAACTGGCTTCATTTCAAACTCAAGGACTCCTCAGCACTCAAACCGTGCCCCCGTTCTCCTGAAATTAGAAAAAGACTATTTTATTACCCATAAAAACAAATAACAAGTAGGCTATATATAACATATTATATTAACATAGAACACAGATTATCACAGACCATGAATATTTAAAATGTATTCTATTTTATGTCTGTCTTCCACAAAAATTAACTTTGTTTTTCATCATCAACGTTGTGTTTCTATTTTCTAGCTGGTTGTTCAAATCAGATGGGATTTACATGTCTGTTGATTGAATTCATAGAATATTAATTAAGTTTATGTAATTATCATTTACTTAGTAATCACTTGAGTTCAACACAGTCATCAGACTAACCCTTGATTAAATTCGCGTAGTCGATTATTAGTCTATTTTATGTCTGTTTTTCACAAAGTAACTCTGTATCACATAAAAAAGGCTGTGCTTTCTATTTGCGAGACAGCTGATTTCTCAAATTAGGTTTCAGATGTGTGATGAATGAGTTTATAAAACAATATTAAAATGATATATCATTCACCTAGTAATCACGTGTTATTATACTTAATTGAAATATCAGAAATGATTTGTTTTTCTCAAATATGGTATTCCGAAGAATGATAACTTAATTCATCTAGGCTCAACAACATGAATAAGAGGGCCCGAGGGCTATCTTAAAATCTGATTCCAATTGCATATTATGATGGAGAAGCTCATTTTAAAAATCACGTGTTCCCTGTGGAAGAAGTCCTGAGAGCCTTTCTCCTTTTTCTTTTAAAATGTACTTTGAATTTTTTTTGGAGGATGAAGCCCACATAGGTCTGAGACCTGTTCGTGGGTAATGAGTTGGATGATGGTGATTGATGAGTTGGACCTACAGTTTTAGGTGGGTTCCGAACCACCGGGAAGTGATTTTACAACAGAGAACAGTGTATTTTTTGCTGGTCAATCTAATCGGTCACCCTTACAAATGCAAGCAAATTTCGAAAATCCTTGCACATACATCGCTGGACATTCCTTGTAGGAAGATCCATGCAAAATTTCATAGAATTTGGTCCACGAGTGTAGCCGTAAATGTGTTACAATCAGACGCAAAACGGTCGACTTGAAACAGAGACATCCCTTCGTTCGGTCAAATAAATTAATGTTAAAATTTGCAGAATACTAAGCCTATTTACTTGAATTCACTTACATAATATCAATCTTATCACAGCTGCTGTCTCGGTTGAGATGTGCAAAGTACTAGCTGTTATCATCTTCCCCATCCTGTTGCTGTTCATCGTTGAGCCCACGGGGACTGCGCGATGTGAGCCTCAACTCGCTGGGCAGATCGTAACAGCGACAGACACAGCAGGAGGGAAATTTGAACCAATCGGAGAAGATGCCCCGGCAGTCGTTGCTTGGGTCGTAGGCCAGCAGTCGGTGCAGCCGGTACTGCTGCTCACATCGACAGCCCGCTCTGCAGAACATCTGCTTGTTCTCGTAACTGCACAGTTCAACAAGAATTAATGCAATTATTTATTTATTACACACTAGTGGTTTGCAACTGGCTATTTAAATTAAACATGTGAATATTGCCCCATTGGTTTTGATGTCAAATTTTGAAAGATATGTTTTATTCAGGGCTTTTTTTCAGCCGGAACGCTCCAGAACGGCGTTCCGGTACCTTTTTGCTGGGCATATATAAATATTTTATCAATTAATTACTATTTAGGAACAAAATTTCATTAACATAATATATATAATTGTTTGTACCAAAATTGGCTATTCATACATTCATATTAGGCCTACATAGAGAAAATAGTCGACAAATATGTAGGCCTACCCTATAGAGTATAGACTACGCGTGATTAAGCGAAAATTTTAGAGTTCCTGAACCTCATTTTCTAGAAAAAAAGCCTTGGTTTTATTTATCAAATCTGATTCAAGGAATATTTTTATTAGAATGCTGTTTTCTTCTGATGACATCGATGAAGCAATAGATGATGATTAGGTCAGAAGTATTTAAATGAATTCATTTTTCTTTGACATTAAGATGCTCATAACATTTTTGTTTCTAATATAATTAATTGTCAAGTTACATGGATTGGTCAGTGGTGAGTTGGTCAGTTGGTGGATGCAGGAAGGAACAGGAGCTTTCATCTTGCATGGTATCCCATCAAAAAAAGGTAGGACCTTAGTCAATTTCACAATTTCATTTATGAGCTTCTTCAATTAATCAACATATTTTGTTCTATCTTGCTATAACATTTAAAATATTCAGAAATGACATACGAGTTGCCAATTCCTTTATTTCTGCTAAATACTAATTTGTATAACGATTAGAATTTATATTTTGTTTTGAATAAAGAGTTAGAGGTAGAGATTTCAAACTATTACGTTCAAATATAGATACAATTCTATTCTGAGCTAGTAAACTTTCATCTCAATCAACCTGAACAACGCAGACTATTACAATATCAGGGTACCGAGCTCCACTCGGGGGTTGATGTTTCATGTGCCAGAAAGTTTTATGATTTTTAATTTCTTTCCCAATACTATCTGTCAATAACCTGCATGGTTTTCTGTCTATAGAAAATAGTTCTAGCCGATTTTCGGTAGAAATGCTGTAAAATAAACACTTATTCGTACGATGTCAACTCACTGTCTACTGTTTGCAGAAATGAGCAGCTATTGAAGCGTATGGCTGTAACGTTGCGGGTTTGGTAGCCAGTGCTTGAAAGTTTTGATTTATTTTTCTTAATAAAATCTATCACTGTTTCTACAATAACCTGTATGGTTTTCTGTCCAATGTCACAACGTGTTTTAAAATAAAACATTCAACTGAAAATAATCCTTGAATCAAATTTGAGAAATGAAACTTAAACCTTACAAACTCTTACATTAAAACCAATGGTGACATGGTGTGCTGAGCTTTGATTGTCCAGTCATATTATGTTTCCCGAATAACTGCAAGGCTCCGACTACACGGCAAGCGCTTAAGTCTTCACGTACCAAACATCATAAATACCGCCGCTAAGTGGCCACCATATGATTAAAAATTGTTAGTCTTATATCAACTGTTCCCTTCAGGATAGATTTTTACTTTTTCTGTCCTTCAGTCAGTTTTAACAGGAATGAGACAGCGCAATTGTATCTTTGCACCAATAAGCCCCTATATTCGTAATTTGATTAGAATCGTTACAGCCGTTTTTGAGATCCGTCGGACATGCATACGTCATATAGGAATTGCTCGTTTAATAGAATAGGATAATCTAAAATGTAGAATAAATAAAATATATCAAAACAAAAATGTATACTACCTTTTAAAAATGCAAAGTTTACACCATATAAACTTCGTCGTAGTCTACAGATTGGCACTCTTACTACAATGAGTACAGGAAGTTAATATGATTATAATTAAATAGCAAAGAAGATCTGTTACAAAAATACAGTTGCCTATGTAGACCTTTTCCTATTAATTCATTTGATAAAATAAATTAAATTAATAGGTAAAGGTCTACTTAGGCAACTTTTGGCCTGTGCGCAGTTGAAGTAGCTGACACCAACAATAATATAATGTACTCAAGATTGGAAAATCATATATCTAACAATTTGAAAGCAGAGCTTTGATAAATTTAATTAGTTACAACCCAGAATAAAAGGGAATTAATATGAAGTTTCAGAAGATAGTAAGAAAAAATTGATAAATAATATTAATCATTAATAGAACTAAAGAATAGCGGTAGGAAAAGCAATTTTAAGCTGAGCAATCGCATAAAGAGTAAATCTTTCAGTAGATATTGATTCAATAGCGGCCCTAAGGCTTGTTTCACACAAATTCGGCAGTCAGATAAACGTTGTTTGCCCAGCTGTAGAGACATTGTATCATATGGAGCGCTTCACACTTACCCAATTTTTGATATCATATGATACAAAAAAGACACTGTTCTCTGCTGTAAAATCACTTCCCGGTGGTTCGGAACCCTCCTAAAACTGTAGGTCCAACTCATCAATCACCATCATCCAACTCATTACCCACGCACAGGTCTCAGACCTATGTGGGCTGCATCCTCAAAAAAAAAAAAATGTAATCATGCTGAGTTAACGACACCGGTTACTTTACTGCCCGTTACGTGTGAAACGAGCCTTAGGGCTGCTATTAAATCAATATCTACATAATGATTTAGTGAACCGGACATTAGACACTCTTATTAGTTAATTTGGTAACTTCCCCAAAGTGCATTTTATCTAGTGCGAATGTCATTGTCAAGGGGGGATCCAAACCCCTATAAACCCCCCTTGTGTCGATACTCACGTGCAACGCTCCCAATGCACATATTGCTCAAAGGGGTAGAGATTGAGTAGAGCTAGCACTTCCCCTCTTGTGTTATTCGCCCAGAACGGAGCCACCACTTCTTCCTTCACCGGACAAGCATTTCTAAAAGAAAAGAAAAAACATTTCAAATAACTTCAAGAACCATTTCACAATATTACAAATGAGGGGTCTAGAAGCAAAAACCGACAAATTACATTTTTTTAATTTTTAAGATATTTACATCATTTTTTCAGCTCAATCAGCCGCATATAAAGGAAGAATCAGTTAGAAGCAAAACTAGACTTTTCGTTTACTTATTTAATGTTAAAATGTGACCTTGGAATCATAAACCGACAAATGTATCAAGCTGTGAGAAGCAAACACAGACAAATGCAATGGAGCAATCAGAAGAGAGAAATTGGTCATGTGACCGCTTGCAGCTGTCGTCAGTTTTCTGCTTGAATAAAACAAAAAAAGGTTAATGTTCAACAAGTGCTGTTACTAAAGTAAAATGTTAATATCTGTGCCTTAATAAATTCATAATTTGGTGAAATTAATGTTTTGTTTGTTTGCGACTCTAGCGATTAGAAGCAAAAACCGGCATGTGGAAATGACAGTTTGGAGCAAAAACCGACAATACAGCGGTTGGACAAATATTTCTAAAGCAAAATTAAATTTAAATTCCTGATTTACCTATTAAATATATTTTTATAGGACAGGGTCTATTGTTTTCAGTGCACTCCAACAATTTTATTAAAAATATCTCAAAAGGGGGTCAAGCTAAACGTTTTGAAGCTCTCCTGAAAAATTTGAGTTTTTGCATATGTCTGTTTTTGCTATTATATCCCTTCTATCTATCTATAGATTGTCAACTAATTCTTGGCAGTTGTCCGAATTTACCTGACGCATATACTAATGACTATGCTCTTTGCTATACAAGGTGAGCCCTGAACAAAAGAAGCGACGTTACCAAATTTCGACCTCAACTTAAATCCACAAGATAATACAAATTCACAATTACAAATTCAATAGCAATATTTATATGTAATTTATGAATTATAAAAACAGCTTGAATACATTAATTTTCTTATAGAACGTTCATCATTGCAACTTAAAATAATCACCAATGACTTGAGAAACAAATAAGTAACATAATTTTCCCTCGAGCAATTTTGGTGAATGTAGAGAGCATAAATTAGTAAGTACCAAGTAGAATGTGGCCAATTGGGCCTACCGTATCACAGCGGTTCTCAAACAATGGAACTACAAAGCTTAAAATTGACAATGAAAAAATCAAATGGGTTTGTAAAAATAAAAGTGGTTCTCTGTAACTCACTGTTTTTCTGTTACTCAGGATTTGTTAAGTAATATCTATTTTCCAAGATTTTTTGCGGGCGACATGAACATTGATCTCAATTATTGGAGTGGGGGGGGGGGGGCCATAAACGACCATTCTAAATATTGGGGGTGGTGACGCTCGTGACCTCGAAATGCAAAATTTTATTAAGAGTATATCTAAATGTAAGAATACATGATGTAAAAAATGTTATTATGACTAATTCATTCAGTTGCGTAACTATTGGGGGGGGGGGGGAATCAGGGCATAGATTCTTATCGTCACTATCATTAATAGCTCCTATTATTACATACTGTTTTAGGTATGCTATCTTAGAATGGGGTAATTCATCAAAACAAAACCTTGATAGGGTATTCAAGATCATCCAAAAGAAAGCTGTTAGGTGTATGGGAAGAGTGAATAGTTTAGATTCATGTAGGCCGTAGTTAAAGAGACTTGGTCTCCTAAGTGTACTTTGTACACTGATATGTGTATATACAAAAATTTTGACGAAGACGATTATAATACAAGAAATCGAGGAGATTATCACCTGGTGAGTCACAATAGTAGCTTATTCAAACAAAAACCTAGTTATATTGGTAGGAAACTCTACAACTAGCTAGTCTTGAAAATATAGAAATTAAAAATATTTATATTTAGTTGATAAAGCTTTTTATAGTGCACAGGCAGTAGCGTAACGTTTTCCAATTGGGCCCCCCGCAACCGATTTTACGGGCCCCTCAAAATCATATAAATATCCCCCCTCACCATTGCCACCCCTCCCTGAAAAACTTGCATAATTATTTTGTGGGCAGTTATAATTATGTAAGAATTAAACACCTTAAAAATTCAATCATGTTTCAAGGGGGGCAAGTCTAATGATTTGGGCTGTAGCGTGCGGGCTTCTGAAAGATGGAAATAGTTGAGAGTTGATTATTATTATAAATAATTAATCTTGAAACCTAGAAACCTTGAAATTGATGTCTTCCATAGGATCCACATTCACATCCTCCTTGTTAGCACCTTCGCTCCTTTTCCCAGAAAATGTGTTCTCTCAGAATTCGCCTCATTTGCAGACATGGACACAGGTTCAATTTTTAATAAAAAGGCATTTTATCTAAATTACCGCGAAATTACTAAGTCAGGAAAAGAGAAAAAATTTATTCTTAAGAGACAGAAGATAGAAAACGTAAACTACTTATACAGTACTTGATCCTATTATAAGAAAAAAATTCAACTGCATTGGGAGAACTGACAATTGTTCCAAAACTATTAGTTATATACTTATACAATAATCACGTAATTTATCCGATATATCAAGGGTATAAATATTCCTTCTGAGCATATTGTTTAAAAATGTACTAGTCGATAAAAAATAGAGATAACTAAAACATGACCGTACAACATCACAATACCATAGACGCAGCATGTTGAAAAATAGAATAGAAATTAAAAAAAATGGCAATCCAAATAATAAAATTCACGATCACGAACTCAATAATTAATATAAATACGGTTTACTCTAGGCCAATTTACCGGACACGTGTATCCAACAGGACGATTCAAAAGAGACTGAATTCAAAATACTGTATGAAGAAAAATATTGACTTTTATTTCTACACAACCCCCACTTTCCATTACTTCGTATATGCTAATATACATTGAGGAATTCGATGGGAAAATAATATTAATTTCCTCTAATATTTGCACTGTGGGGACATAGCCATCATGATTTATAACAGTCCAGATAAGTTTGTTTGAAGAGTGTTTTGTCCTATCCATTCCTAAAGTCACAACATCCTGCTTCTGAATTCCTTCACTATCTGCAAATTATCTGCTATCTGCGAATTAATTGATAAAGTAAACAATAAACATTGGCCTGACAATATTTAGCCAATTCATTCTTTCTTTCTTCCTTCAGTGTTTCAGTTTTATTTCTTTTGTAAAAATATATATATTTCAATCTGGGCATGGGCCATTTCTTGAAAAAATATATTTTCATTTCGGGCCCCCTTATAGCCCGGGCCCCCCCGCGCCACGGGGTCTGCGGGGGTGTACGTTACGCCACTGTGCACAGGAGTTCCTTTCACATCAAAATTGAGCCTCACCTCAACTAATTGATATAGTAATTATGGTAACTAGTGTATAAGATTGTATAATTTTTGATATGACTTGTTTTATACTCCTTAGCTGCAGTCTTCAAGACGTACTTCACAAAAAAAATCAACAATAAATCAAATTAAAATTGAAAAATGAAATAAAAACTCGATCATACACTCCTCTAATTTTGTAGACGGGCGTCTCCTCAGTGGTATGCTTTTTATCAAACAGTTCGTGGGTGAACAACTGCGACGGAGAGCTGTGATTGGGCGTTGTCGCTTCGGCTGAGTCAAAAGACGTTGTCGTGGACTCGACTTCACTTTCCGTTGTCACGTACACGCCGTCTGACTCCGAGTCCGACTCATCTGACGCCGCGACGTCTGACGCGCCTGTACTCGACGCTGGTTCTCCGCCTGTCGTACCAATCGGTTCCTGCCAATTTTAAAATGAAAAAAATTATTTATCTAAGACTCCAATTTATTAAGTAGTTATTAGAGTTAAAAAATGATGCCATAACAGCTGACTTTATCAATGCCTATCAAAGATGCTGCATAATGAAGCTATTATAACATTCCTCTTCCACTATCTTCTCATCCTCCTCCTCTTCTCGTATATACTCAGTTTTACTCAGGGGTGGCATCCATTTTATTTATCATTATTGTAATAGTTTATACTCCTTGTTTATTTTGTAGATTTGAAAAATAAAATTTCTTTCTTTCTTTCTTTCTTCTCCCTCCTTCACATCCTACTCCACCCTCTCATTCTACTTCTTCTTTTTCTTCATATCCTCCTTCTCCTACTTCTTCCACTTTATCTTCTTCTTCTACTTCTTTATTTCAACCTTATTGTTCTTTCTTTCCTCCTCATTCAATTCCCTTCTTACAAGCGGTGAAGTTATATAGACAAAATAGACAGCATGTAGACGTTTATTTCATAGATGTTATTGTAATAATATTACAATATTTCTATATTAAAGAATAAAATAGATTCTAAGCAAATCAAGTTATAAAATCCTTGTACAATAACGTTATTTATATAGAATCAGTGGCGTAGCCAGGGGGGGGGGC
Organism: Conomelus anceps; assembly: GCA_948455865.1. Lineage (NCBI taxonomy): Eukaryota > Metazoa > Arthropoda > Insecta > Hemiptera > Delphacidae > Conomelus > Conomelus anceps. The sequence goes on along the minus strand of OX418217.1, from coordinate 19,409,088 downwards.
ATGGGGCCCGGCCCCCCCCCCCCCCGAAATTTCAGAAATAAAAAATTCTCAAATAACTAATAGATAAGGACTTATTAAAGCCGAAGGGTTCTATCTGTTTTGTTGTATTATAACGAACAGATTACAGAAACCCTGTTTATGTAATGGAATATAGCTACAGTTATAGTCAGATTAATGCATTTTTTCAAATTTTTCCTCAATATTTACTCATATAGAAACTTGTTAGGTGCTCAAATGGATAATTTTGATTTAAAATGAGCTACGAAATCGAATAAAACATGTTAGAAAACTGTGACTACCATAATTATTTATTTATTACATGAAATAAAATGCAATTTTCAAGTTTTAAGTGGATTAATTTTGTTAATTATTGATAAATCACTTTTTTGAATAAACTCATCTTGTAGAAAATTTAGTTTTGAGGTTAAAATTCAGTATAACCCACTAGCCTGAACGCACCCAAAGTTCATAAAATCGGGATTTTATAAATGAAAACACACAAATAAATGCAAGTTCTATGCAAGCGTGTAAAATCAGTGTGCTATGACAAAAAAAATCCTATTTCATGAACTTTGGGTTGGGTGCGTTTTAGGCTAATGACATGAATTATATGAAACTTATAATAATTAGTATTAATTTTGAGATTCAGTACATAAGTTAAGTATGATTAGTTCCAATTCAAGGGTTTTGACTCAAAATAGTCACAGATATCGGTATATCAAACTTTATCATTTCAAAACTGGCCACCTAGGTTCTTGGGTAGTAATTTTTCAAAACTTTCTTTTGAACTTTAGAGCCTAACAAGTTGTCTAGATTAGCTTTTCACACCACTAAATTTAAAAAAAACTCCGGACCCTCCTATACCCCAGACCCCCCCCCCCCCCCCGAAATTTAATCCTGGCTAAGCCACTGCCCACACCCCCCCTTGGTGAGCCCCCCCCCGAAATCTAATCCTGGCTACGCCACTGTATAGAATATCTGTTTTCAAAATTCTCTTATATAAACCCTAATATAAGTCTAATTTGCCTGGGCTGTAATATGCTGAGTCTAGCTGATATTATTAAAAAAATTGTGAATGCTATTTTGATAGAAAGATGACAGAATAATATGAATAAATTTCTATTGATAAAAATAGACTATTGTCACCATTGGTGTATATACATGTAATGACAGTAATAATGTAATTTTAGACAATTGAATTAAATAAATTTGAGAACTGAACAGAATTTGATGAGGACAGAACTTCTAAAACATTTATCATTTATTTATAAATACAAAAACAAACTTCTTCATATGTAATAGTCTTCTTAGCTCAGGATGATTAAAATTAAAGTTTACTTACACAAAATAGAGGTGTATCTATATTTGAACATAATAATTTGATAACTCTTATCTCCAATATAAATATTGTATGGACTGGCTCTTTATAAAAGCTAGTAACTTATTATAAATGAGGGGTTGGCAACTCGCCTGGCATATCTGAATATTTTAAACGTTGGAGCAAGATATTACAATTGATTGGTTTTGGGTTCAGCCTATTCTTTAGCTCATAAATGAAGTTACAAAATTAACTAAGGTCTTGTGATGGGTTGCCATGCAAGATGGAAGCTACTGTTCCATCCTGATACGAGACACCAACTCATGTAAATTGACAATTAATTATATTTAAAATAAAAAATATTATTTGCATCTCAAATGAATTCATGGCATTGAAATACTTATGACCTAATCATCATCTTTTGCTCTATTGATGTCACTACGTGTTTCAAAAGAAAATATTCCACTTATAGTATTCCTTAAATCGGATTTGAAAAATAAAATTTATATATTTCAAACGTTAACATTAAAGCCAATGGTGACACTATTGAATTTAATGTTCGTACACCTACCTGTGACGTGGGCGCAGTTGCTTGTGTGGTAGAGGTGGTAGTTGTCGTGGATGAGGTGGTACTGGCTGTTGTGGCGGGGGTGCGGGTGGTCAGGTCGTCATGACGCCGTTTGGGCTGATAGTTTTTGAGCGCCGGGTCGTGGTAGGCCCAACCTGCGTCACTCTGGTAGTCGACGTCGTTCGACTCAATTTCGGAGCGCAGCACCGAAATGTGACGCTCGTCGCCATACATGCGTCGCATCAGGCCGTGGTTCTCGAATACGAATCGGCGCACAGCTCTCCTGAAAACAATAAGCAGTAACTACAAAATCTATATATTAAGAGACAGTAGTAGAGTGTGTGTCTGTCGTGCGGATTTCACAAAAACAACAAAGATTAGAAACACTTAATTTTAAATATAGAAGTTCAGGATGTGTTTAGATGCAAAAAAGCTTCAAGCCAAAACAAGATATTTGTTGTGTATCAATTTTGAAGCTCCTAATTCCCTTTTTGGAATTATATTGGCATTAGCGGTTGAAAGCTATATATTACATGTTCAATTTAAGCGTTGCAAAGCGCGGGTAATCCACTAGTAAACAATAATTTAAAATTAGAACTTAATAATTAATAATATAAATAAACTCAGATTGTTATTTGGCCAGGAAAACCCAGGTTTGAGCGCTAGCGCAGTGACACAGTGAGAGAGAAAGCAAAAAATTGATATTGATAATTCCATTATAGAAATTTGATTTTTTATTAATTTCATAATTTGTTGATTGACGGGCTAATATTACATTGAACATTGGAGGGAATATTTATTAATGAATTATAAAATTATTTTTATTGTTATTGATAAAGTGGTGTAACAATGGGGGTCAGGGGGATCCCTCCAGATACCCAGAAGCAAAAGAAATTTTAGAATTTTATCAAACCCTGAAAAATGTAAAAAAAAGGCTTGAATCGCTGAATTTTTAAAAATTGTTATTGCGGATGATGCCTACATGATTCAGGAGACTTGTCCGTGGGTAATGAGGTGAATGGGTGAATGATGAGAAACATCCATCACTGAATGAGGTCAGAAACCAAGGCTGCAGGAAACGAAGCCGGCCATAGCCTTATTTTATTACAGACAAGCGTTCCTACCAACTGCGTTACCAGAGCCGGGTTTTGGAGGGATTATTTTTTTTAATCTGAAGGAGTACCCCGGACCTCCTTTTGAATGCATAAGCTCTCTCTCTCTCTCTCTCTCTCTCTCTCTCTCTCTCTCTCTCTATATGTATATATATATATATATATATATATATATATATATATGTAGTCTTGAATTACTCTTAGGAAACCCCTCCTTCTCATTTTAAGACATTTTTAAATACCCTAGCCCACTATACTGTACCCCAATCAGGTGAGGTAGGGGATCAAAAATAGTTTCAAGTTGGCCTGCTTTAAAGTTTGGCTACTTGGATAATAAAATTTTAGCACGAGAGTTCGGATCTCCCACTGACAATGATGCAAACTACAAGAAAGTCGCTGTCTTTGACACACAATTTTTTTTTTTTTTAGGATGAAGCCCACATAGGTCTGAGACCTGTGCGTGGGTAATGAGTTGGATGATGGTGTTCATGAGTTGGACCTACAGCTTTAGGTGGGTTCCGAACCACCGGGGAGTGATTTTCAGCAGAGAACAGTGTCTTTTTTTGCTGGCCAATCTAATCGGTCACCGTTACAAACAGGACCTACGAGAACGCAGCTTATCTATCTGATTGAACAGATACCTGCTACGGCTCGCGGCTATTACTTCCCTATTTGGGTTGGTATAATGCTAGAATGGATGAATTTGTATCTAAAATCGCTTAAAAAAAGGTTTTAAAGGGGCTTTCTACAATTCAGAGAACCTCTGAACCTTCCTTTGAATGAACTATACATTATAGACATTATAGTTTTGAATTATTGTAACAGCTCTTATTGTATACTATATAGTGCCTGCTGCCTGGAGCCTACCCCCTCCCCGCATTACATCATTGGTCATCCCTCCCAGACTGATCTTATCTCTAGTTACGCCACTGTATTTATGTAAATAATTGAACTTTATACATAAATTTCTCTGATCGACAGGTCCTTGCTTCATCATACAACAAGTGACTAGGATAACGAAAATTCAGAAATAACATAAAACGCTTTTTTTATAATTGAGTGTGACTGTGTGTTGGTCAAACCAAGATTTGACAAGCTATAAGACCTGACTCAGCGAAATACTTCACTTCCTCCTAGCAAGAACCACCAGTAAATAACAGTGCCATGTCATCATTCTGCAAAAACAATAGATTGACTTCCAATTAAGTTGTCAAGTTTCAGTAATATGTTTAAATATTCAGAGACAAAGAAATATGGAACTACAACAACAAAACTAAATTTTCTTTATTCTTATTTTATAATTCTGGAGGCAAAGTTTGGTTTGGTTTGTTTTTCCCTAAGATAATATGTATTCAATAAAACTACCTATCCAAAAGCTAATACAGTTGTTATTATTATATATATGTTTTCAATTATTTGAGTTTGTGCCCCTAGCACAAAAAAGAAATACTTATCTTAGTCTGTACCCATAGTTAGAGACTAATAAGTTATTTATTCCATCTAAATTTTCCTAGAATGTGGAAGTAGATTAGATTTATTATTACTATATCATTTGTTTGTCTTTATTTACGGTATCAAATTTGCTAAGTTCTGTCATCCCGTTACAAGAGAATTCTTATAGCAAATATTCTGTCTTTATTAATTTATTGTATAAAGATCTGAGATGTTTTCCATGACGAAATACTTGACGAATAATTTTATATAAAAATTGGCACTGTATTTCTATTTAAATTATGATTTTCATATTTTATGAAGCTTCTCTTTAGAAGTAAAATGCATCCCTGCAGTATAAGTGGGTAGAAATCATAATTTAAATAGAAATACAGTGTCAGTTTTGATATTAGATTGAATAAAACTTTTGTAACCATATTTTGATAAACAAAAGTTTTATTTAATAATTCTACCTATCTAAAGTAATTATTATAATATAAAGTAATTATATCTAAAGTAATATCTTATATCTAAAGTAATTATTATAATATATTTTTCCAATTATTTGAGTAAGCCCCTAGCATAGAAAAGGAATAATTATATTTATCTATATACCTAGTTAGAGACTAATAAGCTATTTGTTCTATCTTAATTTTCCTGAATTTTGGAGGTGGGCTGAATTTTTTCGGAGGATGAAGACCACGTAGGTCTGGGACCTGTGCGCGAGTAATGAGTTGAATGATAGTGATTGATGTGTTGAACCTTCAGTTTTAAATGGGTTCCTAAACATGGGGTAGTGATTTTTCAGCAAAGAACATAATCTTTTTCATATATAATTACTATATTATTTGTTTGTTTTTATTTATCACAAGTTCTGTTTAGTTTTGATAAGTTCTGTTTTTTTAGTTGTCAATTCTTCTAATTTTACCAATAATTTCAAATAGTATTTACCATGGATATGAGGTTCCCGGTATAGTGCACCAGTTACGCGTCCTAAAGTCACAGGGCAAGTCAAATCGACTCTTAGCAGATCTGTAGGGTTTGGCGCACGTTGTGTAGCCATCGTAGCCGTAGGATGAAACTGATACAACACTCAACAGCACCTGCAAAACAAAACAAAAACTTATTAAGAAAAAATTATTTCAAAAATTAGTGTATCGAGATTACCAATAGTAATATTCTACAAAGTGTTTCATATAGAAATTCCAACTCTTTGTGGGCTTGTACTAACCAAAATAATTAAAAAAAAACATATTTTCATCATTATTAAAAGAAGTTGCATAAAAAAATAACGCAATCCATGGGGAATAACATATGACATATTCAACATGCATATGATTACAATTCAATCTTGTACTAATGTTAAGAATTTAGATGTTAGATTTTTTTTTGAGGATGAAGCCCACATAGGTCTTGGACCAGTGCGTGGGTAATGAGTGGGATGATGGTGATTGATGAGTTGGACCTACAGTTTTAGGTGGGTTCCGAACCACCGGGAAATGATTTTACAGCACAGAACAGTGTCTTTTCTGCTGGCCAATCTAATCGGTCACCGTTACAAACAGGTCCTACGATAACGCAGCTCATCTCTATCTGATTGAACAGATACCTGCTACGGCTCGCGGCTATCACTTCCCTAATGCCCTATAACTTTAAAATAGATTGACTTTGAAATAATCAAATTGACTGCAAGTCGTTGAATTCAACTAAAAAGTTGATATAAACAACGCAGTTCGTCATGGAACAAGAAATCTAGGAATTTAAAATAGATTTGTACTAATTTCAACATATTAGTAGCAACTTTCTTCAATTTTTCTTTGTTACTCCACTTGAAGTAATCTTTTGAATGTCGTTAGAGTTTTAAGTCAATTGATTATATAAGAATTTTGTTGTGAACTTCGTATTACAAAGAGCCATATAGGAAAACATCAGACGGGATAAGTTCTAAGGATGTCAAGAATAGAATCATCTTGGAAAAAAATAGATCTGATACAATTCAATTGAAAGTCTGATGTGACTTAAAATGCTCGATTAGCACATTCCAGATAGACTTATATAGTTGACATTGACTTGAATGTTGCTTGAATTTAATATCAATGGGAGCACCAAAAATGCACCCCCCCCCCCCCCCACCCTTCTGTGAATTACTTCCGCCATGTGTTCTCAGGGTTGTGTCATTATAAAACACCGTTTCAAATATCGCTTTCACACTATTTATACAAATAAAACACAGTTTCAAATATCGCTTTCACACAATTTATACAAATATTTCCATAACACGATCAGCAATAATAAAACTTCAATGGCTTCTACGAATTGTAAGTTCTCAAAACATGTTACTTGGAAAACTTTGCTGGATTTGGGTCATAACTTTAACCGGTTCAGGACATGTTTTAGTGGAACTTCTAAATCAAATAAAACTAGGAAAAGATGCTTTCAGTGGCTGCATCGATAATATGTGAAAGTCATTCGATGGTGGAATACATCTATTTTTGAATTGACATACCTACACACACTCTCTCCTTGGTGGAAAGAGAGAGTGTACAGACAACACACTAATATATGATTTGTTTTCATTATTTATACACATTACTCTTTACATACTTTTTGATAATTTTAAAGTTGGTAAAGTTAATGCGTATGGCTTTTATTGGTGGGGAGACCCTTAAGGGTAGTTTTACCACCCCGCTTGAGCCATGTTATTGGAAACATGGTGTACCTACAATTTTAGGTGAGTGCCGAACCACCAGGAAGTGATTTTTACAGTCTTTCGCTGGCCAATCCAATTGGTCACTTTTACAGAGAGAGGGCCCAGGAGAGCGTTGCTTATCTTATCTGTTTGAACGTGGCTATCATTTCCCGATAGTTGGTGCCGAATTGTTGTTCATATTATTGTATATTCTCACGTAGTGTTTTTTCTAGCATATTTAAAACTAGGAGGCTGCCCGATTCAACTGAATGTAGAATTTTAAATCATAACGGTTTTGCTATTCTTCTTCTCCTCCTCCACCTACTGATAATCCTCCTCCTCCTCGTCCTCCAACATCTCCTTCTTTTACATATTTTTGCTTCTTCCTCTCTTTTTTTCTTCTTTTAATTCTCTTCTTTCTTATTTACTTCCTCTTCTTTGTCTTCTCCCTCTTTTTCTCTCTTTTCTACCTCTTCTCCTCCTCGAACTTCTGCTCATACTCCTCCTCCTCCACCACCTCCTTCTTCAACCTCTTTTTTATTTCTTCCTCTCTTTTTTCTTTTTTAAATTCTCTTCTTACTTCTTCATCAACCTCTTTTTTATCTTCTTCTTCCCCTCTTTTCTCTCTTGTTTTCCTCTGCTCCTTCATCATCGCCTTCTCTTACTTCTTCTACCTCTTTTCAATTATTCCTTTCTCTTTCACTTCTTTTCTCTCTTCTCATCCTCTACGCCTCCTTCTTCTTATCCTCTTCTTCATCGTCACCTTCTCCTTCTTCTTCTTCTTAATCATGCTTCTCCTCATTATTTTTCCTCTCCCCCTCTTCCTCCTCCAATCCCTTACTCTCCTGCGTTAGAGTATATCGTCGACAGATAACTGCATTATTGCATAGGATTATTTATACAGTGTGGGCATCACAGTTCAGAGGTCTGCGAATAGTTCCACTTATTGCGATGCGTGCTAGTTGGCAATGCACACCTGAGGCTACTTCCTCCTCCTACACCCCCTCTTCCTCCATCACCAACTCCTCACCCACCTCCTCAACATCATCTTCCACTACTTGCACCACGACCTCCTCCTCTTGCCCATTCCTCTTCCTCAGACATGAACCGTTTCCGAGGAGAGGCCTGCTTCCCACGCTCCTTTTCTGCTTTTGTGACCACTTTCCTAGAGACTACTGAACGAGTGGAGTGCTCACGCACGCACGCACGCAAGCACGCACTTGCATTTAGAGCATGCACGCACGCGTGCTCAAGCACATACTCGGGAGTTGGATGACAAACTATAATGTTGTTCAATTCAGTTTATTTTAATCTACACATGCACAAATTTACAACAAAATTTCAAATTATAGTATCAAATAGTACTACCAGTAGTTCTTGAACAGTAGAACTCACTCCCTTTTGTTCACTAGAAATATATATATATATATTTTTAGGATGAAGCCCACATAGGTCTAAGACCTTTGCGTGGGTAATGAGTTGGATGATTGTGATTTATGAGTTGGACCTACAGTTTTAGGTGGGCTCCGAACCACCGGGAAGTGATTTTCAGCAGAGAACAGTATCTTTTTTGCTGGCCAATCTAATCGGTCACCGTTACAAACAGGACCTACGAGAACGCAGCTTATCTATCTGCGGCTATAAAATATGTAACACCATGTAGTATTTCCAGCAAATGCATTTTCTTGTCCGTTGGTAACCATAATTTAATTTAATTAGGGAAGTGATAGCCGCGAGCCGTAGCAGGTATCTGTTCAATCAGATAGATAAGCTGCGTTCTCGTAGGTCCTGTTTGTAACGGTGACCGATTAGATTGGCCAGCAAAAAATACACTGTTCTCTGCTGAAAATCACTTCCCGGTAGTTCGGAACCCACCTAAAACTGTAGGTCCAACTCATAAATCACCATCATCCAACTCATACCCACGCACAGGTATCAGACCTATGTGGGCTTCATCCTCAAAAAAAAAAAAAAAAAAAAAAAAAAAAAAATTGAGGACAAGGCAAGGAAGAAGGAAGTGATTTTCAGCGTATTACTGCTGTGTCAATATGTATTCCGGTTGCGATAAGCAGCGTGTTTTGTTTGCTCTTACTCCTGTTTTTCCCTCGCCTTGCGGTTTATCTAAATATCTTTAGAATGTTTTCTTAGAACTTTCGGGGATGGTCTCGAAAATGGGAGAATGTCTTATCTGTTTACTTTAGAATTTGATAGAAGAGTGTAGAGCCCCCTAGTTCTTTCTGGATTATGAAAAATGTATATAAAGCGAATGCTCATGTAACACCAGTTTCATTCATTGTTTGAACTTCGTTGTCATAACAAGTGGCAGTACAAACGTTTGTTGTTAAAGTGGTAACCGCAATTTATTGTGACTGTATTAGTGAGACTTCCTTTACATTTTACACAAGTGGACTCTTAATTTTAGCTATTATCGTAATACAAACTTGTGCTAAGTTAGTTTTTTGTTAATTGTTCTTTTTGGACGTTTCTTCTTGAATTATTGAACAGTTATTATTCAATATTTGATCGGCCTTTTAACAGTTAGTGATTGATTTTTGTACAGTAATATTGCAAATTCTTTATTAGCTGAACATTATCGATTTATCTGTTTCTGATTGCTTTATTTTGTGTGACATTACTGATTAGTGCGTGTTGTGGATAATTTGTGTAAAGTGCGAGTGTTAAATTTAAGTGTTACCAGCGTTATTTTAGAGATAGAACCCGTAACTTTAGACAATGAAATATAAATAAATAAACAGCTATTATTTAAGCTAGTTGTAAACACTAAACAGTTAATATATATAGTATATAAAACTAAAGAAAATTTTAATTATCCAGTCCAGGGTAAAGTTATTTGGTTAAGCGACACACCCCTCAGCACAAGCTAAAAGCACCCCTCAGCACAAGCTTTTTTTTCATTCTAAAATCATTAGTAGTTTAATATCCTATATTTATTTTGTCTTGAATATTCTATAATTTCATTTGTTTTATCTGTTTATGGGATATTTTATTTACTTATTAAAATTTATTTGTATATATTTATTTGCATCTTGGAATGCGATTGTGTCTTATATGAAAATGTATTGTACATTTTGATTTTGATTGGTTAATAAATAGATCATTTGATGATTAGCTTTCTATGAACTCAACCTATAATTTCTATAACCTCATCTACTTATTATACTTATACTATTTTTCTTCCTTCTCTTTCTACCTTCTGATCAACTTCCTTATCTTCCATTGATATTCTTCCATTTCTTTCACCTACTGTTCTTCTTCCTTCTCTTTCTTCCTACTATTCTTCTTCCTTCTCTTTCTACCCACTGTTCATCTTCCTTCTCTTTCACCAACTGTTCTTCTTTTTGCTCTTTCTACCTTTCTACCTTAGTGTGTCTGGAGGTCATAACGGGGTTAGCTGCGCATGCGCATAGTGGCGTTAGTAAAGCACGCGCCCGGCTTAAACAGCTGATCGCTCGACTGTGTAAAAACTGTAGTCTTTTGCAGCAATTATTATAAGAGCCCGACAATGGCTTATTTATTGAAATCGTGCCGTTGTCCGTTCATCCGTTCGTGCGATACCTCTTTTGCTTCATATTCACTCATAATCCAAGTGATTAATTTTGGGCTTTGGGACTAAAATATATATAACTTAAAAATTCCTTGCTTCTATGACGTGTTTATTATCACTCTCCCAGTGGCTGGGAACCATCTAAAATAGTGGACCCACCATGTTCTACATAACATGACTCAAATGGCAAGGTAGAACTACCCAAGAGGGTCTCCCATAGGCTTTTACATCAAAATTAATCATAACCTCAACTAATTTGATACGAGATAGTAATTTATGGCAACTAGTGTATAAGATTGTATAATTTATTGTTGATCTGACTTGTCTTACACTCCTGACGTACAGTATATTATACTCCTGTCTTATACTCTGGAGTCTCCAAGACGTTATCTAAAAAATAATAATAAAATAGGCGTAGCCAAAGGCTCCTTCCCCCCCCCCCCCCCACCATGGAGAAGACTCAAAGATAGAATTATCTAACTAAAGGCACTATATAGTACACCATAATCTAACAATAATTCAAGACTATATATTACTTTTTCATTCAAAATGGGTGGTCGGCGGGGGTGACATTTTTGAAAAATAGTCCCTTTAAAACAACATTTTAAGCGATTCTAGGCATGAATTCAATTATTTTAACATTATTTTAAACCACACTGTGTCAAAGAGATTTTTGTATAGCTTTTGCGTAATTTTCAATGGGAGATCCATACACATGTGCTTAAAATGTATTGTTCAAGTAGACAAACTTGAAAGCAGGCAGGTCTACTTGAGAGTATTTCCACTGTGTTACATTTATCTTTCCCTCCAAGAATTGGGGTAATGTACAGTACTGTACTTAGAAATATCATTTGTAACGGGGGTTTGGGCGTACTGCACCTGAAATTTTTCGAAAAATAACCCCTCTAAACCATAATCTTAACATTTCCAGACACCTTTTTACATCAAAAATTGTCTCTCAAGAATTGTTATAATTCTGGAATTTCTTTTGTCTCTGGGGGGGGGGGGGGATCCATCCCCCTTAAAACGCAACTGACCTGATCTACGCAGACCATTTCAGTCTCAAATGGTATTTCTTTGGTAACTGGACAGTCGTCTATAGGTTATCAGTTTGATGTCGGCCCATAGTTATGATAGCCGACATGAAAATACCGATCACTTTCTCTGGCATTATCAAGGTTTCGATTGGTTCCTGAGAAAGAGTGAAGGTCATCGACCGTAAGTGCCCATCTCAAGTCTCAACTGACGACAGTGTGTCCAATGATTAGCCACGATCATATAGCTGTCAATATCCATCACTTTCTCGCCAAATATCAATAGCAACCGATTATTGAACAATAGCGGCTATTGTGATAGGCACAAATGGTGAGACGAAGGCCAAGGCCTCACTTTAGTTGGGCCTCAGTGAGCCACCACACACACAGACCAGATATCGGGTGAAAGTTTTAAGGCCACACGCGCATGCGCGTTGGAATGTGTGACACTGGCCGATAGTGAAACCGGGCTAGGTTCATGTTGTTGTTGTTATGAATGGTAGTGAGTGAGAGCGATAACTCACTAGATGCAATTGACCGAACGTAGAGGTCTGTGTTTGAAGTCGACCGTTTTGCATTTGTCTGTCCGTAACGGTGTCGTTGCAATTCGTCCGAGTAGTAGTCGTCCGAGTAGCAATTCGTCCGATGGTATAGTTCGGAGTCGTGTACCTGAAGTATAGTAGGGTTGTATACCTAATCAATCAATCAAAATTCTTTATTCGCCACATTTCACAAATTGAACAGAATTTCAAAAATAAATATCTTACAGTTTGAGAAAAAAAAGCTTAAAGCTATAATAATATAGAAATATCACTCATAATTTATATGGGCATTGCCAGCAAAACCTAAGTTCGTGCGCTAGCAATGAGTATCAGTGACAAAAAGAAAGAATACATTTAAGAAAGTAAGTGAAATAATGAAATATATATATATATATATATTAAAAGGTTACTATGTACCTATGATTTTCCGTGTCTCTACTTTCCTGATATGGTGATTCTATTTTTATTGACTAATTTCATCTGTTATTATTGCTTTGAGTATGTTTGGTTATTTATATAGCTTAGATATTATTAAAAAATATAAGTGATTATATTGTTAGATAGAACCCATTTCTCTATTTCACTTATGGCTGACTTAGTGATTCTATTTGAGATGAAATGTTCCGGTATGAAGTTTATTAATCTATTGCTTATGTATGTAAATTGTCTCCTGCAAACATTTAAATCTGTTCTAGGAACGAAGTAGTTATATCTTGAACGGACACTCAATACACTCAATACCCGTGTTTGGATAAGGTAGTATTTTAGCAATGTTACATTCATTTGATCTATGTCGTTCAATGGCAAATTAGCTTGATCTATGTTGTTTTATGCACCAAAGTACTGAATGTATGAGGTGGTTCAGTCACATCTAGCCTTGTTAGCCCCCCAGGGAAGGTTTGGTTATGCGCGCGGAGCGCGCACTGTGCTTGGGTGCGTTAGTGTTTTGGAAATGCTATGTTCACTTGATTTATATCGTTTTATGGTTTTTAGAAAGTGGGAATACGCGGTCAATGAACAAATAATAGAAGGGTTTCTAAAGTCGGGTGGAAGACTCAAGGATCGGAGGAATTGCTACACGTTAGTAATGCTCACAGAAGTGTAAAAACCCAACGGACGAAATGCTACTTTTTTCCAGGAATTTGGGTATCGGATGAATTACTACTCGGACGAACTGCTACAGAACCGTCCGTAACGCATTTACGTCTAAATGAGTCATAGAATCCTTAGCATTCCTTTGGAACCCCTAATTGTCAAAGATTTCTTAAAGGAATGCCCAGCGATTTTATTTACCTATAAGGATTTTCAAAATTTGCTCGCATTTAAAGGATATTTAAAAGAAAAAAGGAAAGGCACTCATGATTTAAACATATGATTTTTAAAATGAGCTTCATATGCAATTGGAAACAGATTTCAAGATAGCCCTTGGGCCATCTTATGCATGTGGTTGAACCTTCATGTTAATTTAGTTATAATCCATAAGAATAACATATTTGTTTGAGAGAAACAAATCATTTCAATTTTAGTTTAATCTAAGTGATTAGTAAATGAAATTTTTTCAAATTTAATTAAAATTATTCTATTAATTCATTTATTATACATGTGAAGTCTGATTTCATTTGAGCAATCAGCTTAGCTGTCTGGGAAATAGAAACGCAACCTCGGTGACGTGATAGAGAGTGTCTTTTGTGGAAGACAGACATGAAATAGTTTACGCAAAATGAATCGAAAGTGAGATGAATATTTTTAATTTTTACATTTTTACATGATGCTTATCATTGAGTAGATCGAGTGCAAGCACCCCTATTTTTGGGCGAAAGGTCTACTGTTCAAAGAACTTCTAGTACTGTAGTAACAAGTGAGAGGCCGCTAATAGACACGTGAGTGAGTGAGTGAGAGCGATATAATACGCCAGATGTAATGGGAGCAAGTGAGACGTGAGAGGAGACACAGTGAATGCTACTTTTATTTTCACGCGCCCGGCCAGTCTGAGTTTCCTTCAACTTGACATGTTCGTTCAAGACTTGGTCTTGACAGAGAGGGGCCTTGGAATCGCGTCTTTCAGATCCATAAAACGCTGATAACATTGGCTTTCAGCTTTCTTGCAGAGATGAGTATCGAGCTACAAAACATCGACTATTGATATTGACTATTTTCACGCCCCCCCCCCCCCCCCCCGCTCATATTTTGGGGTTGTCGTTTATGTTCCCTACCCCCAAATTTACATCAGTTTCATGCTTCCCTCATAAAATGTTGAAGAATAGGTATTATAATTAGTTACCGTAACAAACTAACTAAACTTTCAATTTTGATGTATTTAAAACATTGTTCTACCTGATTCTCATTGAATTTCATGCTAGATACCATCTGAAGGAAGTGTTTTTTTTTTAATGTCTGGAATCGCTCAAAATGTGGTTTTAGAGAAAATTATTCTTCAGGGGAATTCCCCCGAACCCTCTTTTGAAATGACACTCACATACTCAGATATCGTTTTCAATCAATTATCGATCAAGGACTCAACGATCAAGGATCAGGTTGTTTACAATATGGCGTCTAGAGATTTGCTGACGAATTTGCTCGATTTATTTGTTACATTGTTTAAAGACATTTTGAATAAAGGCCTTTATTTATTTATGATGTCTGATGTCTAGAGCTAGAGAAAAAGAATATCACCTACACATCATTGTTCTCCCTTCAGTAACGCTAAATCACCTAATTTTCTAGTACAGTAATTGTATATTAATTTTTTTTTTTGAGGATGAAGCCCACATAGGTCTGAGACGTGTGCGTGGGTAATGAGTTGGATGATGGTGGTTCATGAGTTGGACCTACATTTTTAGGTGGGTTCCGAACCACCGGGAAGTGATTTTCAGCAGAGAACAGTGTCTATTTTGCTGGCCATCTAATCGGTCACCGTTGAAATCCCTATTTCCTTCATTTAGATCTCTTCATTGTCTAAAAACAGGTAGCCTATATAGCTTAATCAAAGGAAGATTTCAGTTCTGATAAAGGGTCCCCGACCCCCTTCGCTCTCTTCAATATTTACGCCGCCCCCCCCCCCCCCCCCATTTTCAGGCATACGTTCTCCCAGTAAATAATAGCTGACGACGCCCATGATTATTTTCAACAATTGGTTAATCGATACATCGATTAATGGATGTTAAAAACATCGATTGATCGTTGAAAAAATCGATTAATCGTTATTTGGAACTTTGCCTCCCCCCTCAACATAGACTAATAATAACCCTTCCTCATGAGACATTTCTGGTTACGCCCGCGATTAAGTGGCTTAAATAAGGATGATTAAATACAGTGAGACACAAGAAGTAGGTGTGTTGAAGTGGAGCTGTGATTTCAAAGAATTAGAAGAAGAAGAAAAAGTGAAAGTAGAAGGGCGAAGAAGATGAGAAAAAGCTAGCCATACAGATGAACAGTAAATTTTATCTACCCGTTAAAATCACCCTTATTCATTCACTCTCATAGTCACTCTCTCTCTTTCTCTCTCTCAGTTTAAGTGTCAAGAATGGACGAATCTTTGTCCAAACTTCGCTATTTCATGTAACTGCATCACTCAGATTGTCATTACCATAGTTTATTATCATTAAGATCATACAAATGAGATCATTGTACATAATATTTTGCACTATAAAAAAGCATTATCTGAGTTTACCATAGTATCTATGTTGATAATTTTGTTTATGACCATTCATGTTCATAATTTGTAAATTTACATGAATAAAGAAAGATGATCTAATCTAATCTCCCTCGATATAGAACAGGGCAAGAAAAGAGAACAAAATAGAGAAGAAAAAGAAGAAGAATGAGACCTAAGGAAGAAAAAAGCAGATAGAGAACAGAGTGAAAAGAAAAGAATAAGAAGAAAAAGAAAAAAGTATGGAAAGAAGAGAACAGAAAATAAGAAGAAGGGAGGAGCACAAAGAGGAAAAACAAAATCTAAGGAAGAAAATAAACACATGAAGAACAGGGAAAGAAGCAAAAGTGGAGGATGAGGAGGAGGAGGCGAAGAATTAGGAGGAGGAGTAGAAGGTGGAGGACGATAAGGAGGAGGTAGAGGATGAGGAAAAAAATAAGGAGGAGGAGGAGGAGAACGAGGAGGAGGAGGAGGAGGAGAAGAAAGAGGAAATAGAGGATGAGGAGGAGGACGAGGTAGAAGAACAGTAGGAGGAGGAAAAAGAAAAAGAGGAGGAAAAAGAAAAAGAGGAGGAAGAAGAGGAGGAGGAGGAGGAGGAATAGATAGATGATAAGGAGAAGGATGAGGTTGTGGCGTGAGAAGAGGAGGAGGAGTAGATAGATGATAAGGAGGAGGAGAAGGAAGAGGATGAGGTGGTGGCGTGAGAAGAGGAGGAGGAGGAAGAGGAGGGGAAGTAGGAGGAGATAGATGAGAAGGAGGAGAAGGAAATATTTGATATTTATTTAATACATCTTACGTTGCCAGGTCTAGTAAGACCTATGGCAAACACTAATAAATATAACCAAAAATATAATTATATTACATTACATTAAGTAATTATAGTTGAAATAAACTAAAAAGATTAATTAAAAGAAACAAAAATATTTGCTTATGATAAAACATAACTCATGAAATTTATGTAGCAAAAGAAGAAAAATTAATAACTGGGAAACAAATGATACAACGGACTTATGAAATAGAAGAGAAAAAAGAGAATGATGATGAAGTTGAGATTGATGAGATTAAAAGCATCAAAGAGCGCAATAGCAAGGAGCAAGTAATTAAATTAGTAGAAAGTGGCCAAATTAAATCAGTAGAAACAAATTGGAAGAAAGAATTAGAAAAGGGAGAAAAATATATGAATAAAGAAAAAACGAGAATAATTATTTTAAAAAAAAACGAGAATAATTATTAAAGAAAGAATAAATGGGAATTCCGATCAAAGCACAACCAATAGGAGATGGAGAAGAAAAAGGATGAGGAAGAAGATGAAAAGAAGAAGAAAAAGAAAAGAGACAGCAGCTCATCATAGACAAGCTGGTTTTAAAATATTATGCACTTTTCTGCAGCTGTGTGGGCACAGAAGCAGTGTACTGGTAGCTCTTGTATGTTTGATCATGTTGGGTTTGGTTCTGTTCAGCAGTTTCTAGCTACTGAGCGAGTGCTTCATGGAGAAGTCCACTCGCAAGAAATTTAAAAAGAAGAAGAAGAGTGGTGAATGATAGAGATGATAGAGGGAGAGAGAAGTTGTTCCATTGCTCCTACTAAAATACTGACCAACATCTGATCATCAGAGCTTGATGCGCTTAGGCCTATAAGCCGGTCAAGTCAGCTCACGTACTTAGTGCTTAGCGTGCGCTTTGCTTTGTGTTGCGTGATGTCACTTCAAGCACGAAGCACATCAATCTACTCAAGGCGGAGCGCGCACTGTGTTTGGGGGCGGTAGTGTTTTGGAACTGTTATATTCACTTCATTCATATCGTTTTATGGTTTGGAGCTCCTCATTTTATGTTTGCAAATTATGAATTTTTTAAACGAAATTTTTCATAAAAAAGTTTCTAAAAATTAAATCTTCTTGCGAAAAATCGCGACCTCCAAAAATTTTCAATGGATTAAAAAATCGACGAAAGTGACGAAAAATCGTTTGAATACTCAATAAATTACCAAAAAGTATTTTTTTTTTTTTGAGGATGAAGCCCACATAGGTCTGAGACCTGTGCGTGGGTAATGAGTTGGATGATGGTGATTGATGAGTTGGACCTACAGTTTTAGGTGGGTTCCGAACCACCTACTAAAGCCAAGGATGCTGCTGAGAGGAGATCTTTAGATTCATCACCAGAGCGATCTCAGCGATCCCACCATTGCAGTACAGTCGGTGACTAACGAGATGGCGAGTCTACAGCAAAAAGCATAGAAAATCGGTAAACGGTGTTCATTATTGTCGGATGCGATTAAAATGCTTTTCGTGGCAATCAATAAGATTCATTTTTACAAGTTCATATTGAGATAAATAGACTATAGAATGCATAGTAAAAAAGCACTCGCCATCTTGTTAGTCACTTACAGTCTTTATTTGGATTTTTATATTTATTGGCCAAACCCACCGCAAAAGTTGAGTTTTTCTTGAGCGC
The DNA here is from genome assembly GCA_948455865.1 of Conomelus anceps. Lineage (NCBI taxonomy): Eukaryota > Metazoa > Arthropoda > Insecta > Hemiptera > Delphacidae > Conomelus > Conomelus anceps. The sequence continues at coordinate 19,390,727 of OX418217.1, read as the reverse complement.
GAGGTCTACTGTTCTCAGATTTACTAGTAAAATAGCTACAGCAGGGTCTACACTATGCTATGTATTAACTGTATGACAGCAGGGTCTACACTATATGCTATGAATTATGCTATGTATTAACTGTAGGCTACCGTGAAAACGTATCAGTTAAAAGGTTGTGTGTGGACCGTAAAACTGACGTTTTGCGCGAACTGAATGAAGACTACAGATATCTCGCAGAACTGATTGCAAAGGCATTATTTTGACTGACGGTTTTCCTGACCTCCGACAAGTCCTGACTTGTAGTCACTAATTGCGTTTAGTTTCTCCGCAGTTTTCAACAACTTGTCGTTGCGTAGGTTCTAGCTTCGCTCTACTCTTTCTTTTTTTAATAATTATTTTACAAGACACCTTTTTTATAATAATTATTGGAGATATCAAAAGGAATAAGTTTCGCAGCCCAAACGTAGATAATTACGCCAATCCAGCGGCGCACCCAGAAATGACCCAAGGGGGTGCTGGAAGTGAAAACTATTGAAGTTTTCCGTGTGTACCCCCCCCCCCCCATCCATCCCGAGGAGTGGAATCAAGGCAGCTGTTTCCTAACAAAGTTCAAATTAATAGTAAAAGTAATAAGAAGCATATGACTTTTATTGGTGGGGAGACCCTTGAGGGTAGTTCCACCTCGAAATAGTATGAGTTCTTGTACTTACTGCAAAGTGCTACAAGGGTAGCTGCAGGTAGTTTGTCAGGCAGTCCATTATAATATAGCTCCTTTGAGTCCTGCTCCCTCAAAAATCCTTTAAAAAAACCCCTCAAAACTAGGCTATTCGTGTTCTTTGGCAAGGTTCAATTAATAACAGAGCTGATTAATAAAATAAAAAGCCAGCCTGATTAATAAATGTTATATTGTATGAATTATGAATTTCATGCATGCATGTATTAAGAAATACCGTGAAAGCTTTGTAAGAGTTTTCACAAAACTAAATTCAATTTTCTGGATCTCTTGCTTAAGAGAAAGTTGATAACTTGCCGGTCCACTTCTATTTCTGTATGGATATTAAATTAAACTTGCCATTCCATTCAGTTTTCATAGACAAAGCACCATGTAGGGTACGTTCAACATTCTACAGTACTGGCTACTGATACGGTAGGTAGTCAGTAGAAATTGCCGTAAAATTAAAATATTTGATAAAATGTTGAAAGTCTGTGCTAGGATAAAAATTCAAGTTGCCTAGTAGCCTACTAAGAAAAAGAAGTCGAATACTGGTAGCATTCGATTTAAAAAAAATATTAATTATACCGAATTTCATGTTTGTTAGTTTTATAGTGGAGAAAAAAATCAAAGACAAATCACATATCACTGTATAACGTAATTTCTGTCCGACAGTCTTGTCTGTGATTCGCGGTCGTTTCCACTAGTGTGCAGGGCCTTTTAGAAACATTGTGAGACACCCACAGCTAGTCTGCTTTTGAATGGTGTTTTGGCAAATATGTAAAAATGTCGTATGATTTTGCGATACGGCACTAGGCCTAATAAGTTTCTTAATAAGTTTATTAGAACTAAGTTCTAATAAGTTTATTAGGCCTAATAAGTTCAATTAGAATTCAACCGAATAACTAGTAGCAGAGTATTACGGTACTCATAGAATAAAACTTCAAAGTACGATGATACCAAGTACTACAATTAATTGTAGGACTCAAAGAAATGACAATAACCTATCCATAAGCCAATCTTGGTATCAGTTTCAAGCACGAAATTCAACATGTTGAGGATAATTGTTAAAATTATTCTATTCTTTGGGGTCTGAGACCTGAATTATGGTGATTGATCAGTTGAATCTACAGTTTAAGGTAAGGTGAGTTCCGAACCACCGGGAAGTGATATTTTAGAGCAGAGAACAGTCTTTTTTTGCTGGCTAATCCAATCGGTCACCACTGCAAAGAGGGTAACTTTGCTTATCTTATCTGATACGGCTCGGGCAGTGGCGTAGCCAGGGAGGGCCCATGGGTCCCGGCCCCCCCCCCCGAAATTTCAGAAATAAAAAATTCTCAACTAATAGATAAGGACTTATTAAAGCCGAAGGGTTCTATCTGTTTTGTTGTATTATAACGAACAGATTACAGAAACCCTGTTTGTGTAATGGAATATAGCTACAGTTATAGTCAGATTAATGCATTTTTTCAAATTTTTCCTCAATATTTACTCATATAGAAACTTGTTAGGTGCTCAAATGGATAATTTTGATTTAAAATGAGCTACGAAATCGAATAAAACATGTTAGAAAACTGTGACTGCCATAATTATTTATTTATTACATAAAATAAAATGCAATTTTCAAGTTTGAAGTGGATTAACTTTGTTAATTATTGATAAATCACCTTTTTGAATAAACTCATCTTGTAGACAATTTAGTTTTGAAGTTAAAATTCAGTATAACCCACTAGCCTGAACGCACCCAAAGTTCATAAAATCGGGATTTTATAAATGAAAACACACAAATAAATGCAAGTTCTATGCAAGCGTGTAAAATCAGTGTGCTATGATAAAAAAATTCCGATTTCATGAACTTTGGGTTGGGTGCGTTTTAGGCTAATGACATAAATTATATGAAACTTATAATAATTAGTATTAATTTTGAGATTCAGTACATAAGTTAAGGATGATTATTTCCAATTCAAGGGTTTTGACTCAAAATAGTCACAGATATCGGTATATCAAACTTTATCATTTCAAACCTGGCCTCCTAGGTTCTTGGGTAGTAATTTTTCAAAACTTTCTTTTGAACTTTAGAGCCTAACAAGTTGTCTAGATTAGCTTTTCACACCACTAAATTTTAAAAAAATCCGGACCCTCCTATATACCCCAGACCCTTGGTGAGCCCCCCCCCCCCCCGAAATTTGATCCTGGCTAAGCCACTGCCCACACCCCCCCTTGGTGAGCCCCCCCCCCCCCGAAATCTAATCCTGGCTACGCCACTGGGCTCGGGCTATCACTTTTTGGTAATGTGACTATAATTTAGCCTAATAAAGTACGGACACCCATCCAAGCGAGTCCTGACCGCTCGTGACTGAGCATCATATTGCACAAAGATAACTCGTATTATCATAGATTTAAATATGCCCAAATCAATCAATTCTATTTGTAAAATTAATAATATTCCTACGGGTTGTGTAGAATTTGTCCCACGCGTTTGGCCGAAAATGTGTTACAAACAGGCAGACAAGAGAGAATATTTTGTAAGAGGAAGGATGTTATGTTATGTTATGTTTGAAGGGACGGATTCAAAGATCCAGAAGATTCAAAGATCCTCACACGTCAACCGAAGCTTATTGTGTGTCCCTAGTACGTTAGTTAGGCAAACCAATACCTGTGCCCTTTACAAGATCCAGGAGTTTCTTCCCTATGCTAACGTCCCATTCATTACCTGGTTGCTTAAAGCCAAACAGAGCCATTCTCCTTGCCCCGAGTCTCTCGCAATCCAGTATGATATGCTTGGCAGTCTCTTCAGACTGATTGCAAAGCCTACACATCTGATTTTCATTTCTGAGTCCGATTGTGTGGAGATGTTTCCTGAAGTGGCCATGTCCAGTTATCAGAGCAATTAGCTGCTTAACCTGACCTCTACCCAGCCTCACCAGCCAGTTGGTGAAGTAGGAGCTTGTGTCTGCTAGCAGCCTTTTGCCAAGTGCTTGGCCTGAGTGACCTTGCCATTGCTGGTGATGTAAGTCCCTGGACCATTTGTTTATTGTGTGGAAGGCAGTAGTTTTGCTTATGCCACAGCTTGGCTCTGGGCCAAAGAATGACCTACTAGAACCTTGCTTAGCAAGCCCATCTGCACACTCGTTGCCACAAGAGGAAGGATACTGACTCTACTCGCCTATATGCAAGAAATTATTAGAGATATTCAGAAATTATGAATTAATGATATTAGTTATAACTGGAACATTTTTCAACCGGCAGTGCAGGATGCCAGGATCACCCCTACAATACGAGCAACGGTAGCTCGATCTCCAGTTAAGTTACCACCCAGTACATAGGCTGTCCCTATCAGGAAGAGCGAAGAGGACCACAATCATTATCAGGCACTAAGGGCCGTATTTATTTATTGCGACAAATTTACAACGAATGTGAAGGCGCAACAGACATGTCCAAAACTGCTCCCTTCACAAATTTTGAATATGGTACATCGTCCAAAACATTGAGGTTAACACAGACTAAAAATTTAAAAACTTGCTAAAAAATAAAATTAAATTAAAAAATTTGCTAAAAACCTTCACTCGAATCGAAAATAACAAAATGAATCTTCTCGCTCAACCACTATTAATTTAAAAGTTCACTTAAAAAGAAACACTAAAAACAGTTAAAAGGCGTTACTCTAGCAGAAAGATTTTTGATGAGTTAGACGTTCCAACCCTAACGCAGATGTATGTATTGAAAATTGTTCTGTACCTGAATAAGAATAACAGTAATCTTGTAACCAGAAATATTCCTTATGAAACTCGTCCAGCAGTGTCAAACACTTTCAATGTCAACTTTGCAAGACTGACAATCTGTAAACATCAATTTAACTACCTTTGTAACATAGTTTCAAACAAAATCCCTACCTATAAAATTTATCTATCAAAAGATTACGAAGTCTCTCAAAACAGAAATATTCACCTGGGTTAAACATAACATTTATTTCACTTTACCTAAAGCACAAAAAAATTAATTATTATATAAATATTGTCTAAACTGTCTAATTATTTATTGATATATTGCTATTTTCTGGGTATTGTATTAGTGTATTGGTATTAATTGTTTAGAATTTATTGGTCAAATTATTATTATATCCTGTTATTGTCTATGAGAAGATGAGATCTGTTTTTCTGACATGAAATGTTTCGTGTCATTGGTTAACCGAAAGCTATACATTTGTTGTATTTTTTGTATTTTGTTTTTTGTATTTGTATGTCTATGATGAACTCGCAGCTGGCGCACAAGTGTTCACTTTGCTAGCTGTGCCAAGTATAAGATATAGGCCTAATGTACATTTAAGTATTTTCTTGTATCGTTTTTTTTTGGCAAATAAATATTATTAAGTTATTATTATTATAAATTAAATTAAATAGTTTATAATATTAAATTTTGATAAAAACGTTTGAGCCGAAAAATATTATCTTGTTGCTATTGTGAACAACAAACAAGATGGAAAACGTTATAAACGTTCCTTTTCTATCTCTTGACTCGAGGAAGTCTTGAAATGTGGTGTATATAGATAGGCATTTCAAGAGTACCTCCAGTCAAGAGACACTTTTTTTGAGGATGAAGCCCACATAGGTCTGAGACCTGTGCGTGGGTTATGAGTTGGATGATGGTGATTGATGAGTTGGACCTACAATTTTAGTTGGGCTCCGAACCACCGGGAAGTGATTTTACAGCAGAGAACAGTGTCTTTTTTGCTGGCCAATCTAATCGGTCACCGTTACGAACAGGACCTACGAGAACGCAGCTTATCTCTCTGATTGAACAGATACCTGCTACGACTCGCGGCTATCACTTCCCTGAACACTGAACGTTCATAAATACAGGCAAGATAAAACGTTATGTACCGGTACTTCCCCCAAGTGTTGAAGATTTTACAAGAATGACAAAAGTTATTTAAGAGATTTTACTGGAAAGTGCTACGGTTACCTTACCAGATGGTCCGAGATGAAAAAGCGAATATTCCACAACTTATTTTGACCAAAACATTTGGATAACAACAGGCTACAATTGAATAAAAACAATCACAATGACATTGACAATATGATCAGCTGATCGATTGATTCGCACATACTAGGTCGATATTTCAATATCTGTCGATACATGCACGACATATAAATATATCGACTTATATCGATTAAGAAACAGCAGATCGGCAGATTATTTCCCTACTTCGCGATTCTTTCACTATATTTTTCTAGTGCCTGCAAACTGTCAGACAGAAAATATACATAAATATATGAAGATATGTATAATACATAATTCAAGTTGTAGTTGATCGGTTTAATCGAGAAAAAATATATACATAAATATATGAAAATATGTATAATACTTCATTTAAGTTGTAGTTGATCGGTTTAATCCAGAAAAAACCGGACATTATTTAGTACCTTTATTTAGTACATTATTTAGTACATTTATTTAGTAGTATTAAAAGCGGATAAGTGGACACGGGACATAAAGCGGATGTCTGCTTTCCCTAAAAAGGGCCCCTTACTCAATAAAATAAGACATAGAAAAGCTCCTTAAAGAAGTCATAGCTCCTTATTCATGGATCGTGATTTTAATGCAATAAGGTGCTTTTGGGATGAGTCTCCTTATTGCTGAATGCTTATTGATCGGTCTGTGTTTCAAGTCGACCGTTCTGCATTTGTATGTCTATTTGTAACGCATTTACAGCTAAACGCGTGAACCAAATTCTATGAAAGTTTGCATGGGTCCCCCTTTCAGCAATGCCGAGCGATTATAAGGATTTTTAAAATTTGCTTGTACTCATAGGATATTTTAAAGGAGAAAACGAAAGGCACCCAGCATTTCTTCTATAGAAAAAATTTGATTTTTAAAATGAGCTTCTCCATCATATGCAATTGGAATCAGATTTCAAGATAGCACTCGGGCCCTATTATTTATTTGGTTGATTTTCATTCTTTATATGAACTAAGTTATCATTCATAAGAATAACATACGGTATTTGTTCGTGCGAAACAAATCATTTACAATACTCCAATTTATATAATAAGTGATTACTAGGTAAATGATGGTCATGCAAATTTAATTAATATTGTTCTAGAGATTCATTCATCAGACATGTGAAACCTGACCTGATTTGAGCAATCAGCTGTCTGGAAAATAGAAACACAGCCGTAGTGATCTAGAAAGTAATTTTTGGTGTAAATCAGACATGAAATAGACTACACAAATGGAATCAAGGGTTAGGTCTGACGATTGTGTCAAATTTTGCAATGGTGATTATCATTGAGTACATCGAGTATGTTTATCTGTTCAAGCACCCTTAATCTTGGGTGTAATGATTTTGATTGTAACTTTTTATGGAAATCAGACATGTAATAAAATACGCAAATTGAATCAAGGGTTAGGTCTGGTGATTGTGTTTAATTTTGCAATGGTGACTATAAAAAGTAAGTTCCCCTGTGAAAGCACATTTATTATTGGACACACTTATTCCCAGAGCCACTAGTAATTTATTCTTCTACGTGTTTAGGAGGACCGTTGTTGTATAGAATGGCAATGCATTACAGAAAAATGCATTGCGGAAATACATTACAGAAAAATTCAAAAAGATCGACTTCCTGCCGTAATTATAAATACGTTACAGACAAATGTAAAACGGAGACCTCGCTTTGTGCGGCCAATTGAATTGATGTCTGTGCTAGTACTCACCCAACAACAACAGCAACAGGCGACAACAGTGTCCATGAGTTTGTGGCACGACACACGGCTTGAGTTTAACAACGCACAAGTTCTGGCAGACCACAATGGCGACGAGGAGCGAGCGACAGCAGCGTTCAACATGCTCGAGTCCAGTGACCCTGTGCCGCTTGCCTGCTGCCTGCTTGTGCCTGATCACCAGTCAAGATCTGGGTCAGTCGGAGAGACACGATTGGGTTGGGGGGGGGGGTTGGTTTGGAGGGGGGCACCTAGCTAAGAAGATGAGGAGGAATGGTGCGGGGGTGCAGCACCGTTAGCCTCACACACACACGCACATGACGGTGAAAGAGAGGAAGAAAATGACGGTGAAGGTGAAGGAAAAGGCGAGGAAGAAGTGGAAGGCAGTAGTGGAAGGTAGTTGATGGTGAAGAAGAAGATGGTAGTGAAGAAGAAGAAGAAGACAGTTGTAATGGTGAGGAAGAAGGAGGAAAGAGAAACACGACGAAGAAGAAGAAGAAGAAAAAAGGAGAGAAGATGACGAAGAAGAAGGAGGTGATTACGAGGAAGAAAATGGTGGAGCGGAAGAAGGAGACAAAAAGAAACACAATAAAGAGAAGGAGGAGAAGAAGAAAGTGAAGGAGAGGACGATGATGATGATGAAGAGAAAGAAAATCAGTATCACACATAATGTAGAGTGCTTTCACTTTCCAAGAAGAAGGAGGAGAAAAATAAGGTGGCGAAGAAGAAGAGGAAGAAGACAAAGAAGTAGAAGAATGAGGAGAAGAGGAAAGAGAAAAAAATTGAAAAAAGAAAGAAGAAAAAAATGGAAAGAAGAAAAAGAATAAAAATGGAAAGAAGAAGAGAAATGGAAAGAAGAAGAAGAACTAGTGCATCTGTGTCACCCAGCCAGGCTGTGGGGCAGAGCCACTTCACTTTTTAACCAGCCTATACACACCCCCCCCCCCCTTAACAAAGTCTGCCAATCTTGATATACAGCGCTCTATCATTCCCTCTCTCTTTCTAACTCTCACACACACACACACACACACAAGCACCAACTCTCTTATATAGATATAACGATATAACTTTCTTATAGATATAAGTAACAAGAAGTATTACTTTTCCCTTTTTCAATAATTACTCGTGGTGGGATGATGTAAAAGAAGTAGATGAAGAAGTAAGAGAAGATGATGGAGATGAATGAATAGGAGAAGTAGTTGATGAACGAGGAGGAGGAGGAGGAAGAGGAGAAGGTGAGGATGAAGGAATAGGAGGGCGAGGATGAAGAGGAGGAGGTGAAGGAGAAGTAATTGATGAAAGAGGATGAGGAGGAGGAGAAGGTGATGATGGAGGAGGAGAAGGACGATGATGAAGAGGAGGAGGTGAAGGAGAAGTAGTTATGAACGAGGAGGAGGAGGTGGAGATGAAGGAGGAGGAGGAGGAGGAGGAGGAGGAGGAGAAGGACGATGATGAAGAGGAGGAGGTGAAGGAGAAGTAGTTGATGAACGAGGAGGAGGAGGTGGAGATGAAGGAGGAGGAGGAGGAGGAGAAGGACGATGATGAAGAGGAGGAGGCGAAGGAGATGAAGAAGGAGGAGGATAAAAAGAAGAAGGAGAAGAAGTATTTATTGAATTACTCGCCTTCCGGACTATTATAATGGCTATATAATAATGGCCTCTTACCTTAAATAATGTTGAAAGATGCGGTGCATTTCCTTCACGAATATTATAAGATTTAAACCAATATAACCTGCTTACTGAGCTCTAGTGAACTGTATTTATGGAAAAATAGTATTCATTATAAATTAGCCTTGAGATTATCATAACTATTTAGTACGCCTTGAAATACATTCAAACATGTAAAATAAGTTGAAAAATACAACACTCCTCCTGTCATCACTATAATATAACTTTTAAGCTATTTTTCAGTAAGCTGATGTATTAATGGGAATATGCTATTTAAAAAATTCGCCTTGACTAGTTTTTTTAAAAAAAGAGTAGGTTTTGAATACTTTCACATAATACTTTCACAAAAATAATGTAAAAAATAACACTTCTGTCTATGCTAGATTTTCAGATCAATGTCCCCCATCGTGAGTTAAACACTTTAATACACTTTTCACAAATATTAGCTTATTTTATGACATTTATTTTTTGATAATTCAATTTCTGACGAAAAAGGACAACCATAGTAAGAACTAAAAATCTTTCTGGATTTCATGTTCCATGACGAACTGCGTTGTTAATATTAACTTTTCATGTGAAATTTAACGACATGCAGTCAATTTGACTGCATGTCGTTAAATTTCACATGAAAAGTTAATAAAAATCTTTGTTCTCCAGAATCGTCTCATAATTATTTCAATGACTTTGGAGCACCAAAAAATACACTTGCTATAGGTATGAGCCTGTTTTAATACATTTTTTTCTATTATGAAAATTCAATTTCTGACAAAAACAAACATATCCATATAGTAAAAGCTAAGAATCTTTGGTCTCTCGAATCCTCAATGAACCAAAAAGTACAATTTCCTTAATTGTGAGCTTATTTTGTCATTTTTTTATTTTGAAAATTTGATTTTTGTTGAAACTAAATATACCTGAAGCAAGAACCAAAGATCTCTGGTCTTCAGAATCCTCTGTAAATGAATTCAATGACTCCAGAAACCAAAAAATACACTTTCCACAAATATGAGCATATTTTATGAAAATTTATTTTATTTTGAAGATTTTATATTATTTGACACTAAATGCACACAACAAAAACTAAAAATCTTTGGTCTCTAGAATCCTCACAGAACTCCAAAATATACACTTTCCAAGTATGAGCTTAAGACACTATTTCTTTATTACGAGAATCCAATTTCTGATGAAATTGGGTATGCTTCTATCCATGATCAAAACTAAGAATGTTTGGTCTCCAGAGTCATCTCTAAATCATTTCAATGACTGTAGAAACCAAAAAATACACTTTTCACAAGTACGAGCTTATTTTAAGTTCCTGGATTTCTTGTTCCATGACGAACTGCGTTGTTAATATTAACTTTTCATGTGAAATTTAACGACATGCAGTCAAATGTTTGTTAAGAATAAGTATAATAACTCACTTAAACTGGCCGAGTACTTTCGAATCTATGAGATCCATCTTCAGAGGCTCCTAGATCATCATGTCAGTTTTTTGGTTAGAAGTGTTGTGGTTTTTGTAAAATATGATCAAAAAGTTTGTGAGATTTAAAATTTAGTTGTTCATTGAGAATGTTTTGTTTATTGTGTGTGGTGTGTTTGTATATTTCAAATTGTTCCAAGGTGTTGAGTTCGTGTCCTTTAGATTTTATGTGTAGAATGTGTAGGTTGGTACTGATGTCGGTAAAAGTGTGTCCAGTTTGAATGATATGGTCGGCAAAATTCGATTCAGCTTTGGATGTCAGGGCTTGAAAGTGTTCCTTGTAACGTTGTTTGAATGTGCGGCCTGTTTGTCCTATGTAGAATTTGTTACAATCAGAGCAGTTTAGTTTGTAGATCCCTGGGAGATCGTATTTGTTTGTGTTCAGTGTGGTTTTGAGTGTAAGTGCATTTTTTATTTTGTTTTTTGTTCTGAATGAGATGGTGTGGCCGGCTTTTTTGAAGATTTTTGCTAGTCTGTGTGATTGTGGATTAATGTATGTCATTGTGATGTATTTTTTGTCAGTGGTGTTGGTGTTTTGTTTTTTGTTTCTATTATTGTTTTTTGTTTATTTTAAGACATTATTTTTAATTTTGTTCGAAACTCAATATAATTAAAGCGAAATCTAGATTCTCTTGTCTCCAGAATCCTGTGTGAATGATTTCAATGACAGAACACCAATAAATACACTTTCCACAGGTATGAGCTCATTTCCAGACTTTTTTTATTTTGAAAATTCAATTTCTGATGAAAAGGGACATACCCATAGTGAGAACTAAAAAACCTTGATCTCCAGAATCCTCTGTAAATGAATTCAATGACTTCAGAACACCAAAAAATATACTTTCCACAAAATGAGCTTATTTCCAGACATTTTTTTATTTTTATTTTAGAAATTCAATATATATTGGATGGAAAGCAACATACCCGTAGTAAAAACTAAAAATCTTTGGTCTCCAGAATCGTCTCTGAATCATTTTAATGACTTAAGAACACCAGAGAATACACTATCTACAAGTATAAGTATAAGCCTATTTTAAGAGATTTTTTCTATTTTGAAAATTATATTTCTGACTAAAAGAAACATGCCCATAGTAAAAACTGAAAATCTTTAGTCTCTAGAATCGTCTTTGAATCATCTCAATGACTTAAAACACCAAGAAATAAACTTTTCACGAATATGAGCTTATTTTAAGACAATTTTTTATTTTTTGAAAATTCAATTTCTGACGAAAAGAAACATAACATACATAACCATAGTAAAAACTAAGAATCTTTGGTCTCTAGAATCCTATATGAATGATTCCAATTATTAACTTTTTGTTGTAAATTCAACGACTTGCATTCTGTTTTTTTTTTTGTGAAAATATAAGTGTACTCACATTCGGCCGAACGTTTTCGAGGTATTGAATCTCATCTTCAAGGTCTCAATACCTCGAAAGCGTTTGGCCGAATGTGAGTACATTTATTATATTTTCACAATATAAAACTGACTGCAAGTCGTTAATATTAACAATGAAGATCGTTATGGAATAAGAAATCCAAGAATTTGATTTCAACTACTTCATTGTCTTCAGAACACCATAGTTTTCACTTTCCACAAGTACAAGCTTATTTCAAGCTTATTTTTATTTAAAAAATCCAATTTCTGACAAGAAGAAATATACCCTTGGTAAAAACTAAACATTCTTGTTTCCAAAACCGTCTCTATAAACCATTTCAATGATAGTGGCGGGAACCTGTTGTTGGTCGTCACTGTTCGCTCACAGACCGAACATTTCAATTGAACTCACGAACATGTTCGGTGACCTATATGTTTAATGTTTGCCCGTTTTTTGTATTTGCCAACAATGTTCGGCAGACATGTTCGGTTGGTGGAGACGCAGCTTTAGAGCTCATTTTAGGACATTTTTTATTTTGATAATTTCATTTTTGTCAAAACTCAATATACCCATAGCAAAAACTAAAAATCTATTGGCTCTAGAATCTTCTGTGAATGACTTCAATATCTTCAGATCACCAAAAAATACACTTTTCACAAATATGAGCTTATTTTAAGAAAAATCTGTTATTGTCAAGATTTCAATCTATTTATCACTAAATGTGGACTACACATAACAAAAACTTTAAATTCTTTGTCTCTAGAATCCTCTCTAAATCATTTCAATGATTTCAGAACACCAAAAAATACTCTTTCCACAAATATGAGCTTATTTCATGACATTTTGTTTTATTTTTGTTAATTCGCTTTTTAGCAAAGAGCACCATACCTATAGTGAAAACTACAAATGTTCGGTCTCCAGTCATCTTCGGTCATTCAGAACACAAAAAATATAATTTCTTACAAGTAAAAGCTTATACTGACATAATTTTTTATTTTGAAAATTCGATATTGGATGAAAAGCAACTTGCCTCTGTATAATAAAAACTAAAAGTCTTTGCTCTGCAGAGTCGTCTCTAAATCATTTCAATGATTTCATAACCCCAGAAAATACACTTTCTACAAGAGCATGACTTCATTTCAAAACATTTTTTTTTTTCATTTTGAAAATTAAATTTCTGGTGAAAAGAAACCCATAGCAAAATCTGAAACTTAGGGAAGTGATAGCCACGAGCCGTAGCTGGTATCTGTTCAATCAGAGAGATAAGCTGCGTTCTCGTAGGTCCCGTTCGTAACGGTGACCGATTAGATTGGCCAGCAAAAAAGACACTGTTCTCTGCTGTAAAATCACTTCCCGGTGGTTCGGAACCCACCTAAAACTGTAGGTCCAACTCATCAATCACCATCATCCAACTCATTACCCACGCACAGGTCTCAGACCTATGTGGGCTTCATCCTCAAAAAAAAAAAAAAAAAAAAAATCTTTGGTCTCCAGAATCGTCTCTAAATCATTTTAATGACTTGAGAACGCCAAAGAATACACTTTCTACAACAACAAGCCTATTTAAAGACATTTTTCTATTTTGGAAATTCTATTTTTGACAAAAAGAACACGAACTAATTGATAAACTCAATCATAAAATAACAACCAAAAAACAAAACACGAACACCACCGACAAAAAGTACATCACAATGACATATGATAATCCACTATCAAACAGACTAGCAAAAATCTTCAAAATAACCACACTGAACACAAACAAATACGATCTCCCAGGGATATAACTGAACTGCTCTGATTGTAACAAATTTTACATAGCACAAACGGGCCGCGCATTCAAACAACATTACAAACAATATTTACAAGCCTTAAATACAAAAACCGAATCTACTTTTGAAGACCATATAATTCAAACTGGACACACTTTTACTGACATCACTACCAACCTAGACATTATACATATACAATCTAAAGGACACGAATTAGAAAAATTTGAAATTTACAAACACACAACAAACAATATACAAAATATCCGCAATTGACAATTGACTTTTAAATAATAAAAACTTTTCAATCACATTAAAAAAAACATTTCTTCTAACCAATAAACCAAAATCACCGATCTAGGACGCTTTGAAAATGAGACGACTAGAAAACGTTTTTCCAAAATGTGAGTGGAAATAATATTTATTCATAATTAAAATTGATTGCAGGGCGTTGAATTTACATTCAAAAAGTAATTTTAACAACGCAGATAGTTATGGAACAAGAAATCCAAGAATTCAAAAAAGGACTTTATACATGTATGAGTTTATTTATGACATTTGTTTTCTATATTAGATGAAAAGCAACATACTTTTTGAAAAACTGAAATTTTAGGTCTCCAGAATCGTTTCTAAATCATTTCAATGACCCCAGAAACCAAAAAGTACACTTTCCATGAGTATGGAGTTTCCATGAGTTTTAATACATTTTTTTCTTTTTTTTCAATTTCATTTTGGTCGGAACTAAATATACCCATAGCAAAAACTAGAGATCTCTTGTCTCCAGAATCATCTGTGAATGATTTCAAAGACTTTAGAACACCAAAAAATAAGGGTCTCGTAAGGGTCTCCCCACCACGAAAAGCCATACGAATTTACTTTACTTTACCAAAAAATACAATTTCCATGAATATGACATTATTTATTTTAAGAATTCTATTTTATTTTAAAATAAATGTACCCATAACAAAAACTAAAAATCTTTGGTCTCTAGAATCCCCTCTAGATCATTTGAATGACTCCAGAAACCAAAAAACCAAAAAAGCTTATTAGATGACATCGTCTTTTTTATTCTGAAAATTCGATATTGGAAGTCAAGCAACATACCCATAGTGAAAACTAAAACCTTTGGTCTCTAGAATGCTCTGTAAAATAATGATTTCAATTACTTCAGAAAACCAAAAAATATTTTCCACAAATATGAGTTTATTTTAAGAAATTGTTGTTTATCTTGAAAATTAAATTTCTGACAATAAGAAACACCTATAGTAAAAACAGAAAATTTTTGGTTCCTAGAATGCTCTAAGAATTATTTCAATTATTTCAGAACACCATAAATACACTTTCCGCAATTATGAGTTTATTTCAAGACATTTTTATCTTGAAATTTCAATTTCTTCAAAAAAAATAAACATACCCATAGTAAAAACTAGCAATCGATTGTCTCTCAATCATATCAATGATTTCAGAGCATCAAAAAATACTTGTAAAATAATAATAATAAAATATTTAAAAACTTACCGGTACATAAAATTACTTTTTTGAAATAAGTTTACTTGGTTAATTTATTGTCAACAAACCGATATATTTTCGAACTCAATTTGAAGAAAAGTCAATTTTGATAAAAATCTCATTTTTAATCACCAAACAGCCGAAATTCCACCCAAAGTTCATAAAATCTGAGTTTATTGGTCAAAAAACACACTATATTTTGCATATTTTCTTTCAGCTTTATCATCCTATATTTTGATCAAATAAAACCTTGATTAAAACCTTTGGGTACAATTCAAGTTATTGTGTGAATCATAATTCCATTTTCAGAATTAACCGTACATTTTCTCCAAATTATGTTGGAAAATTATTGGTCTTGAGTTCAAATAAAGCCATTCAACATAAAACAATCAACAATGCAAAAGTGCACATACACACTCTCTCGCTCACGATATTTTACATGACGTACCTGTATACCGGTAGGCATTCTGTCATCCGGGGTGACTAGGGACACTTTTCAAACTCAAACTCCTGACAATCCTTGACTTATTATTTTTAAGACACACGTCATATCTCAGACTCATGTGGACATCGCAAAAAGCTGAAAATGAGAAAAATGATTAGTAAAATACAATAATAATAGATGCAATGTCCAATACTAATCAATTTTAATTAATGTAACCAGTCATTATAGAATTTATTTTTAAATTGAGATAAATAGGCCTTGTAACTCTCAACTGCATCTAACGATGATAAAAAAATTATTTTCTTGTCTGCAATATTCGAGTTCATTTCATCTGCTTATTGGGCTTCAGTGGGCACTAATAGTGGAAAAATGCTATTCAATCTAATATTAAAACTGACACTGTATTTCACTTTTATATATTGTTTTACTCACTTATATTGGAGATGCTTGAGGGATGCATTTCACTTCTAATATTAGATTGAGCTTCGTCAGCCTCTTTCCAGAAGTGAAATGCATCCCTCAAGCATCTCCAATATAAGTGAGAAAAACAATATATAAAAGTGAAATACGACAGTGCCAGTTTTAATATTAGATTGTTCATTAAGTATTTTGTCATGGAAAACATCACAGAAATGCTATTCATTTATTGAATCGTTTTGGGTTTAATATGAATATGTATACTAAAAGCCTTGAAAACCTTTCAGCTACCTCTAGTATTGTAGAAAAAATTGAAAACTTTTGACATCTACACTACCGTACATAATATGTTATATTACCGTATAGGGTTGAAACGAATTTTAAATATTTATTGGACTTCAGTAGGCTCTTAATACTGTAAATAACACATTTATAATTTAACATGAGATTAATATTAAAATGGAGGGAGTCTAAAATACATTCAGGCTACGTACCTCTAGAATAATTGTTGAAGAGAAATTTAATACTTTGCACTACGATTTAGGAACATTATACCTGTTAATAGGGCTTCCAGAAGGCTCTAGAGTATAAATTAGGCTGCTGTAAAATAGCGATGTATTTTATAATTAACATGATCAGAGGTGATTCTTAAAATACCAACTACCTCTAATAATTTTTTAAGAAGGCAATACTTCTCTTGTCAGCACTTTTTGTTTGTTTTGCAGTATGCTTGATTCATGTCCATTTCACCTGTTTATCGAGCTCCAGAAGGCTATAGGGTATAATACTGTAAATAATCTATTTTATTCAAAAATATAACAAGGGACTAATATGAAAATTCTATGAGCACTAAAACACTTCGAACAACTTCTAATAATGTAAAAAAAAGGTCAATATTATTCTTGTCATAAGTAAATAAGATTTAAGTCCATTTAACTACCTTGTTTATTGGGCTACAGTACGCTCTTATACTATGAAAAGGCTATTTACTTGATAATTTTCGTCTTGGGTATAATATAAAGATGAAATAAGCCTTGAAACTATTTCTAATAATGTGTAATACCTGCACTATAAATTGATGAAACCAATTCTATCTGTTTATTGGGCTCCAAAAGGTTTTAATTCTGTAAAAATTGCATTTATTTAATAACACGCCTTCGTAATAATTAAAGAATGATGCGTGTCTTGGAACACTTCAATCTACCTCTAATGATGATAGAAAAAATCGCAATACTTCTCCTGTATAGATACACTTTATACTATATAAAAGATATCAGTCAGTTTTAGGCTACAAACTGGAAAGAAACAAAAAGCTATGAAGGTTGTACGTATTGCACACATGTGAGTCTCACTAACAACTTTCAATTGGAAAACTCAAATAATTTTTATTGATTTAAATGAGATTAGTAGAAGTAAAGTAAATTCGTATGGCTTTTCGTGGTGGGGAGACCCTTACGGATTAGTAGAATAAACAATTGAAGTTATGAGCCGCCAAATAGTACCAAGGAAGGTGAGAGTATTGGATTTTGTTAGAAACTTATATTGATATAATAATGTAGTAAAAACTGTCATATCCCGATTAATGTGGCGACCGACCCATCCGGATGTCACTTGACCATTTCAAGATAGCTGTGGAAGTCCTGAAATAGCTAATGTCTGTTGAGTCAAGTTTTTATGAATTCTTTGATTTCTTGTTCCATAACGATCTGCGTTGTTAATATCAATTTTTTATTGTGAATTCAACGACTTGCAGTCAATTTTAATTGTGAATAAATAATATTTTTGTACTCACTTTTGGCTGAACGTTTTCGTGGCATGGAGACACACTAGACTTGAAGATGAGTCTCCATGACTCGAAAACGTTTGGCCAAAAGTGAATACAAAATTATTATTTATTCACGATTAAAATTGACAATAAAATTTAATTTTTAGGAATGTCTAAATCGTTTCTGGCAAATGATATTTGGGATGAATCACAGTAGTGTACTAACTGATCTGCGCAATTTGCAACAAATACTTGTGAATTTTGCTGAAGAAAAAATTGAAAATTGGTTCCATGGTACATCCGGATGAGGCAGGTTTTACAAATAATTTTATCACCTTATATCAGTGGCGCCGACTTTGGGGGGGGGCAAGGCACTTTCTGCCCCCCCCCCCCAATAATTACTCTGGGGGCCCCCCTCTCTTCAGATGACACAATCTACAGACCTTTCTGGTAGACTTTGCCCCCCCAATATTCTTATGAAGTCGGCGCCGCTATATACCTTTGGCACATTTTTGCTCCACCAAGATGTACCATACTTCAAGATCAGAATGAAGCAAGATAGATTAATGGAGTAAGGTGACATTAGATTTTTCCCTCAACGGAAAAACTGTAACTAAAAGAAACATTATACAAAAACTAAGGTACAATTTTATGAACCTACCCTGAGACTTCCTTAACTAAAAGGAGACTTATAAAGCATTCATTTAGAAGTCTTTTCAAGTATCCCCTGAGATTAGAAAGCCTCACTTATTCTAAAGATTTTTCAACTCTTCCTCAAGTTGAGGAAGCCTCTATTAGGCTAATGAATCCTCAGTTGCTTGGTATTACAAGCCGGAGTTCTGTGAGAACAATTATTCTATCATATAAGTTATTCATCATCATCATCAATGAAGTAAGTGAAAATTCCTGTAACTGGAAACTATAAAAAAGCCAAAATAGAATTTTAGAATTAGTTGAGACTATTATTATGATTGAATTGAATGATTTATTTGCCATAAAAAACAATACAATATATACACTTCATAGATGTTACATTCACATATTGGCACTACTGGCATAAGCGAACTTGTTCGCCAGCAGTGAGTTCAAAATCGTACATTTGATATAAAAAACAAACGAATTAATATAAATAATTGAAATAAGATTGTAATATAGGCAATAAAATATATCTGAATAAAGAAATTTAATACAGATAAATTGATATTCTTAACTATGAAACCGTCAATAGATACATTAATAGTTGGAAGTAAATGATGTAAAATTAAAATTACAAAAAAATAAATTACGAAACAGTAACATTGCCAGCATTTTGATATGTTTTGTCAGTCACAACTACTCTGAAAAAGGAACCGCGAGATCAGAGCATAAAAACCAAGACAAGCTCCTTATGAGTTGAATTAAACTAATTTGAAGTAAATTTTTGTTTTCACCCATGCTTCTATTTCGCTATTGAGTTTCTTTGTTAATCTATTGTTAATAAAGTGATTGGGAATTTTATTTGCGTAATATTGCATAAAGTAAGTGAATTGATGTTTATTTATAGATAATCTGTTGAAAGTA
>OX418217.1:17318825-17566325 GCA_948455865.1 Conomelus anceps | reverse complement strand
ATATGAAACGCAACTCACCCCTGCTAGACCTCCTGGCGAGAAGCTCGTCTGTTGCTGGCTCCAACATCGTCCCGGTCGATTCGAACCATGTCCTCTCCGGCCGTGTACGCCACCAAAACAACCTCCACTGAGTCACTCGACTTGTTTGCCTTCAGCCAGCTCGGATCCTGTTCACACCCAAACAACTTAACTTACTAAACAAAAACTGTTCAGAACCAGATTTGATTTGATCAATTACGTTAAAATGATAGATATCACTCTTATCAGTTCAGTTCCTGATCACACACAATTAGAAGATTAGCTGAAAAATAAAAAACTGACATTTCAGATCTTGAATCATTTTTGAAAGTGATAATCGCGAGCAGTAGCAGGTATCTGTCCAGTCAGGGTGCCTGGACTATCGTTGTAAGTGTAACCGATAATTATTCTTTGCAATTAATAACATTCGAATGTAATTGAGTATTTCATTTGGTCAGGTCCTTTTCCCTTCAACTTGAAAGATTAGTCGAAAAATGAAAGACTGGAATCCAGAGATGCAACTCTGAAATATAATTTTTCTGAAACAAATAACATTTAAATGAAATGCACATTACTTCATAAAAAAACGAAGTTCTGCTATAAAAGAAGATTTCGCCTGAACCACACAGCTAACGAGGTAAAAGTGGTTTTTCTGAAATTATTTGGCAAATGTGCGAAGCATTTACGAATTAATGTTCATTTTTCTTTATTATTACATGTGGGATAAGCTCCCAAATTTCCTGTATATATTTTCGTGAATCATTCTATAGAAGTTTCAATAGAACTTCAGAAGAATGCTTTCCTATAAATTCTCAGTGTAGTTTTTTTGACTATTTATCCACAATTTCAATTCTTCCACAATAAATTAAAAACCAATTTCTAGTAGAATATACATTAATCATTCCAGAAGAGAACATATTGATCAAAGTGTCAAATAGATTTATTATTCATGGTTTAGGAATGATTTTTTCTTTATCGATAGATAATTAATGAAAAGAAAATTATAATAGAGACACACTACACACTACATTCCTATCATGTGTTTTGGTTCTCATTATGTATAGAATGCAGTACTGTACAGCATGTACAGTACAATGTCAATGTGCATGTGATTACTATGAATTGTTACATTGAATTAATTCGAAATTCGACTAAATTTCCAACCGGAATACCCCAAAATCTAGCCAGTAATATATGAAATTATTGAAATCGCTTCGTCAATAATCTGATGTGAGACTTATGTTGAGACTTAATGTTGAGACTTATGCTGTAATACAACTTCTGTTTCCAACACTATCTGTAACTTATTAGCCTATCAGCTTTTCCATCAGCGAAACCCCTGACACAAAAATGATTTGTTCATTTATCGGGAGAGAGTTATTTGTTGTAGAAAAAATGCAATTGGTTTATTTTACGTGATCCATTTCACCATGGATACCGTAAATTATTGGAAGGTTTATAGAAAAACCGCTGTTTTTTGAATGTTTTGCATTCACACTGAAAAACATTTCGCAGAATATATATACGAATTGAGGTTGTTTTTCAGAACAATACACCGCATCGCTCTGGCTGAAAAATGATATCCAATCCACAATAACTGAGCCCTGCATTCATGTAGCTTTCGATGCAGATGAATGTGCTGGAAAAACAAAGCGGCTGACTACCAGGTCAACTCATAGTCAATTTTCACAACAGTCTAAATGATTAGTTTGAGCTATTTATTACTTGCCGTTTGCAGCTCAAGTTGATGGAGAGAGGATCTATTAATCATATACATACTAGTACCCCAAGGCTAGAATGGATAAAAAAGAAGATCTTTATATCACTGTGTTTGGATTTGAAGAGCGATCATGCAAATAAGAAATGGGGTAGTTTCATGGAACCATATAGATTATTTTAAAGAAATAATGAATTATAAAGAGGGAGAACTATGCAGAAACTAACAAATTATACAGATTACAGGTATAACTATTTAACAAATTTTAATTAAAAAAGCGTCCATGAAGCTCTGGAAATATCCTGTTATGAATAGAAATGGTTGAGAATTCCAACTGAATCTATAAAACTCACTCATTCTGAAATATCTTAATGATAATATTAAGACTTAATGTGACCTGTTGGTTGAATAAGGGTTTTAGAAGCTGAAAAACGATTCAAATATGTCACAGTCAGCAAAGATCATGATTATGAGAGAAAATCTTCAATTATAATATATGTTTGAATAGTCGATCAGTGGAACCCAAAAATAACTAAGTCAAATCCAATCTCTATATCTAGTAATACGTGACTCTAAAGTTTAATGATGCGATGGGTATTTCTACTCTCTCATATGACACTGAAGCCAAAGAAGAAGAAATGAGGAAGCAGCCAAAATAAGGCTTTCACTTGCAGTAAAGGAATATAATTGGGAAGACAGAATTTTCAAAACAGCATATTCTAGATATTGCAGAAAATTGAAATAAGTCAACAAAACTGCAAATAATATGAAGAGCGTGCTTGAAGGATGGCGAGTAAGAAAATAAAACGAAAAAAGGCAAGTCAGAAAATAACGAATGCCTAGGGTATTCCTTTTCATATTATCTAATATGTTGTTTAATCTGAATGTTATTCATCCCCTCAGCTATTAAGGTAGAAGGAAAAGTATAGGCAATACGCTCTTAAACATTGAAAATGAATATGATGAGTTGTCAACAAGAGTCCAATCCTTGTCCAATTTGTCCAATCCTTGTAGAAGGACGACAATATCATTCAATAAAATAATACAATAATTAGGCTAAGCTATCTACCTTTAATTAAAGAGAAATATTTTCAAGTACGAATTAAATATTGACCGAGTTAAATGTTTGGAACGGCAAGAGGCAAGAGAAACGCTCACTCCGTGTGAGTTTGAACTAGAAGATGATTAGCTGGTTAAATAAATAGTTGAGACCGAATTTATGTACACGTCAACCATTCACATACTCAATCTACTTGAATGATTAATGGATTGTTTAATGTTCTAATTTATAATTAAATTAGAGTGGAAAGTCCGGTAAACGGTGGATGTGGAGTGATTAAACCCATCTCCACGTGGTAAGTGTTGAAGCTATTATCATCATTCTCACTTCTTAGACGAATTACTCAGGCCCATATTACGCTTTACAAAGGTGAAATAATTATACTGCAGGCACCCTGCGAGGCACAATCTAAGCCCCGCAAGCTTTCTTGCCTTCATTCAAAGTAGGAATGCTCTGCAGGATTGATCGTCAAACTTTATAGCTCCGCATTCAGTTATTGCTCTGCCTGTAACTTTTAACATTGTGGGTGATTTACACTGTACGTATAAGAAAATTATAAAGGATATAAATATGATCCCTTATTGTCGGAATTATAATTATTAGGTTATTATCGTGATTTACGCTCATCATTACTAAAGAGAGAATATTATGAAGGAGAAATATTATGAAATTGAATATTGAAGAGAAGTAATTTAGTATTTGTGAGTCGATCTGACAGCCTCGCACAAGTTTCATGGAAACTATCCACAATGAAGATAAAATGCATTCAACACTAACCGTTTCATTTTTCAAAATATTCTAGTTCTCCATGGCATCTGAGAGTTATGTTGCTAAGACCCGGTATTGCTTGAGACTTATTCTCGAATAGTGTGAGCTCTGCCAAGGAGCAGCCAAAGGCAACAACAACCTAGAGAAAAACGAGAGAACTCATAAATTAGAAAACGATAAATAAAGGGTGGTTCACCCGGCATTTAACTGGGAGGGTCTAATTTATTGAGCTTACGCAAATTCAGTGGTGGAATTGTGAACAGTACAGAGGGCCGCATCGCTAATAATAGGGCGGAAACTCTAAAGAGATATCTGCTCAGAAAAAGATAAAGCGGGAGGGGATGGGACTCAGCTCTTGAAAAACAACGCATGAAGAGGTGAATGAGATGTGAAAAGCTTTTGAAACTGGATTGTTGCATCGATTGTAGAATAGGATAAGTTAAGCTACATACAGTCTGAACGAATGAATTTGAGAAGACTTATCACTTACGAGATCTGTATCTTAGTGCATCTAAGATAATCGGCTTCTCACATTTATCACCCTATTCCTTGTCTAGCTTGATATGATAAAGAAGAATGGGAAAATAATTGAATTGTATTGAATAATTTAATTATTGATGTTAGAATTTTAGATAGTAAACATTAACGTATGACTGTGATAATATTCATCTGTCATTAGAACTTGAAAAATTTTACTTGAGAAAAAACTAATACAAACGATGATATAATTACTGTAGAGCTGTTATGATTTCCCCGTGTTTATAAGTATGTCCACAAAATGAATATGTTGTCAAGAACCACATTAAAAGAACATTAATCTGTAGATCAATATGGGGATTGTACAACATCCGCTATTTATTTCGAGCAACTGTTAAATTTGGACACTCCACAACAACTGACTTCAAATTATTGCGTTCCAAGATACGAATGAAATAATTAAATTGTGAATTTGAGATTGCAGTACGAATGCGATTAATCAATACAGATTTTAATGAGAGAAACAAGTGATTTAGTCAAATTCTCTCTTTCAAATATACCGTACGCCACACCACATCTTTTGAGCTTGCAACGTCTTTAAGAGGTTCAGGATTCCATCTTCATGTATGTTACGAGAGAAGAACCTATGCTCATCAGGAAATGTAATTTGATCAGAAACACAAAACACATTGTATAAAAAAACGATTTTATCCTTCTTGTTATCTCGAATTTGGATATTGAACTTTATCAAATGTGGAATTAAAATTGGGTAAGTGATACGTTGGGATTATTTTCACAATAAAATTATTCAATAAATGTGGTACATTATCGGTGAATGATGAAAATAATGTACAGGCATTATACTAGTTTTAGAAATCTTTGATAGCACAAACATATTCGTATATTGTATACGATATTGTATATCGATATATCGATAAATGCACGAGAATACGATTATTATACCATGTCTAAGGAATGCATAGGGTGATGAGCGACGACACTAGTTTAGTTTTGCGACTAGAATTAAATTTAATATTAGCAAGCTATTATCTACACTACAGCAATGTGATTTTTCGGAAAATTTCCTTCATTGTCTGTTAACAAAAATTTTTAAACTTAAGTAAAGCGATGATTAGCAAAACAAGTACATCTTTGCATTTCTCTTATTTCTCTAACGGCATATCTTCTGCACAATTAATTTGATCTCGCGCATTATTCTATTTAATGGCGAGTTTCTATTTCTCTCGTATTAACGAACTTGATAATTAAAATGTGGTTTCCAAATTTAAAAAAAACCTAAGTTACAAATGAAATATTTATATTTCTTATTTTTAAATTATGATTTTAATTACAAATTCATCAAAGTATCAACAATGGTATCAGAACTAGTTCTTTTATATCAGAAAGTTGAAATTCAGTAGAGATTCAAAAGAAATCGCTATTGTGCTATAACAAAGGGCTGCAAATATTTCAAGTAGAATTTACGTGGACCATGCACTCTTTCCAATTAATCAAATTAGGCATATTGGGAATAGAAATTAGCCATAGGGCAATAACATCCAAAAATAATAAAAAATCGGGGATTTTTTATGAAAAACTGCAAAAACTTTGAGTTCTTTAGAAAGATTTAATATCGATAAATGAGAAACGCTCTTTGGTAAAAATATGTATTTTTTATAGGGAGGTGTATTTTAAAAAGGTGATAGCTAGGATGCTCAAAATATATTTGAAAAGCTCATGCAGAAAATTATTTGCATCTGTGATGTTTTTAATAACGAAATACTTGATGAACAATCTAATATCAAAACTGACACTGTATTTTTATTTCCGGAGTGCTGACGAGAGTTGACAAGCACTAGAAATAGGAAGAGCCCACATGTAGCTACAGCATTGTCAAGTTAAACTGCAAACTATATTTCCAATGCAAATGTTTTTATTCACAATTCACACAACTCTTTGTTATGTGAATTGACTGGTGAAATTCTTGAAGAGGAAAAGAGGGCATTTTGGAGTGGAGAGAAGTAATGGAGTTCAAACATACCTTGCTAGCAAGAACGCTTACTTCAAACACACGGTTCCAAGAATTTCTTGTGTAGAATTATTGTTATGCAGCAATATATCAGCAAAAACTGACTTATTGTGACAACATAAACCACGGTTAATAACGTGATTTTGAAAATGACTTGTTTACAATAATTCATCCAATATAAATTTCATTATCCCTTGAAAGTAGACTACTCATTCTGAAAACTGATTCATTTATTGGACAAAATGTTTTCATTTAGTCAAGAACTTAAATATCAAAGTTACACCAATCTACAGTATTTGGTTGTATACGCTACTGAAGAGTAGCCATTAAACGTGAGCCAATTAGTGAACTGAGAAATAAATTGATACGTTACTGTGAACGCCATCGCCATCGCCATCGCTCTAGGCCTTATTACATTTTCCACTCACGCCTCTGCTCACAAAGCTCTAACAGGTGAGGGCTAACAT
This sequence comes from Conomelus anceps, assembly GCA_948455865.1. Taxonomy (NCBI): domain Eukaryota; kingdom Metazoa; phylum Arthropoda; class Insecta; order Hemiptera; family Delphacidae; genus Conomelus; species Conomelus anceps. The sequence continues at coordinate 17,559,789 of OX418217.1, read as the reverse complement.
CACTATAACCATAAAAGCCATTTGTGGCATATGAATACTCTGAAACGCTTTAATCCAAGCTCCATCTATCTTTAACAATCAGGTTTAAAGCCTGGATGGTTGCAGGTATGGTGCGAGTGGGAAATAAACATTTCAATGTACACTCTTTTCCAATTCCAATCTCAGCCCGAATAAATTCATTTATGTGGCCATGATAGATGGGGTGTGGAATACGTTATTTGATTAATTAATTGTACACTCTATTATTATTAATTGTCCTCAAATAATCTATCTCGCTTAGTGAAATTTGACGAACTCGATACGATATAATTGATGAACAAGATTATTTACTAGGTCGTAATATATAGATAGGCTAGTGACATTGAATACTATCCCATTGGTCCCGGGCTCAATTCTAGACTTAGTGTGTTATTATCGTACGACATAGGGAAGTGATAGCCGCGAGCCGTAGCAGGTATCTGTTCAATCAGATAGAGATAAGCTGCGTTCTCGTAGGACCTGTTTGTAACGGTGACCGATTAGATTGGCCAGCAAAAAATACACTGTTCTCTGCTGTAAAATCACTTCCCGGTGGTTCGGAACCCACCTAAAACTGTAGGTACAACTCATCAATCACCATCATCCAACTCATTACCCACGCACAGGTCTCAGACCTATGTGGGCTTCATCCTCAAAAAAAAAAATTGTTCCTGTTACGATACGAATGGTTTAATCATGTTTAGTCATCGTTGATGACTTATGAATTGAATTTCACTTCTCATTGTTTAATAGACTTGAACCGACTGAATAAAAATAGCAATTTCAATAATGAATCATGGAATATATATTGAGGGAAATTCTTAATATGTTAACTATAGTCAAGTGAGTCATAAAATTTGTATTCATAAGTTACGAATACGTTATGGACACTGGTTTTCAGGTCTTCTATTACGAAGTAAATATCTTCCTTCTATCTCGTGACAGACCAAACCAACAGAAACTTATTGTCTGCATAGTGTACAGATCGTGTAAAGTGTGTGTCTCAAAAAAACATAATTTTATCATCTCGCTTTCCAGGTTTGATTCTTGCCTTGTTCTGTCACCACCTCACAACATTATCTATGCACAAGCCTGTGCATGAAAAAATCACTCATTCAGAGAAAATAAGGCCAACGTTGTTGAAGAAAAGTATTGATTATTTATCCTTGCAGTATGAAAATTGAAAATAGATAGCTCAGTGCCGTAGCAGGTATAAGTTCAATCAGAGGTAAGCTACGAAACTCCTGGGCCATCTTTGTAAGGGTGACCGATTGGATTGACCAGCAAAAAAGACTGCTCTCTGCTGCAAAATTACTTCCCGGTAGTTCGGAACCCACCTAAAACTGTAGGTCCAACACATCAATCACCATCACCCAATTCATTAAACACGCACAGGTCTCAAGTTATATGGATATAGATCAATAGATTAGTACAATAGCATAGTAAGCATTCCAGAATATAAAACATCTTGTCAAATCAATTCAGTTGTCATTCTTGTTCACGTACTATCCGTTATCTCAATTTCAGACCTATGTGGGCTTCATCCTCCGAAAAAATAACCATGAAAATACTATTTAAAAATATTGTAGCAAATATGGAGTTGGAGTGAGTGGCGAAGAAGAAGGCACAGTGGTTCTTGGCGTTATCTGCTATGTAAATGTTTACTTTTAAGCAATTAATTACACTGCTTTTGACACTTTTATAGTGTTTACTTGGTAATTAGTAGAATGTTCTATTTGTTTGATTAGAGATTAATGGAGTCTTATCGAATATTGTAGAAGGTTCCAGTTTCCTTGATTTATTTGTTCAGAAGATGATAGAAAAATGTAGAAATTGCTCGATATTTGAAAAACCTATTTAAGGCGAATGCATTTGTGTAAATGAGTTCAGTTGACTTTGAAATTTCGTCGTGATAAACAAGTTGTGACAGTTCTATATATACGTGCCTATATAGTGATAATTCTTTCTCTGTGCCTTTGCTAGTGACAATTATTTTTCCTGCTTAATTCATACCAGTGAGCTACTGAATAGGTTTTGTTGTATTACGGACTAGTGCTACGTAAGTTAAGTGTTCTTTTTCGACGTTTTTTTTTATATTATTGGACAGTTTATTGTACAGTTATTAATTAATATTAGATCGGCCTTTTAACTTTTAGTGATTGATTCTTGTACAGTTTATTGAAAACTCATTATCAGTTAAACAATATCGTGTTATCTGTTTTTAACTGCTTATTTTTCTGTAAGACATTACTGAACAGTGAGTGTTGTGATTATTTGTGTAAATAAAGTGCGAGTGATAAATTCAAGTGTTGCCAGCGTTATTTTAGACATAGAACCCGTAACAATATGATTGTTCTAGAGACATTACTTTTTAGAACAATGCTGTCAAAAGGTATATCTGTATTTTCCATGCAATGATAAAAGATAGTTTGGGCAAAACTGCATCAACGATAACTCTTATGCTAACCTGAGCACTCCACGTATCTGCCTACTCAAGATGATAAAGAGCAGGCAGATGTATGAAGTGTTGAAGTTAGTGTTAGCGTTATCGTTAACGTAATTTCGCGCAACTTCCTTATTGAGATAACGCTATTCATGTACAGTACTCATATAATTGAATTTCTTGTCTTGTATAGTCAAAAAAGTGGCTTTGCATTCTAAATCTTTCCATGCCAAAACATGAATAGATCTTTGATCTTTGATATAAATGTTAATTTATGACAATATCTTTTAAAATTGTAGCTTTATCGAAAGGTGTTCAGAATATTCGTGTGATGTGAATCTGCTACATACCTACACTTTAGCATGTAGAATATTCACTATCCACTTGAGAACGCTGATCTGCAAATGCGCTTTGATATACAATATAGCAGATATTACGCTTATAGAGTTCCATACATTCATGACATAGACGTCTAGCTTGTAAATGGAGTGACCCTTCTAGAAAATTGGCGAAGAGCCACGTTTACAACGATGCACTCAGTCCATCCCGCAGCCATTACATTGTAGCCTCAGAACTGAGTGCTCACTTGTGAATCTTCCACCGTTATTGATAAAAGATTCCAAACTAAGTAGGTTTGCGAGTCCCTGACAATAAACCACTCTAGGAAGTAAAATTTTATGCATAGGTTACTCACCATTTTTGCAAAAGCTTTTGAATTGCAAATAATTTAATATCAAAACTGACACTGTATTTCTATTTAATATATGATTTTTACTCACTTATACTGGAGATACTGGAGGAATGCATTTCACTTCTAAAGAGAAGCTTCATCAGGCTGATAAAGCCTATCTTTAGAAGTAAAATGCACCCCTAACAGTATCTCCAGTTAAAGTGCGTAAAAATCATACATGAAATAAAAATACAGTGTAAGTTTTGATATTAGATTGTTCATCAAGTATTTCGTTATGAAAAACATCACAGATGCAAACAATTTTCTGCATGAGCTTTTCAAATATATTTTGAGCATCCTAGCTATCACCTTTTTAAAATACACCTTCCTATAAAAAATACATATTTTCACCAAAGAGCGTTTCTCATTTATCGATATTAAATCTTTCTAAAGAGCTCAAAGTTTTTGCAGTTTTTCATAAAAAAATCCCGATTTTTTATTTTTTGGATGTTATTGCTCTGTGACTTGGAAGCAGCTAATTTCTATTTCCAGTATGCCTAATTTGATAAATTGAAAAGAGTGCATGGTCCACGTAAATTCTACTTGAAATATTTGCAGCCTTTTGTTATAGAACAATAGCGATTTCTTTTAAATCTACCAATTCTACTGAATTTAAACTATAATAAACTTTTCAGCGTCCAATTTTCTTGACATCTGTCAGCTTGTCTACATTTTTCTCGTCTGTTAATGTCACAATCCCATCCACAGAAGGCATACAATTTCAAGCTTCAATAATTCACTATTTTTTCTACGGATTTTCATGGCTGATAAAACAAACGCTCCAAAAGAGCCGTCATGTATCGTCAGATGCATAGATTGACATTTTGTAGCAATCTTCACCATACGGATTTCATAGCAACTGATAGATTCTTAACGTAATAGGAGACAGAGTTGCGATTGACATTGATTATACCTGGATCTTTCAATGTAGTGTAGTAGTTCGAACACAGTAAAGTGATTATAAAATTTTGGTCTTTTCATAACATTAAAAAATAATGTGTTTCCGCTGAGACTTCCCTCCCAGCAACCCCGGGGAATAATGGAATCTAAATGGTACAGTTACTGAATGGATAACAAACTTCGGTCGAGTCTCAATAATTATCTTCGAAATTCAAAATTGAAAATGTATTTAGTGTAAATGTTTTATATTTATAGTGTAAATTATTAAAGAAGTGAAAAGTGAGACATAACCTTAATTTGGACAGTTTTATTCAAATTGGGATGAAAAGAAGTTTTGGACTTTATGTCTGTTTCTTTAACCTAATAAGTTGATTGTGATTGATGTAATGAATAAATAAATATTAAAAATAAATATTGAATACTCAAGGGGTAACAATATTTATTTCAGAGTTCCCTGAGTATATTTCATCAGTAAAATTTATAAGATTAGTTAATCTAAGTGTCGATTTTGTTGATTTTAACGACAGTCTTGTTATTAATAATGTAGATTGAACGTGAAAATGAATTTATTTTAATTTAATAAAACATGGAATAGAACTAATAAAACCGATATGTGAGTTGATTTATTATTAAGACTAACTATTAGACCCACAAGTACAAATACTAATACTTGTAATGGAACTAACTTGTTCTTATTTAAGCTCGATTACTACTAAAATGCAAGACAATATTGATTCACCGTTTCGTAATTGTATAACGAGATCAAGTTGCTTGTTTTGGTGATTGGAGATGTTGCTCCCATACATGAATCACAGTCAGATTTCGGGCTTTAAGCCTTGTCCACGTTGATATCATCACGGTTTTAGCATTCAAATCACTGTAACAGCTCCATCAGTGCGCTTGCTCTTGGCCAGGTAAAGCGTTCAATTAATTCGTAATATTGGAAATCTGAAATCCAAATCAACCTGTGTGTGATGTAACTGAGAGCAGATGGCGCTAGCCTTCCTACCGAATTTCCTTTCCTAAATTGAATTCTGCAGCGCAGACAGACAAATGCACCTATATGTGTCAACAGATTCCCAGTCTTCCTATATAGTAAGGCTTACCAAGGCTTCACACTACTTGTGGAGTGTCACTCCAAAAGCTACAAGCCTCCCATTCCCCCACAAATCCATCGATATACCACATAGCCGGGCTTTAGTTGGCTTTTGGAAATCATCATAGAACTCTAGAAATCTGAAAGCAATCCAATTCATTCTATCCTCAGCTGGAATCTTCCAGTTCCACTGTCATTAAATTCCGAAAAAAAGAGAGTTTAACGAAAAAGCAATTTGTGAATTGACGAGTGGAGTGTTTCTCGACTGAACTGTTTAGTATGTTCATTCCTTAGAACGTTAATTTCGATTTGAAACATACTAAACATAACTAATATGATTCACTAACAGGACAATATACAGTACTAGCTGGCCCGATGCGCGTTGCTGCATTTTCATAAAAATTCTCCTTGATTTTATTATTCGCCACCTCGCACTGAGGTTACATTTAAAATTAGGAAATAAGTTAGTCCTAGGGCTCTTCCAGCTGATCATAGAGGTCGTTGTTTTCTTAATCACCACCTCTGAATGAAGAAACATTAATTTCAAATTTAAACCTCCTACAACTATTAGGGTAGAAGGGTAGAAGCTAGGTTTTTGATTTTATAATTCGCAACCTCCTACTGAGACTACATTTCAAATTTCTAGCTGCATTGGTTAACAGATGTCATCAACCCGGCATAATAATTTATGTAATTATTACCCATACATACCCACTCAGGTATTTCCCCCCCCCAAAATCTGATTTTCAGATGATTGGCAAACATACGTTTACCGGTTTGATAGACAGACGTTGTTTTTAGAATGATGATTTGCAAAACACACAAACAACTTGTCCATCGAAACAGCATGTACAGCAGATCGAAAAATTTCAAATTATTTTCCAAATTATTAAAAGATCCCAGTAAGCTAGCTAGCCATGTACCCATGCTTTCCATAGGCAAAACTTTAACCCCCTCAAAACACCCCTAAAATTGCAAATTTTGAAAAATCCTTTCTTATTGCACGGTGAAATCCTATAAGGATTGTTCATACGAAATTTCAAGTTCATAGGCCTAGTAGTTTTAGCTCTGCGTTGATGAGTGAGTCAGGGTATCATCCTTTTATAGATAGAGATAATCAGTAAATATTATTGTTTGCGTGAAAGCACGTTAAACACTATAATGCTAACCTCAACACTCCATATATCTGCTTGCTCCAAGATCAAGATGCATAGAGGTTAGCATTACCGCTATCATTAACGTAATTTCGCGCAACTTCCTTATTGAGATAACGGTATTCTTGTACAGTACTCATATAATTGAATTTCTTCTCTTGTATAGCCAAAAAAGTGGCTATGCATTCTAAAGCTTTCCATACCAGAACATGAATAGAGATAAAAAATAAGGATGAGTGGGATAATCATGGACGAATGAGGTTGACATTTAGATAAATCGTTCAATCTGATATATCAGTCCACTCTCGTTTTCAGCTTTCTCACAATCTCCAATTTTTTGTCATTTGAACCAATAGATGACCAATCAGCCCTTTCGAATGGAGAGAACAAAATGGATTCAGAAGAACAAAACAATGAATTCATTAAAGAGATAACAAAGCGTTGGCATTTTATGAGTCAATGCAAGGGCTGGAATTGGTTTAGGAAATAAGCATCTACTCTAAAATGATTATTTCTCGAACAAAACATACAAATAATGTAACAAGCTCTTCACGAAAGACAATGGATACAGAAGAACAAAACAATGAATTCATCAAAGAGATAACAAAGCTTTGGCATTTTATGAATCATGCAAATGTAAACACCCAATAATAGACGTTAGTAGACTTCAATGGTGGATTTAATTCTGAAGAGGTTTGACCACCAATATAAGAATAATTTCGAAAGGATGTGGTTGTCATTCCTGTCGAGTAATCTGGGAAGGACAAGTCGTGTGTTGTTTGATCTTAAACACTGGAAAAGTTTCATCCCCACTACTAATTGAAGTCATTTCGCGATGTGAAAGTGAATAATTAGACTCAAACTATTTTTTTATAAATTAACTTAAGTTCTAAGCTTAGTTGCACACTGGCCACATGTACTGGAGGTAGTGGCCAGTTAATTTCCTGGATATTTTTTGCAAAATTTGTATTATATGTTTTTCTTGGTTGGAAATAAAATTCATTATTCATAATATAGACGTGTTTTGAAACGCTCCGATTTTTCTGGCTTGATTTGTAACACTTTTTGCTCATTATTAATTTCGTGCACTCACTCATTCACTATCATACATCGCGCCACTGCCAAAACACACCAAAATTAATATTATTTTTTGATTGGAAAATACAACTGGAATCCTGGAATCCGTAATCTAACCTCAAGAGAGTAGGTGATTATGATTGGGCACGTCTTATGTGAAAATGAACCAAAAGGCAAGATTTTGTTGAGAAGAAGAGATTTGAAATTACTGGATGATTTCAGGAAATTACCTCAATAACCAGTTGATTCAATTTCAGGCTTGATGTGGAGTAATTTTATTGGATCAGTATTACCTCGGGATTGAATACTGATCAGTCTTTTAAGAGATATCTCATTGACTATCTTGTTGATTAAGTTGCAGTATTCTAGAATCTTAACCAATCTCTCTTGATTGATCTGATTTAATACAAATAATAATAAATACGATTTATTGATAGATACTATACACCATATTATTGTCTGGCATAGTTGAGACGAAAAAATGATGGATAGTTCATCTTATTTGTTATAATAATCAAAGATACAATCTCTCAATAACCTATAATTCCTCTCTCATAATAACTATAAACGCGTTCAATCAATAATCACTCTACCTAATATTATTGTCTAGGATAGATTTTGAGTCCAAAAATATGATGAATTGATAGTTCTCACCAGTTCCGGAACGACAGGTGGCGAGTCTCCTGTCTTCCCTGGTAGAACTACAGATGTTGGCAGCAGTGTTTCTTGACAGGTCTCCTGGCCGTTGCATGTTCGTTCCGAACGCCAATTGCCCAGTCGACCTCCAGCGCCGCATCCACTGCTGCCACCCGCTCCACCCGTTGAGTCGAAACATGGAAGCACCTATCAAGAAAATAATTGAAAATAGTTTTTCCACTGATACTGATGTCATCTATACCAAGTATACCTTGAAACATCTAATATAAAAACGTCCATATGCTGTATATTGTTGATGAAACTAGCGCCCCATGTGACAAAAAAATTAACTAAGTGTATTAATGGTCAGTATCTAATATTATTTTCAATCCAATATCAATTATTTTCTGGAGAGGAAGAATAAGTAGATGTTGATGGAGGAGGAAAGGAAAAAGAAAAAAATAATGGGGAAAAGTGACATTAGAAGATAATAAGAGAAAAGGAAAAGGAAAACAGAGAAGAAGAGGCAGAATAAAGAATAAAGAAATTGGAAGTCGAAGAAGAAGAAGAAGATAATAAGATAAGATAAAATTACTTTATTTACAAAATTCCATTGGGGCTGATTAAAAAACATGTTATTAACAACACAATAGATTGTATATGAGAAAAAACTTTTTATATTAAAATGAGATTAAAATGGATATTAGGATATTAAAATGAGATTCTATGTGAAGCATTTACGTAATAAGGGCGAAGTCTGAACAAAACTTCGTTCATTTAAACCTAACCTTGATAACTTCGAACTGGGAGATTATATAATTATTAGTAATAATAGCATAAAATTTAAATAAAAATTGAAAAAGTACTGAAGTGATTTAACATAATCGAAATGGTGTTTTTCTTTTAAATATTTTCTGAACAATACAGATGGGATATTATTTACAAAATGAAAGATGAAGGCTGTCATATAGCTGCTCTATGGTTGAAAAGATGCAGTCATTCTCTCCAAAAAATTCCTCTTCAATGACGAGTTGAAGCCCGCTCGACTCTCAATGCACCTAATGGAATTAGGAAGTGCGTTCCAAGCCCGACAAGCACTTACAACAAATGTTTTAGTAGATTTAGTATTTAAGAGGAAAAGAAGGAGAAAAAAGGAGAAAAACTTGAAGAACTATAGATTACGTCACATTCTAGTAATATTCCGATTCAATTGAATCGGGCAACTTGTCAGTAGCTATATAACATGAATTTGGATACAGTACTGTTATCACTAAATACGAATAGGTTGTTTGTTGCTGATGATTGACTATCAAGTGGCGGCGGTTGATGGATGTGGAAAGTATTTTCAGATATATAGAATACTAAAGTACACCGAATTTTATTTACTTGTTTCTTAGATTTTTGATTCGATCCCTCACTTTTTATCAATATAATTATGTAGTGTTTTTCGGTTTTATCAACCATTCAAATTGATCATTTACTGTCGGACTACTTTTTTTAGTGGAAATATTTGATGGAAACAGAAATTTGAACACAACCTATGGACATAACCTAATTTGGACTATTTATGTGACAAATTTGTAATTTGAACTGTTTTGGGCAAATGCCTGTAGTTTTTTACTTGATTGTAATAATTTCATCAAATAAATAAATAAATAAATAAATAAATAAATAAATAAATAAATAAATAAATAAATAAATAAATAAATAAATAAATAAATAAATAAATAAATAAATAAATACTCTATCCCCTCCACTTATCAACGTCAATCATATTTTATTGCAGCCACTTAACTACGATGAGTGATGCAAACGGTCAAGGAGACTACAAATCCTGCTTTCATTAGAATTATGTTCCTATTTCGGCCTGGAATCGTTGTCTTTTATCATTGCAGTCATTTATCTCTCAGACCTAACCACTAAATGTGAGCATCATTAAAAAAATGCCGCCACTGATGAATGTTATCAACGTATCTTATCAATAATTGTTATTGCTACAATACACTATTATCGTACATTGCTAGTCTAATTTACAGTTGGAGATATTTCTGTTGCATATTAGATATTTTTGTTGAATTACGATGTTCAATGAAACAAACTTGACACCATAGTCAATAATGTGATATGAGAAAATTATAGAATAAGATGGAATAAAAACATAGTTTCGGAACTCAATGCTCTCACCTGTTTGAATTCTTTTCTGAAGTTGTCATTTAGCCATGCGTAGAGGAATGGATTGTAACATGTCGAAGACATTGCTAACGAATGAACAATGAAGAAACATAAATTGTAATATCGCCAACTGCCAGTCGGTATGTAGACATCGTTCAACAAATTAATCACTGTTAGCGGAAGCCACGAAACTCCGAAGATTGTCACCATAGCTATCAACATTCTGCAACAAACAACAAAATTCGATTCAATCTATCAGAAATAAATATTATTTCCGTTTAATAAAATGTTATTTGAAAACATTTTTCCCATTTTTTTGTTTCATGTTGTGAGATAATACAGTAATTGAGATGATGTTCATTAGCGTCTTAGGACGACAATGATTCTATAACATCAATAATTAAAATCTATTATTATAGCATTTGTATTGAATTATACAATTTTTTTGCAGGATCAAGCCGACAGAGGTCTGAGACCTGTGCGTGGGTAATTAATTGGATGATGGTGATTGATGAGTTGGATCTACAGTTTTAGGTGGGTTCCGAAACACCGGAATTGTTTAGCCATTACAACAATATTATTAGAAACATATTCAGAACGAACCGACAGAAATCGGGTTTAAAAACCACAATTATTGATAGAAAAACGAACAAAAAAATATGATTGGAAAGGATCTTTGAGACTCAGGCAGATATAGCGCTCAAAAAGTTGTTCAAGTGGTAATTGTTTTATTTGATCTCTAATTTGATTTCATATGAAATATGAAATGTTATATCTTTTACATCGAAATATGATCCAATGGCGGAGGAGGGATTATTATCCCCCGCAAATTAGTATTTTATTAGTGAAGGGGTAGGGAGAAGTGTTGGGAGGAGAGATCGAGAAAAAGATTTGTAAGATATAAATTTGTGACAACCCCCGATCATTTCTAAACTTTCGAGCTGGGATCGCTCTTGTTAACCAACTTCAGATTTCACTATAATACAATGCTTCATAGTGTCACAGGAAAGCTTAAATTCTCACATTTGAAATCAATAATTTCAATAAACAGGATTTCAAATATTATTTAACATCCACAGAATCATTTTCCTGAAGAATATTGTACGAATCAGAATCATTATGTTTGGTGACGGTGATATTGCGAGAATGCAAATAAATAATGCTGGGACAATACAAATAGATGTCGTGACATCCTGTATTATTTATTCATCATGTTGTATACATTTATATTCAATCATAAACTCATTCATTTCCGATAGAAACCTGAGGTGAATCGAGAGTGCATTTCTTCTGTTATAATAAAAGAGGAAAGTGCAAAGGAACCCCACGAATCGGCTCACTATCACTTTTCAAATTATCTTTTATTTGCCTATGCAAACGAGCTTTTAACCGTATGACCATATTGCGAAACGCTTTACCGCTGATGATATCTCCAACCTAACCACATCCATCACCAGTTGGTCTCTTCAAAAACGGATCATTCTCCCTTATTGCTCAAGATAAACATTCACGAAAAAGCTGGGACAAGTTGATGGTAGAAAAAGGAGGCCCTATATACTATATACCCTTATAGATGATATCTTATTAGATGAAGCACAAGTAGTAATGCGAATTCAAGTACTCATGCCTTGAAGTTTTCTCATTTTATTATGTTTCTCATGAAAAACCCAAAGCTTCTTGGATGTTATTCTTTGACAGTCTAGTACTTCTGTTCATATCAGACATTTTCCTGCTATCAAATTCTTGTATGCTTTTGAATTAGAAACTATAAAATTACTGAAAATATAGGATAATATACATGAATAAAGTAATAAAAGCATGCAATTCATCGATGAAAAAGATATATTCGAAAGGTATTCAAAAGATATCGAAAATCATTAGTGTTGATCACAAAATACAGATTTATTCTTTTTTTTGGAGGATGAAGCTCACATAGGTCTGAGACCTATGCGTGGGTAATGAGTTGGATGATTGTGATTGATGAAATGGACCTGCAGATGTGGGTTCCGAGCCACCGGGAAGTGATTTCACAGCAGAGAATAGTGTATTTTTGATGGCTAATCCAATCGGCCACCCTTATAAAGAGTGCCTAGGAGAACGCAGCTTATCTCTATCTGATTGAACAGACATTATTGACCTGCTACGGATCACGGCTATAACTTCCCTTAAACTTGAATTCTTGAAACCTTTTCAAAATAATTTTATTCTTTGTAGAATACATTTTCTAAATAATAATCTGGACTGAACTGAATTACTCCCTCCAGCGAACAAGGTTTTTTTCCTTCTGCTGGTTGGTGCCAAAAAAAAAATATTATTCATTCTTATAGATAAAAAAACAAAATATTATTCATTCTTATAGATAAATAATTTGAGAATCATATTCATTCATTTGTTATTGAATCATTACATTAGTGTTTGAATCATTGGTAATCGCTTGAATATTAGGACCCACGAGGGTTGAAATAAAATAGAATAAAATGAACTAGTTCTTTCGATGTATTTGTATGCGTATGCCTTATTGGCCATTACATTCAAATATCTTATCACATTTCTAATTCAGGATAATTGAAAGTCTTTAATTTATTCACTAGTCCTTTGGGATTCTTTTGATGATAAATTACGATTCCTTCTAAATAGGTTATTACATTAGAAGCATTTTTACGTTATTATTTGTTTTTAAAATGATTAGCTGAAATTCATATAATATTTTAATCATCTTAAACTTCACCAGCAAAAACAAACTCTCTCAAATTATGTTCAAATGACCTTCTCAGGATAAAATGCCGTATTCCACAAGAATTAGTTTTCAGTTTTTGCGCTATCTGTGCGCTACGTGATTCGCCTATCATTATGATGATAGTAAAATATTCTCCCTTCCGAGACCTAATCTGTCGGAGCAGAATTTTCTGTTCATGGAACGTAGAATTGAAGTTGACACAATTGTTTCTCTGTTTCTCTCGTAATTTATTTTTCATCCTTTTCCCTTTCTCCTTATCTTTCTCCTCACATACTGTTGAACTGCAGTTGGGGCTCCCTATTAAAATGCTCCAGCGGTGTTTCCAAAATAAGCAAAATGATGTCAAGCAGTGAAGAGGTTGCTCATACATATTTTACAAGGACTGGCCTGACGTTTCTTTTGTTGGTTCTTCTCATCCATCCTTCCTCTTCGTCGTCTTCTTCTTCTTCTCCTCTTCTTCTTGTTTTTCTTCTTCTTCTCCTTCTTTTTCTTCCCTTTTATATTCAATTAATTTCTCTTCTCAATTCTCTCAGCATTTCTTTTTCACATCCTCCTTCAGTTTTCAGTTTTGTCATTCGAATGATTGTGTAATTAAAAAAATAAAGAAGACACATACATGTATATTGCATATAGATGCCTATGTAAATTGTATAAAAGATGGTTAGTAAAATAAAAATGTTGAAAGAGTGGACAAATTTTTTTTTAATTTTCTTCGGAATATTCATCGAGTAAAATGTCAACAGTGGAAAGTTACATGGGTCTCAAGGAGTTCAGAGTAGGAGTACCAAACACTTTGTATCTTGTATGGATCCATAGCTTTCTGATGTTCGTGATGAATGGAGCATTTTGCTTTTGCCTTTTTCTTGAAAGGCATTTAATTATTTTTGTTCTACATATTTGGATTGGTGGCCAGACATCAAATCTATGGATTTTGGTACTTCTCAGAATTTCTAACAATTAAAATGGTTAATTGACTGGAAGTTAGAGAATAATGTACTTTACATACCCAGTCTACTCGAGTATAATACACTCTATGATGATTAAGTTCCAATCTAATCAAATTTGACTGAATAATGCGGACAACAGAACTGACTTATCGGTTCAGTTTCAGAGATCGTTGATGAATAGGAATATAGAGATGGATAATAGCATCATCCATGCATGCAGAAGTGGAGTCGGCTTGATGCTCCAAGATATATTATGATATTTGTGTGGGAGCTGTGTGAATATATTGTAGTCCAAACTCATGTCGAGTCAGCGAGCCAGAAATTCTCAACCTTCTCTAATTTATTACAAATCAAGAGGACTCAACGAATTTCAAGAAAATGTGAAATCCGCGATTAAGAGCAATGTTTATTTCAAATCTGAAGTGAAAATCTCATATTATCATCCAACATTCAAATATCTCACAGCAAGAGTGGATGAAGTGAGGAAGACATTTCGGACCTCTGCTCTCAAATTTATCTGTCATTAATTTAAACTGGCTTTCACTCCAGCGATGAGTGAGCGAGTTGTTGAGTGCTATTATAATTTGGGTGTTTATAACAATGGAACGGTTTGTGTGGCAAATATATTATTTGAAATTTTACCTAGTGATAAAGAATGTATAGAAATTAGCAAATTAATTAACAATTAATTGTATGATGATGATGTAAGGGTTCGATAGAATAAATATTATCTGACATAATAATATAACAAGTACTCGGATGATGCATCGTATCTTATTTGTTTGACGTTTTATTCTGTTCAAATACTCATCATGAGGGCTTCAAGAATGTGTTTTCAGGAAAAACAACACCCATCACTGAATCAAGAAGTTTTACTACAATTTTGATTAAAATGATGTTGTATCGCGATTGACTGATATAGACTCTGCTGAAAATATACACCATATTTATTTTGTAGATATTTCAAACTAGTTTAAATCGAAGTATACAATTGATTTTTAAATCGAAGTATACAATTGATTTTAAGCATTATAGTCAGTGGCGCCGACTTTGGGGGGCGGGGTGAGGCACTTTATGCCCCCTCCCCACCAATAATCACTCTGAGTGCATACATCTTGCCCTCCCACATTTTTTTCCCAAAAAATCAAATATAACTGGTCAAGCACTGAATGTTTCAATCTCAATTTTCAAATTTCATTATTGGATCCACATCAGCCCAAAAGTGCGCCCTACAAAATGATAGAAATGCCTAGCTAAAGAAGTTTTCTCAGTTCCACAAAGCATAAAATATTAGACTTCCATGAAGCAAGCATAGACGTTTGATTTGTTTCCATTGCCAAGGTCCTAGTCTTTTATGGTCCATTATCGAGGCAACAACACCGGAAATGAGTCAGTAAAAACAATATTTCGCCATAAATTTACTTATACAGAGTCAATATTGTTTGTTTCTGTCTGACTGTCCCACTACCGAATGAATATAGTAACCTAGGAGCCGGAATTATTTCAGTTGACTGGTGATGGTGAATGCAGTTGGTATCACTTCTTTCTATCCGTGATTTTTGTGGTAAGTAAATATTATTTAGTAGTTAATAAAAATGGGAAATGCAGTGTGAGTTCCAGCAATAAGTACGTAATAAATGAATAAAACACCACCTCTTCTCACATGCAACGGTATCGGATCTACTCCTGAAAAAACTCAACGTTGCAATAAATTACATCACTCCTAAACGATGAGTGATATTTCAAAAACATCTATTACTGACTTTGTATTTGACTAATTCTGTTCTGAATTTTGAAATTATTATTGAAAACTAAATGCATTGAATAGAGTGACCCAATTACAATTTTCCTTGGAAGTAATAGGTTGGATATAAGACAAATTATGATTCCTGGATTTCTTGTTCCATGACGAACTGCGTTGTTAATATTAACTTTTTATGTGAATTTGACGACTTGCAGTCAAATATTCATTAAAAATAAGTATAATTTACTTACTCTGCAGGCCGAGCGCTTCCGAATCTTTGAGATTCATTTTCAGAGGGATCACTCTGTCCATTCCATTTTATCACATCATATCTATCCATTTTCAGAGGGATCTCAAAGATTCGAAAGCGCTCGGCCTGCAGAGTAAGTAAATTATACTTATTCTTAATGAGTATTTGACTGCAAGTCGTTAAATTCACATAAAAGTCAACAAATTATGAATTAAGGAATTAAAAAATTAATTTATGAACTAAATTATGAATAATGAATTAACTGCTAACAAACCCACGGCCACGGATCTTGACACCCTCTCAATATTTTACTTTTCCCCACCACCGGTAATGTCATACCATTCCCTGAATTTCTAAAAAACCAGAATACCTTCTGGTGGATTTTTCCCCCTCCCCCTCCTATAAATCTATGAAGTCGGCGCCACTGATTGGAATGAGTGATATTCATTATCATCACAAGAAAAAACAAGAAACAAATTGTAAGGTATTTATTTATGAAGGATTACCTAATATACATTTTTATTAGAATTGAAAATTTTTTACTCACATAATTTAATAATAATCTATTCAGCAAGTATTATATACATTACAAACATCATCATTACATATTGCTCTCTCTACACCATAAAAATATTATATTAGTTGATGAGGTGAAACCTCTTATCTGAATTAAATATACAAATACTACTGTACTTATAATAATATGATAGCTAGAAAGAGCATAGTTATCAATAGTCGCTCCCCTTTCACAGTGATTTTTCTGCAAAGAGTACAAGTTGTGCAGTGTGGACATCCGAAACTTTGAAAACACATTTTTTAGCTTTCAGTCATTTATGGATTTTCCGAATTGTGTAATAAGTAAGATGTGTCTGGTGGAGCAACATATTAAATATTACGAGAAGGGTTCTTTGGTTACATGATATCAAACAATATGGAGCCACTAGTAATTTTGGTGAAGCGTTTCATATCCAACGATCCAATATAGATCTGAGTGATCTATAGACGTTCTAAGAATTTGTAACCAAGAAGCATTGGAATTGTAAATATAGAGTTACCTGCTTCTTGGATGGTGCACGAAAAGAAACACATTTCCTTTATAAACTAGTGCAGGAGGAGTGCGCATTGGAGTGTTTTTTGAATGTTGGAGGTAAGTGGCAAAGTGATACTTGCTTGATATACCTGTTGGTGCGTCTCTTGCGCTCCCTATCAGCCTCTTCTTTCCTCGTATTTTTTGATCCGGGCTTCGATCGCGCTCTGTCATTCAACTTGAGTGACACCCTCACATAGCAGAAGGCGATTATAAAGAAAGGAAGCAGAAACTGGAGTGCGGCAGTCAGCATTCCATACACCTGCAACAAGCGAAAGGTCACATTAGTTTGTTTCTAGCTAATTTTCTTCTAGCCCACAGTCATGAATTTGAGTCTTGTTCGTGGGTGATAGATAGATAGATATTTATTTGTTAATTGCCACTAGGCTTGTCGCCTATGGTGACAGATACATATTAAATATACAAATGCAGATAAGAATAATAATAATAAAAATAAAATAAAACAAAATAAAACAGATACATGGAACAAAAACAAAATAATATAACTTCTATATATAAATTATTATTGCAAAATTGAATTGGCCTTAAAAAATTATAGCTCCTCATTCAGAAAATTGAAAAGTCTGTATTTAAATATTCTATAAGAAGGTGCAAATACAATATTCAATGGCAAGAGGTTCCAAAGTCTTGAGGCAGTAGCAGTAAAGGACTGATTGTACATGACTGTACGTTGATTTGGAATCTGAAGGAAGAATTCATGTTGCCGTGTGACCCTAGAATGAATGTTTGCAAGAAGAGCAAACCTATCCCTCAAATATTGTGGACCTTTCCTCTCAACAATAAGGCGATATGTAGTACACAACAAGAAATACTTCCTTCTACCCTTTAACTTCAACCAACGCAGCCTTCTATAGTAGGGTGTAATGTGATCATCCATTCTTAGCCAAACAAACGCTAGCCTACAAACATTTCCTTATCTCCTTTTTTTCATGATGTGATGAGATGAATGAATTGGGACCCTACAGTTTTAGTTGGATTCCGAACAACCTGATAAGTGATAATAATACAAGGTCCTGTTGTAGCTGCCGGTCACCCATCCAAGCGTAAGCCCCAGCCCGCAAATGCCCGCTAATTTTCCAAAAGCAGGAATGTGCTACTGTAGAATAAATAAAGCATTTATTGGTTTCAAGCACAATACAAAAAAAAGCAATTTAAAAACTAAACATCACTTCGATATATATAATAACTCTAATGATAAACTAAAACAATAGACATTTTTCAATTTTTCATGCGTACAATTCATTATTGAAATTTACAAATGTTGAAAATCTACTGTAGAATAACAACCGTTATTTTTCATTTCGAATGATGCCCACATCAGTCTGAAGACTTGTGCGTGGGTAATAAGATAAATGGGTGAACGATGAGCAACATCCATGGCTCAATGAGATTCAAACTCAAGGCTGCAGAAAACGAAGTCTTATCTTTTCACACATGAGCGCTTCAACCAACTGCCCCAATTTCTTTTACAATATAAATCACAATATAAGCATTTTTTTGTGCATAATATATTTCGTTAAAAAAATAATATAAATGATGGAAATTGGGAGGGTTTATGAATAAATTTCACTTTGAAATAATAGTGGAGAAGCTCTTCTAGAAACAAATGTTACTGTATTGAGACGGATTTTATATCACTTAAAATTTCAACGTGAGTAGGGAACAACTTCTAGCAAATACGATGATTTCGATAGATGTATGAGTATCTTCATGTGAACTTGATTTTCTTAATTTATAGTAGCGTCCTTTACAATAAACAACTATTTTATCAGGTTCCAAAATTTCAGTTTAGATTATAATTAAATAGAGAATACATATTTCCTATCAAAATGAAAACATATAATTTTTAATTAAGAGACTTCTATATTATTGAACAAAAAAATGTCGTTGATATGATCAAAGCCAAATCTTTGTTGCAAGAAGGAACTGAGAAAACGTCTCTACAATCGCGAAGCTCTGTGAATTTGTGTTCTAGCCAATGATGCCCACATGAATCTTAAGACTTGTACCTAGGTAATGAGTTGAATGACTAAACTAAGTGTCCAAAGCTGAGCGAGAATCGAACTCGTGACCACAGGAGTGAAGCCAGTGTCTTATCTGAGACAAGCGCTCCAACTGATTACACCAATTGGTAATTTCAAATGCTTCAAGAACTATTCGTATTGCAATCCTGCAAGTACACTGATATGTACAAATAGTTATCAAATAGTTCAAATTGAAACAGTCATAAAAAATGGTTTGTACAGTAAAAATAATTGCTTTAGGGCAAATGATCTATGGAAACTACATTTTCTTACTTGGCTTTTGGTTCAATATTAAAATCAAAGGTTGAAAAATCATAATTTCCACCTCAAAAATTTAGCCAGATTCATAGAGGCACATCTATAAAAAATCGTTTTTTTTTATACATATGAAAATAAATTTTCAATAGCTGCATTTTGTTCAGAAATTGAGTATTGTAATATAGAGTAAAGTTTCTACTACACATGTCATTAACTATGATGCAAGCAAATTGTGTGTCTGTGTGTGGTTGATAGAAGCTGTTGCTGTTGAACCTCCGTCTAAGCAATAAACGCTGATGATAGACTTCTTTGATGTGGCCTGGCGACTTGGAAACAGTAATAGACGCTCGCAGGGCACAAAGCTCCGGTCAGTGATATCGGTTACTGTGTGAAATGGAAGGAACAGTTCCAAGCAGCTCACTAGATCCCTCAGTCTATTTATGAGTTATGTTTTAAATACATCTATAGACAACCCATATCAAGTTGCTAGTTCATCTGGCTCCTACAATGACAGCACAATTCAACTTAATCCGTCTTTCTCAACTTGAATATATCAGAAACCATAGATTCATCAATAATACAAAAAGGAACCCAACTAAAATATTGTTGCTCCATCATGTTAATAATCCATAACATGGAAACTTACACAGATTCTAATAATAACACAATATCGCAACATGGCACAAACGACAAAGTGGAACTACTCGCCTTAAGATTCTACCCACCGATAACAGCCATAAGCTTATTATCATTTGCTAATGAAAAAACTGAGTATCAGATGTGACATTTGTTTAATGTTTCGTATTCATGCTGCCTTATAACTTTATATAGATAATCAATGATACCGATTCAACCATTATAAATAATAACACATTACCTATGCAGAGCTAAAATTTATTTCAAATAAGTCTGATGAAAGAATCAATAGTAAACAATCATTTTTGGGGATAATGTATTGCATGAGTCCTGAATTTAATTCAACTTTGAATGTTTGAGGATATTCGTTTCTATTGAAATCCAAACTGTAGCCTAATTATTTTCAATAATGAAACATATTGTTAAGAAATGCTAGGAAGAAGAAAGAAGTATAATTACTGCTGTGTCAATAGTGACTTCCGGTTGGTGATAGGAAAGCATGTTTTGTTTACTCCCTCTGTTCAGCCCTCGCCTTGCAATCCACCTAGAGAACTCTATAATGGCACTATCTGTTCAAATAGAATAATCTCGAAAGACAATTAATTTTCTCTAGTTCTTTCTGGAATGTTAAAAACGTATATAGAGCATGTTAACACGAGTTCATTAATTGCTTGAATTTCGTTGACATAAGTAAAAGTTCTGTGTTAAAGTGATAACCGCAGTATATACTATATTAGTGAGCAGTATAATACTGTATTAGTGAGACTTCCTTTACATTTTATAGAAGTGGACATACTCAGTGCTATTATTGTAATATGTTGACTGAACTGTGCTACGTAACTGTTTTAATTGTTATATTTAGATGTTTCTTCTTGGATTTTTGAACAGTTTATTGAAAAGTTATTTGTTAAATATTTTATCGGCCTTTTAACAGTTAGTGATTAATTTTGGACCAGTAATGTAGCAAATTCATTATTAGCTTAACATTATTGATTTATTTTAATTCTGATTGATTTATTCTGGTGTGATAGAACTGATCACTGCGTGTTGTAGTAATTTGTGTAAATGAAGTGCTAGAGTTAATTTCAAGTATTGCCAGCATTATTTTAAAGATAGAATCCGTAACAATATCTTCATGATCCTGGATATCAAGTATTATTTGAAGTGTGGACTATGATGAGTAGTTTTGAAATGTTCTGTTTAATATTGATTGAAATTAGAATATACATTACTAAGTAAACGTTCTCCAATAATCATAATTCAATTTTTCTAGATCAATTATCTGGCAATTTGAACTTTTTATAGCATAATTTCCTTCAGATTCCAAGGCAAAGAGATGAATATCTATGTTGGCAAAGCTAGAGGAGAGTATTGAAAAAAGCATCCTACCCAAAAAAAAGATGACCAACCATGGCAATCACAACCATGCCAGAATATCAACTGGGAATACAACAGAATAGAGCTGGGAAACCAAAACTACGAGATAATACAGTTGCAGAATCAAGAAAAGGTACTAGAAGCAGATTGAAAAGTAAGCTAGTTTGGTACCAGTCAAATATGTAATTTGTGAAACTAGTTGTTTGAACGTTGACTGACTGGGTCGATCAAACAAATTTCAAAATTCTAAAGATGAATGCCAACGCTTCAGGGCAGGACTGCAGAATTCAGTACTCATGGAAAATGGTAGCGAAAGTAGGAGTCAAATTACGTCGGAAGCGCAAGAGATTTCGGCACTCATCACCGTACAAGAATGATTGCTGATAAGAAACTCCAAGCATCCCCCAACCAACATTGGTGGATTTAACAACACACTAGCATTAGGGGAAGTAGTTTCAATCTTGTAAAGTAAACAGATTTATCATCATAGAACAGTTGAAACAGGATATCAGCGAGCAAATACAGCAGAGTTCCAGTAATACAAACATTTCAATACAAAGGATTTCTCCCAAAACATCACGTTCCATTCCATACCAATGAAGCGATACCAGTCAACTGAAATATCAATTGTTTAACGTATAGAGTGCAAAATTAAGAATATTTGAGGTTATTGACAAATTTTAAAATGATTTTAATATCAATTGATAGAGAATCCAATATCATAAAAAGCTCAATAATATTCACATAATGAACCAAATAATGAGAATATGAACCACATGCTTCTTCTAATCCAATATACAATTTTATAACTTTGACATCATAGTTATCAGAAACTATTATTGGAAATTATTAATAAAATCAAGAGTAGGATACAATATATCAGGCACTAATGACTACTAGTGTTTAGAATGAGGTATATTATGAAAACATATTTGATAAATCTGGTTAAGATTGTAAAATGTGAATAGAATACCTTTAAATTATATTTTGATTGAAAAATGAAGTTTAGGTTGTCTATAAAAAAAGCTTGGTAAAAGGTTTCCTGATTCTTTTTCTTTATCAAATTAGAATGATGAAGGCACTACTCAATGTGGTACCGAACTGAATGGTTTGAAATTCATTGTGGAGAAAAGTATACATTAGTAGTAGTGAATAATAATAATGATAATAAATATTATCAAAGACTATAACAATCGTAAAAGTGTTGATTAATTCGTCTATGATATTATCCTGATTGATTCGTCTATATCTGTATTATTATGCTGTAAAAAAAAGTAAATTCGTATGGCTTTTCGTGGTGGGGAGACCCTTACGGGTAGTTCCACCTCGCCGCTTTTTTAACGACTGCTTTTTTTATATGCAACCGGGACCGACCATTTTATTATACCATATTATGCTGTAAATTTACAGCATTTATTTCTTGAAGGAAACACGTATGCAACCCGCATTGCATACTAATTGAACTTAGCTGGATCGCAGCTCAGTTCTGATGAAATGAAAAGTTAATTATTTACATATAAAATTTATTATTTGTGTACATTATTATTATTATTATACATATAAAATCAAATATACATATTTTAAAGAGAATCATATTAAAACTACTCAACTTAATAATAGAGCAATCCGGTGTTAGATTTGATTGAGGCGTTTGAATTGTTAAGTTGATGTTTTTCTTTTGTTGGTCTGTGGAGAAAAACTGTTATTACAGTATTTTTATTGTTATATTATGTGTAACCTACAAGAATATTATGATTGTCATATGAACCAATGTAGTAGAAATAAGTGTTTATGAAAAACATCTCCAAAAAGCTTTCATTAGCTTTGGAGAATTATTTAAGAATGATAAAATCTTTATTTTGTAAAAATTTGAGGTATAATGCGACTTCATCAAAGGTAGGTTGCAATTGCTTTTTCCACTGAGCTGAAATAATGATGATTGTATCAGTACGCATAGACCTATGACAAGCTCACTGAAAAAAATAACTTTCTTGATAGTATCAATTATCTTTTATTATCAAGTATCAATTATCAATTATTAACTGCATGATGCAAATATGGTCTAGTAGTTTTCAATTCAGTCACATGTAGGGTGGTACTCATCTTGAATGAATAATAAGAGGAAATCGTCACAACAACATTTATTAGAATTATTGAGAAACTAGTTTCGGTTGTTATACCATTATCAATCTCATTCAAACTAAAACTAAAGTACAGAGTAGCTTATTATTGAGAAAATAGTTTCGGTTGATGTACCATTATCAATCTCAATCAAACTAAAACTAAAGTACAGAGTAGCTTAATATAAACGAAACATGGAATGATACTATTGGCTAAGCGAGAAAGAGGCTGAACTTCATCGTAAGTTGTGATTGGCTGTCAATTCACGCCCCCTGGTGGGAGGATTAACAAGCAAAAAAACGAGTCAAATCAATAACTAAAAACTGTGAACATCTAGAAAGCAACAAAGAAGAACAATACACAATCAGGCTAGACTTGAATAAATTTAAAATTAAAAAATAGAAGCTCACTGAAATGCAGTGAAGGTCAACCAAGAAAGATACCAGTGTACCGTTTTTAAGAAATGGCTAGAATTACGACAAAACCAAATTAGTTGTATTGAATTGGTTAAAATAAATTTGATCATTTAAACTAGTATTGGAATCGTCTTCTACCAACCTAGTTATCTCCAAAGCTTCTAAAATGTTCAATTGTCTGCCCTTGCAATCAAATGCAGAAATTCAAAATTCCCTTCAGCCTTGAACTTGTGTTCATTATTGATGCTCTTCAAAATTTGAATCTCCATTTCGGGTTTTCCAATCCCTAATTGTTCATTTATTTGAACCTTCTACCGGTTTGACCCACATAACAAGCATTACAATCACCGAGATGGAATAGAAGTGGGATTTATAAATTGAATTGTGGTGATTGTAATGCTTGTTATAGTACTCTGTACTTTAGTTTTAGTTTAATTGAGATTGATAATTGTATAACAACCGCAACTAGTTTCTCAATCATTTTAATAAATGTGGGTATGACAATTTCATCTAATTATTCATTATGGATACCTTTCACAATATCACCTTCGAGTATATTGTACCATTTTAGTATATTGTACCAAAAGAGTACCAATTACTACAAAGAAAATGGTACTTTTCTCATTATTAGTAAGTAACGAGCTTTAAGAGGATTGTTCAGAACTGTTCCTTGTATTTCAGTCCACTATGAGGAACAAAGCTTTTACTGGCTTTTCCATTCAATATTGCTGGAGGTGAACTGGAGTGAGTTTGATAATGTAGCCTATCCATCAAAGCGACCTTTTCAAAACAGAGAGTGGAAGCTTGATATCGTGTTTGAAATCACGTTTCAGGGTCGTCTGCGTCATAGAATTGCACATCAATTACCATCAATGGACACCAATCAACTGAAACCCAATTACCACAATACTAAAGCTTCTTGACAGTGTAACCAAATTGGAGTTTCTAACACAAACATACGAGCATTGCTACGATTACGTAGTAGCTTCACCACCGATGTTATTTGTTGTGTGATATTATGCCATTTCTATTTGGACTACTCAACTCATCACTGATACTTTCTTGACGTAACTGCACTTGAGTTTTAGAAGTAGAGTGCGGAGTAAAACCGTACTTACATTATCTATTGACACATCTCTGCTACATAATTAATTTAATTATTAGTCAACCACAATAAGAATACCAATAAATTTGCAGATAATGTGAGTTATACATCAACCTTTTGAAATCTGTTCTGTTTCGTTAGAAGATCCAAATTTTATTAAGCACAGAAGATAATGTAATTGCTTAATATTGAGATTATACTGATTTTTTTGTAGAATAGAGAATATTTTATAAGAATTACCCCTGGTAAAAATGTTTACCATGTAAGGTATGAAGTATATTTATATATCCTGATAAATGAGGGGTTTGGAATCAAAAGCCACCTACAAATGTTCAGAAATCGTAAAAACAGTTCGATTTTCCTCTAATAGTTTGTAATTAAGTAGTGACAGATTTTGAATTAGAAGATTAGTTATAGAAACTTTATTGCTCAAGTCACTAGTTGCTTGCAGTTGTGATCCAAATATAATCCTGGTGAAATCCGACCAAATGCAATTATACTACTGATCACGATCCTGTTACTCATTTCCCAAGCGCAAAATTGATATGCTAGCAATATTGTAGCCGCAAGTGGGTAAGACTTCTGAAGCAGACATTGTTTGGCTAACAGAGACCGCAGTATTAACTGAATTGTCTCTAGGTCGGTTGGTGGCGTTGGAACATGTAGTTTGTGGTCATTCTTGAGAGAACCAGGGTTACTGAAATTGAAATGGGCTACAAGCCATCAACAGGAACAAGAACTGTAACGTTCACGTTTGTTGGACAATGGGGTGAATACAGCATCCACAAATCCAGATTACCTTTTCGCTTACACAAGCAGAGCCTTTCTTCTTCCGTGCCACACTGCGATCTCATCACTTTGAATGAAGATTCAGCACTTACTTCTTCACAAACACTCGGGGGAGAAAATTGAGTGATCCAATACTCTGTAGGCTATCAACATTTTAATGGAACACTTTGAAATGATTACAGATGATCATTGTGAGATGAAAAAAGAATTGAAAAAGGACCTGTAGCTAGGCATCCAACAATAGTTTAAGAAGAAAGGGAGAAACCATCATCTGAGAGGAAAGCGTCAAAAGTGGACTAAACATGTTCTGTTCAATGTTCCATGACCTGTTCAATAATATTTTATCGTACTATTCGAAAAATAGTTCCTTTTTATTTTTCACAACACTTTCACTTCAAAATAAAGACGGCATGACTATTCAAAATCTAGAATGTGCTGTTGAAGTGTAACACAACACAAAACAGCATTAACGGGATTAGCAAGGTAACTATTGTAAAGAACGTCTTTTTTTAAATATTGCTTCCATTGATAGCCAAATACGAAATTTTGTTTATTGTCCTCTACAATGCATTACTAATACAGAATAGGACATGAGAAAAAAAACAGTTTTCAAATAATCAGAGCTCCATACATAAATACTATCAAGAAATAGAACCGAAAAGAACTATGCCTAAAATAGGCCATGCACTTCAAGTGACAACCATTTTTATTAAAGCAAAGCTAAAGATGTTCACAAAAATTCCCCTGTCGATTGTAGACGTCTGGTGTCAAATTCATTGGTGTTCATTCATCAGATTTGATCCATTTGCTGTCCAGATGGATCAAATTTGATGAATGAAAATTCCGGGTCTAACCCATCATTGACTAGACATCATATTTTTTATTATTATATGCCTACATTCACTCATAATCAAGTGACCAAAGAACAAACTGTAGATTCTTGTTTTGACCCCACTTTGTTCCTGATGAGATTCATTATTCATATTTATGGGTTTAGAGGTCCAATGTGAGGCTTGACAGTCGTTTACGCTAAACGGTTTGAATGTTATATGGCCCTTTTAGTGAAGGTGGAATTTTGGACTTGAAAAAAGTGTGTTTGATCGACCGTTTCACCATACATCACAAAATGGATAAATCAACTGAAATTAATGTTTATCTTTGGCACCGTTCCCACAACAGCACGACAGAAAAACATATTTCCTCTCTAATCTTGTTGAAGCGCTTCCACGCTAAACATTACGTTATTTCCCTACCAAATACAGTTTTATCTTTCACCATGCAAAGCTCTCAGATTCTCTGAAAATGCTTTTCTCTTTAGAGTAATTATTTGATGATACACAACTCATCTGAGATTCTGAAAAACCAGTTGTTTCAGAGTTGTTTAAAGGATTGGACTATATACCCGTATTCCATTGTTTCAAAACATACCAAATGATTATGTATTAGATTTCCCATCAGACCACTGGAAGATTCATTGAAAAAATACGTTATACACAATAAATTATCAGAGTTTTAGTTTAAAATATGCTATTATTATAATAAAATAGTCTTCATCAAAATAGCAAGCCTCACTACTTAAGAGTAGTGTCCAATCGTCTACTTCACTCTTAAAAAAAAAAAAAAAAAAATTAATAGGATGAATTGAATCAAATGGATGAAAGTTTTTCTATAGTAATTTTTATTTCTCGGTGGAAATCACCGACTTGTAGATTCACTCTTCAACTTAGTTAAGAGTAGATCCAATTCTTTAAGTCAGTTAAAGTTGGACTAGCCTTGAGGTTTGGGTAAGCCATGAAATAGAGTCGAATTTGGAAGAAACATATTTTACAGATTTGGTGAAACTGTTTGATTCCGATAAAAATTGTCATCTCATAGTTTTAGTATTGTAGAATACTCTTTTATTAGCGCGATCTTGCTTGAACATATTATTATTTGTTTAATTTGTTATCTCTATCTCATCTTTATAAATGATTAACTGAAGTGATAAACTGATGTAAGAGGACATAATTATGTAATAGTATAAGAAAATGATTAAGTAATGATATCGTTCAAAACGATTTGCTGGGTTGGTCATTCAACCAAAAGCTCTATTAACGTTCTATCGTCCATATCCTCTCTTTTTTAAGTGTTTTTGAATTTATATCATTGCTGTAGGAAAGTAGAATGGATCTTTTGTCCACAGTAGAACACTTGGAAACCCCTATATAGCCTAGCATTGTGTTCTTTCGAAGGCTGGTTGGCGAAGTCAATAAGTCTGGTGGAGAGGTGGACACTTTAATAAAACTCTTGGCTGACTGATGGTAAACAACATTATTAAGACCTTATTGTTCTTTTGAGTCAATCCACTTTGTACCGTTTGGTGCAAAAGTGACAAGAGATCTCTTTCCTTCTTTTTAATTTACTTACTTTTTAGCCATTGTAGACTAATGATCAGACTACAATATTCTACTGCAGTATTTTCAGATTCCATAGCATTTATCTCTCAGATAAAAGTGGAGAAACAGAAGGAGCTGAGTAAAAATGAGTGATCAGATTTGGTAAAACTGTTTGATTCTAATAAAAATTGTCATCCCTTGTAAAATAGTTTTAGTATTGTAGATTACTCTTTTATTAGCGCGATCTTGCTTGACATACTTTAATCCTGTGATTGAACTATAAAGTTGAAAATATTCAGTTGGAAGCTGTAGAAATAAGCAATATAATTTTTAATGAAGTTTAAACAATGAACTTGTGTAGATTTATCAATTTGAGTAATTACATAGATTGACATCATGTCATTTTATCCATTGATGCACAACTCAAGAGAAATTGAAATTAAATGTACGGCAACCCGCAGTTGTGACTTGATTTTACACTCACGCTATCGTAGTTTTAAGACAAAAGGTCTCTTACTTGGAATAGTTCTATCATTAAAAACTATCCTATCGTCTTTCTAGAGAAAGTTTCTATCAAATTCTTATCTGTATGGAAAGTCATTCCACATTACTTCTTTCCGATAAGACAAAAAAATATATTTAGTTATTGAATAGTTCTAAATACAGCATTCCGCTGTTCTAAAGAAGTTCTAATGGCACTATTGTTTATTAATCATGGATTTATTGTTTATAATAGAGCTGATAGCAAATCATAGCAGCTCGATCACCCATCTTAGCTCAGTCTGACTGAACGTTACTGTTCTATTATTACATTAGCATATCGTACTATTGATTATTACATAACATTATTTGCTACTATAGATAAGGACTTGGAATACGCATATCACAGGCTTTAGTAACTTTACACCATCAATTGGGTTCAGTTCAAATAACTTCCTATCGTTGTTTGATGCAGATTGCTTGTTATAGTCCCAAAGTTCTCCCACTTCACTGTGATCGTTAGAGAGACTTGCATTGTGAATTTCTGATTGCCTCTTCATGTTTTCTTAGAACAAAGGACTTGTATTCACATTTCAAGTTTAGAATGCTGTCACGGAAACTATGCTCAATTATGATCAGTTCTGTGGATAGTATGACCGCTAGGAACTATCCACTTTAAACGGCATTGTCTATAACATATATCATATCTATCCACAAATAAACGTCAGCAAAGCAGTTTATTTTTGTTGTTACACTGGTTTTTTTTATAAGGATGAATCCAGATTCTTTTTCGTTCTTTAAAGTATTTTTTTTTTGTGAGGATATCACTAAAAAAATGGTTCCTAGCCAATAAAATACACAAGTAGAGCTTTTTTCATAGTAAGTCGAAAATTTCAGAAGGATACATTCCGTTTGTCACCCCCGATCGCGTCTTGTTTTTATGCTACTGAAATCTGGAGAAAATATATTATTTGCATGGGCTGTGTTATGATTAAGAACTTATATAGATCAAGAATTATTGTGCGGTATTAGCCACCAGCTTGGAGTATATGATCAGAGTAACTGACTTAACTTATTTTTGGCTTTAGGCTCATTCCAGAGATAGGCCTGGAATGTTTTGTATTGCTGATTTACCTCATCACCCACGCAAATATCCTCAGGCTAATGTGGAAATCATTCTACACTGACTTTTACGAAGAGAATAATAATGAAGATCAAATCAAATTGAATCAAAGATTACACCATTTAATTGAACTATCAAGTAGAAAATATTCAGTTTGAAGCTGTAGAAATAAGCAATATAATTTTTAATGAAGTTTTAACAATTAATTAATCTGTGTAAATTTATCAAATCGAGTAATTACATAGATTGACATCATGTCATATTATCCAATAGTACTAAAAAATACAAGTATGATCTGAAAGTACTGAATATGTAATATATGAAAATGTGTAATATATAATACAGATATGTATTATGCTGATGTGTACTATATAATACTGAATGTGTAATATATAATAATACTGAATATGTAATATATATGTAAATATGAGTGCAGCTTACAGTGAAGAGTACACAGAATATTATGTATAACAGGCTAGTATGAGTGTTACACTTTGACACTTGTCAAGATGAGGAAGACTGAATACAAAATGGCAAGTTTTATAATGAATGAACCTCGGAAATTGTGACTGGAATTACGGAATAGATAGTCAGTAGAAGCACTTCCAGTCAAAGGATTAACATGAAAATGCAAAAAGAAAGAGAAATTCAGTTTTCTTCTTTAGTTTTGATAAAGACGTATGCAATAAAAATTGAATGAATTACCTGTCTAAATGACTCAGAAGGCCAGTTCTCATCGCAAATGAAAACTCTGTCTTCATGTCCTTTCATAGGTCCGTGATGCATGTATATACCGTAAGGGAGAGTTGCCATCATACTGAATATCCAAATAAGAAGAATGATGGAGAGACAGGTTGACAGCTTCATTCTTGGTTGAAATGGATAGATGATGACAAAAAATCGGTCTATGGCGATGGACGTGAGGGTCAGTGTCGAGATATAGACGCTTGTTCCTTGTGCGTAGGCGACCAGGTGACAAAGAGCACGGCCGAACATCCAAGTACCTGAAAAGCAATCAATTAATTTTTTGATTTATGTCATGTTGATTGGAAAACTGTGTACATGTTTAAATCATGCGCTGAGGTAGAATACAATTCTAATTAAATTTCATATTATTTTGTTGTAGTACAAATCAATAGAGAACTTTCATTGGTTTTTCCTTTCAATTTCACTTTCATCACAATCCAGCACTTTGTTGAATAATTTAGTAATTACTTTAATAGGCTGGAAAGAAACGTATTGCCGGTCGAGCATATTATAGTTCATGCACGAGGTGAAAGCCGAGTGCAGAAACGTGAATATGCGTGTACCAGCAAAAGTTTACAGCCGTGTAATGTAAGATATTTTTTGCTACACTTGATAGAAGGGCATGATACAATCAGCTGGATAATATGCGAGACATTCAAGACAATTGAATCAGCTGCTTTATTTATAGTCAGAATTTGATGAGCGAATTCCCATTTATAAAAACCAAAATAAAGATAGCCTAATGCAATCAGCTGGATAATATTTGAGACAGATATTGAGTCATAGGTGTTGAGTAATGTAATGAGTTGACTATATCTATACATATAATATTATATATATAATATAGGAAAGTAACAGTAAAAATGCGGTGATTAAAACAGATCAACAAAATAGAGGTAGTTTTTCTAATGAAATATTTTTTGCACGTATATTAATAATAGTGGAAATGAAATATATAATATTATATGTATAGATATAGTCAACTCAATATCTGTCTCAAATATTATCCAGCTGATTGCATTAGGCTATCTTTATTTTGTTTTTTATAAATGGGAATTCGCTCATCAAATTCTGACTATATATGTGAATAATATATATGTGAGTCAACGGAAATTGTTTTACCGCACTCCGTCTGTTTTTTCCTATCTTCTAGGGCTATAAGGCCCTACTTGTCAGCTGATTTTTCCGATCTAGTGTGGAAAAGAGGCACTTTCCATATGTGACAAATCTATGGAAACTAGCTACTTTCATTCAAGTGTAACAAAAAGTATTTTTTTTATAATCTAAATTAATACAGTTTCCATTTTTGATAAACAATTATCTTAAATTTATACAGTAATTGATTTTTCTCTAGTTTTCACTAGATTTTCAATCGAACTCCAGGATTCAGTTAAAAATCTATACTGTAATGTAATGTAATGTAGCCCAGTTTGATTATAATGTAATGTAATGTAATGTAATGTAATGTAGCCCAGTTTGTAATGCACTGTAATGTAATGTAATGTAATGTAGCCCAGTTTGACTATAATGTAATGTAATGTAATGTAATGTAGCCCAGTTTGATTGTAGACACCTATTTTCTGATGTAGGCACCTATATCTTAGAGATATCTGAACTCTTTTCCCAATTGTACATGAGTCTTCGAGGCATCTAGATCGAAGACAGTCTAGTAATCTAGCAATCTAATAGGCCCAATTAACTGATCATACAGTAGATCCAGTAACTCTGCTACACGATATTGACTCTTGCTACACGAATCTAGATGAACCAGGGACTTGTGTAGTAATAGACTAACTAACTCTACCAAGACACCAAGAGAGTGCTACCGCAATAAGTCTTTGTTGAACTAGAGTAATTGTCGAGAAAAGCTTGTCGTTGATTGGAATTTATGACTTCTAATGATTTCGATTTTGATTTAATATAATCTCACGAGAGCTATTGAAATGTATATTTCAATTTGAAAGAGAGTTTTCAACACGAATTTCCACAAATTTGAATTATTGGTCCTAAAATTATTATTGGACTGCCCAAAGGTTGGCTCATCTAAGTAGGAGCATGTACATTTTGAAGTTTTGAACTACACTGAAAAAACTTTTTTTATGGGGATAAGGACTTTTTTTACGTGGTTTCCCCCATAAATATTTTTTTACTTCATGGAAAAATTTATTTTATTTTTATTTTTCTCGTGCAATCGAATGAATTGTATTCAGGTTCATAAGGCTAATTTGAATTATTTCATTAATTCTCATTTGAACTTCAACCAATTGTCCCAATTCTTCTTCTTATTTCATTGCCATACCCGATTCCGAGCGTTGGCTATAAACATGGCAAGACAGATTTTATTGTTTGTGCTGCAAAAAAATTGGAATGATAAACTTCCAAACAATTTTCACAAATTTCCAGACCATGTTGTTCTTTGTCTTCCTGATTTTAGAAAATTATTTCCCTCTACTTTGCCTTGAATAATATTTTGGAGGATCTTATATGCATTGTTACGCATGATGCGGCCAAAGTACTCCAATTTTCTTCGTTTAATATTGAATAAAATTTCAGACTGACAGTTCATTCTCTGGAGTACTGCCTCATTCGTCACTTTATCCATCCATAAAATCCTAAGTAGCCTCCGGAAAATTCACATTTCAAAAGCTTGCACCCTTCTCTTTGTTGCTTCTGTTAAGGTCCAACCAAACCTGCACTCCGTACAGTAGGACAGAATGTATTTAGGAAGAAACAATACGCTTGAATCCCGACATGCCAACAAAAGGTTGATCTGAATGAAAGTGGATCTGGCTTTATCAATCTTGCATCTTATTCCAATTGAGGGATAATTCAACAAACAGCTAAGATAGGTAAGTTTTGTTTTTCTTTCAATATTTTGATTTCTTATGGACAACACTCCTTGTTGAATTTGATTTTCACTTATTACCATATATTAATTTGGTATTTTTCACATTAAAATTCAGCCCATACTCTGTACTGGTATAGAAAATTGTCCCAATAGTGAAACTAATCCATGACAGACGTTGATTGCTGCCGTAAATGGGTGTTTGGAATTGGAGGCTCGTTGAAATATTCACGGTCAGCAGGACACCAACCTTGTTAGGATAATCTATGACACTGAATGCTCAACTGGCCGTGATGGAGCTGGAACTAGTCCAAACGCTAGGCAGTAGAGCTTGTAGTCAATAAAGTTGCATTAAGTTAGCTCTAGATCTAGCTTATGGTATTTCTGATGCTGGAGATATTTCTAAGCATGTCATAGATTATCCTAACAAGGTTGGTGTCCTGTTAAGCATTGTTATACCCAACCTAAACAGGCCAAGATAAATTCATTGTGAAAAATTGATTGAATAGGGATATATATTACTTCTCCTGGATAAATAGATAATGCCTTTGGAATGAAAAGTATAATTCCAAAAAGAAGAGATTCTAAATAACTCTCCAAACATAAAAATGTTGATATCATACTTGTTAATTTGGCTTTTCATTGATTATTATGCAATAATGTCGATGACTAAAATGTTTGAATTATTCAAGATTCTCATACGATAACCTAATTATCTGATCGTTCAGATGTAAGACTTACATCATTGTGAGATCATTATTATTATATTACAGCTATTAGGCAAGTAGCTCCAATTATTGTTAGTTATTTGAGTCGAATAACTTGGAAGAAAGGGTCTAGCTACATATCTCTACAAAACTCGGTGAAAAAGTTATACATCACATCATGGTATGATTGATATGGAATAGAAATTAGAAAAAAATGAGATAAATTGAATAGTTGTATTTATTTGTCCTTGAAGCAGCTTGCATCTACTAAAATAATTTTTTTAGATCGGAATGTGGACAGCAATTTGACAGTGCTGTTCTGAGATAATCACAGAAACAGAGTAGTACAGCATAACAAGTCACCACCTTCTTTAAACTTATCAACTTCTGAAAAATGAACTTTTCTTGAGAGTACATCTGCATCCACCTTGATGAAATGGAATATTTCCTCCTTATACTTCAACAAGGCTAATTATCATATTATTCACCTTTGAGAATTTCCTGGAAAGGCCTTGGATAAGAAATGCTACTTTTAGAACTTTCAACTTTCCCATTACTTATTTTTCTTGTTTCAATTATAGCAAAATGGGCTACAACGTAGCGCTCAAGACATTCGGACCATACTTTTTTCAGAGTGCATTAGAATAATAAGACAAATTAACTCCGGTCCAATTATTCTCCTCTTGGAACTGAAAGACGCGAGATATCGCTTCTCCAGCTTTATATTTTACAGCTGAGGTGGTTCTTTCAAGTCCCCCAAAAAAATGAGCTCGTGGAACACAACGGCTCATTCCACTGGGAATTGCAGTGGGAAGTCAACATTAATCAGCATTCTCTATTATGAAGCAATCTCGTTCTCCCGCTGATTTATATTGCTTTGAGCAAATTCATTCAATATGTCTCAGCCTCTGCTCTCATTCACCTCATCAACTCTCAGGTTGATGCTGGATTAGGTGGAAAGAAAGAAGTATTCTACTAGTCATAAAATTCCTATTCATTTAGGTCATGATAGTAAAAGTGACTATAGTGAAAATGTCAAGAATGAATATTTTGGTTAATTAAAGCGAATGAATGATGAAGAAAATCTCATATGAAATATAAATTCTCGATTTTCCTCTGCTGAGAATCTTATCGAAGACCTCTTCCAATTGCAAACATTACTACGGAATGAAATACCAACTAATACTGTAGCAGATATTTTCACTCAGACAACGTGCAGAACTTTTCAAATAAATAATAAATTCAAGGTGATTTCTAAATTTAAGTGATGGAGAATAAGTTACAGTTATCAAAATGGAGCTCAATGATAATGATGAAGTTTGCTGAAAATCAATTGCTCAAACGATAACCATCAACCTGACG
Source organism: Conomelus anceps (assembly GCA_948455865.1). Classification (NCBI taxonomy): domain Eukaryota; kingdom Metazoa; phylum Arthropoda; class Insecta; order Hemiptera; family Delphacidae; genus Conomelus; species Conomelus anceps. The sequence goes on along the minus strand of OX418217.1, from coordinate 17,524,412 downwards.
TTATATATTAACCTGAACAAAGCTGTATAACTATTTCCATTGATTTTCTAACTCGAGATGTGAGGAGTCATCTTTTCATTAATTTACATTTTTCTGAATCTTATAGCTTCTACATTTTTTTTCATAATCTCAGAACTCATTCTTATTGGAACAATCACAAAAATATTATTGAATAATTTTACCAAATATAAAAATGTTATTTTCGCTATTTTACGACCTATTTATTATTCCAGGTTCATTTATACAATAAAATGTTGTTAATTAGCGTGACTCCTCTGGGTCATTGAAAAATAGAAGATTAAAATCGAATTATTATCAAAGTCAAATACTAGATAACCAATTGTGCAGTTTGGGAGAATAGTTTCCCTAACTCCCTCTCAGTCGGATGTAGCTGTATGCTTATAAATGATAGTAATATTAGAGAATTTACTACTACCTTGAATATTTGAAATTATGAGGGTGCGGTTAGTTCAGCATTCTTCTGAAATGCACGATGCAATCATGAAAAATTCTCAATTTATTTGCAGTGGCACAATTTTCCATTCTGCCTCGGATTTTATTTCTACTTTGACCACGCTCATCATTGCCTCAATTATTCAGAGAACTCATCGGGTTTTTCAGTAACACAATAGAATCATCGATTCGATAAAATTTCAATGCAATTCGGCCCTCACATAACTAAATTCATACACGTCGACGATGAAATTATTTTTACTCGACAACAAAATAATAAAATTTCACTGTTGAATATTTTCACAGACGCTCAGCATTTGTTTAGAATTACGGACGAAAGGATAATGCATGTATTCAAAGTGTGTGTTTTCTATTGCTCAAGCTTTAATAGGCTACTACCTTTAATTTCCAGTAAAATCCCATATCCGAAAAATGATGATATTTGAATGAGCTCTCGTATCCATTCCCACTTGAAACCACTTTTCTTCTTCATCTTCCTCTATTTTTGCCCTCCTCCTTCTTGTTCTCCTCCTCCTTCGCCTTCTCCTCCACCAAGTCCTTCTCCACCTCTTCCACTTCCTCCACCGCAATATTCCTCCTCCATTCTTCCTCCACCACCTCCTTCTCCTCATCCTTCAACTCCTCCTCTCCTCCTTCACCACTGCCTCCTTCTTTTTATCTTCTTTTTCTTCTTCATAATCAAATTCTCTAGATACCTGGAACAACCATTCACAAGAGATCATAATACATTCTGAATTAAATAAACAGGTAGAGCGAAGTATTGGGAAAACCGATACGAAATTCGTTGAAGAACGACATGAGAAGCTCCAAAGAACAATGGAAAATAACTGAGAGATAACGCAGGACTATGATAAGTTGATCAGTTGAAATTTAGAACGTTATCAAAAAAGCCTTCCTGGAAATCGAACTGATGACCTTTTGCACCAGAACCTATTGCTCTAACCAAACGCACTACTGACAATAATATTGGTAATTGAATTGGCAGGCTATTTAGGTTATCTCATTCTACATCTCTAATATTATTACATACAATACAATAATTGAGAACCGTTTGATAGGATTCAAACCAGTCATTTCTATGAAGCTCTTCCACCTGAAAGATAGTCTTAGTTCCAATTCCATGGAAAATGTGATAGTTGATCATGATCGGAATATTCGTCAGCCACATTAACTTTTGTTTACATCAAAGAAGCATTGAAGCATTGATATATTCCGTGAACTCTCTTCATTTGCGATAAACTTGAAAGATACTTCAAGCTTTCACACTGCATGGTTTTTGTTGATTCTTCAATAAAAAATTACTTCCCAGGAAGTTACTCAAAGATACCAATCTCCAACTTTCAAAGACACTGTTTTCCTTTCATGGTTCATTGAAACTTATGAAAGCATGAAATGTCAATTTATCAGCTATCCACCACTAATGAATAGACGAAGACTGACTTCTTTTTTCCAGAAAATACTTCTTATATTTCGAAGAAGAATGAATGTCCATTGAACCAATAAATTTGATTCAGCAGAAATAATATCACATTTAGCGATTTATCAGAAGCAAACTTCATTCAAAACACTATCTTATTATTGAATAATTGTCCTAGATCTCGAATCAATTGAGCAAAAATTAGAAATAATGAATTTAAAAGATTAATAGAACCGAATTGATTCTTCTAATATAATTATAATTCCTCTAATATAATTTCCTCTATTAAAATTAATCAGGTTAATATATAATATTCATCATTTGACTGTAATAATAGACAATTCTATCAGTCAATAACAGTGGATGATGATTGGAATGAGATATCTAAAAAAGAGTTTCATGTTTCCAACCCTCAGTATTTGTCTTGAATCCGATTAGGAGCGCTCTGGAAAAATTAGTGCTTTGAATAGCTTATTGATGACTGTATTAGAAAAGTGGATCAAAATTTCTCAAATCAGTAGTAAAATTGCTTACTTCTGTCACCATTTAAGAGGAAATGAATAACAATATTCACCCTTTCCTAATACAGCCTTTAATAAAAATAATAAACTTTTTCTATTTCATTTTTTTGAATGGTTCCATAGCCGATTTTGACTTTGACTATAGGTGACTCTTCAGACCTAAACATTGTATTTCATTCTAATTCGTATCGATAATATTTTGATGACTATGGCGATTTCAATAATTTCCTTTTGGATAATATTGGAAAGATATTGTTCAAGCATACACATTGTTCAGACATTGTATATGTACGTATGAACAGTAACATGGGCTCGTTCTTGACTTTCCCCATTTTGGAGACCCGTGGTAGTATCTACCACTTAATAGTTATGTCGAAGTTACCTTACAACGTTCAATTTTGTTTCTCAGCGAAAAGAGAGCTATTCGTTCAAAAGGAAATAACGACTATGTTAGTTGTGTCAGTTCGACAACGAGAATAAAATCAATCACGAACTCGGTTATTGGATGGAATGCAATTAAATTTTAGTTCAAATTGGAACTGCACACTACTTTTAGAAGCGTCAACCACGAAAGAAGCCTACACGCCTATACCAACCCATCAAAAAGTTTACGAGAAATTATATTACAAATCTCTGCGATGGACAACTTATTTCTACTAAATTACTTACTTGCTATGAGCTATATCGAATCTTCTGTTCACTTGGAGAATCATCTCATTGTGTAGTGTTTTGTTTTGTGAAATTATTGTGAAATAAATGTTTACGTGGAATGTCTGGATTCATATATTTACAGTTGCATTATTGCTATAACATTTGTTTTTGCTACATTTTTGTGATAAAATCCAATTGAGATTTTATTTTATTATTGATTTGCTTTATAAAATGTGAAACTCTGTATAGAATCATAGAATGTTGTTAGAGTCAATGCATAGAAATCATTATGTGGACACAATGGCGTTTGGAAGCATATCAAAGCTTACATAGCTTATAAGCTATCATCCGAGCTACTAAAACATAATTAATAATAACTTTTTCAAGTGAAATCAACGACTTGCAGTGAACTTTTATTAAGAATAAGTAGCATTTTACTTACTCTGTTGGCCGAACGTTTTCGAGTTATTGAAACCCATCTTCAAGGCATCCTAGATAGCCAACTACTTATTCTTAATAAAAATTTAATGTTCAATTCACTTAAAAAGTTAATATTAACAACGCAGTTCGTCATGGAACAAGGAATCCAGGAATATAATTAATAAGTTGAAGATATGATATATTGCTCGATAACAACTGATAGTGGGAGGTATTCGGTAATGAGAAAATTTGAATACATCATTGAAAGATCTTCATGACACGAAGGAAATCACAATTTCTTTGAATAATGAAATAAGTAAAATTAAGATCTGTCCTTAGTTGTAATTTTGAATTTATGCTCGGTGATATCTAATTTTACTTATCTCAATGATAAGGTTTTAAAATTTGGAAGATTTCTTCATAGGCTTAGGCTTTGAACTTCAAGGGCTGTATTTAAAGAATATAATTAGTTTTCTAATCACTCATCAATAGTAGTTTAATACCAGAATATGATAAAAAAAGGTGGAAAGTTACATGAAAGCAGCTAATTGATATTCAGCTTGGATGATATTTAGAGGTGGAGATCTAATGAAATCTAATAATATAATGTACGTCAAAGTGAGGAATATGTCATGAGTTACGTTTATTCATGGTTTTATTCTTAATACACCTTGACTCTTGACTGCTGGATAGGGTTAAGCGTCCACTCCACCATTGATTATTCAGAAAGGCCAGTTCAGTGAATTTCATCAATCAAATTAGTGGCCGTACAGGAATATTGAAATGGAATTGCACGTTTTCAATAGTACTGTGCTCGAGTTTGATCGAGGACTCACCACATATAAATTCAATTACATGTGTGCACTCTACATTTTTTTTAAAGCAATGTCAAAAACAAGATAAATCTGGAACTTTGAAATCTGATGTCGATCACATTCTGTATGACATTCTTCATGGCGCATACAGAAAAATCATGGATTTCACTTTATATCACTATTGATTGCATTGTTAAACGTATGTACTGCAATTGCTAGAGGCCTGACGTTTCTACTTCAGCTCTTGTTCAAACATTCGCCTTTAAAGTAATACAGTATCTGCATTGATGACACTTCAAACAACGGGAAAAATTAATAATATTTGACATACCCTTTTCGTATTTTTTATTCTCGTGTTCGACAGCTTACAAACTTACAGTATATATTTATACTATTTGACAAATCTTGAAGTGTGAAAAAACTACTGTCATCCCAGCTTCAAGTACCAAGCTGATCAAACTGTATGGCTGGCTTAGTCTACTTTCCTCGAGTCAGAAGTCAGGGTCTGGATTTTTTAGTTATTCTGAAATTCTTCCATCTATGACTTTTTCTGTTGTTTTATAGTTTTTTCTCTTGTTTTTAGTTTTCTCAATTCAATATTAATTAGATACATAGTCATAGATAAGGTATGCAATTAAAGCGCTATATTGTTTGAAAAAATCTAGTGAGCTATTTAAACTTTGTTTGATTATTTCCTTTTCCCCTGTAGTTTTTAAGCACAAAAATTGTTTCAGATACCTTTCATTATATAAAAGACTGGAAACTCTGCTAGCATTGTATCGAGCTTTCCTGAAATTACTAGTTGAACATTGGGTTGTTAAAGTTCCATCATACTGAGAGTTCCAGTAGAATTCCTATTCTGTTATTAATTTCCTCTCCTACTTTCCATTTATTTTCAATCATACTGTACATTGTACATTCAAAATCGGTAATTAAGTGCTTCATGGTTATTAAAAAGTACTAACAGTACTTCACGGGTTGATGGAGACAAGATAATATTCTGCAAGATGTATTTCCAAAGACATCTTTCCTTTAGTGGATTTCGACTGTTGGTTGTTCTTTGGTGCAAAGCACCAACTTATTACTCATACAGCACTTTGGTACGCACGCATACGAGGAGTAAAGTAGGCTACCTTTTTCACTGTTCTAACAGAGTCTCATTAGTATGACAAGTCAACAAAAAAAAAAATTATTATTATAATTATTTTGTCACATGAAACCGCATTATGATGAACATAGCATAGCTCTAGCGGTGTATGACACGTCAATGTAATTTCAGTTAATGACATACCCCTTTAGTCACTTTTTTAGTACTACTATTTTGTCATAACTATTACTATCACAATTACTATTTCTATTAGGGTACAACAAGGAATAGTATTAGAAATATTTCTAAATTGTATGAAAATTAATAATTAATTATGATTTTTCTACTGAATAGTTTTGTTCTTTCAGTATGCATGTGAACTATATGAACATGATCATTTTTAGTTGAACGCTCCTTCAATACATCGCATTCTCAGAGTTCAATCAGGAAAAAAGACGGTTTTCTTGAAACGTTTCCGTTAATAATAAGAGAAGTTATTGTTTATAAGTGTCTCGAAAGCTAATATGCTACTGAGAAAACTGTTCGGTGTGAAGAAGCCAATATGCTTCAAAGAAAACGGTGTCCTTGTGTTCATTATTTTTGTTACATACAATGCTAGAGAAGCATTTGAGAGAATAAAAGAATGATCACCAATATTCTAGACTTCATTCGAGTGAACAAGATTCCAACATGGCCTCTACATCCAGTCAAAGAGATGACGTTTCCATTTGAAACGTGATATTTTCCCGAGATACCTATTCCAAAACTCATCTTTACTCTCTGGGAGAATTCTTTGTTTTTTCTTTCTTCACGTTGCTCAGATGACAGTTGAAATAAAAGATGCAGCGCATAAAGCAATATCTTCCTTGGAAGGAATGGAGGATGGTTTGATCCACATATATGAATCATACCTTGATTGAATATTGCATTCACAACAGGTGTTCATGCCATGAACAATAACTACTACTTTTCTTTTCCAACTTATAGAATAAAAAATTCTGTTAGTAGGAGGTCGTTTTTCATTTTGCAGTAGAAAAGTAGCGTAGCACCGAACTGCTCTCGACATTGATACGTATAAACGTTTGTATCTGGTGGCGAAATTTTTTAAGGTTTTGATGTCACTTTGTCACTTTGGATTTGATGTCCTTAGAAGAGGAATTTTACTGAAGTACATAGCTTTTATACTTCTGCCAATAAGAGGCCTCAATTTCACATTACATCTCTACCATTGTCTGATCATGTCTTATCACCTATAAATTCAAATTGAACTATTCAATGATACATTATAATCAATAGGGTCATCAAAAGGAGTTGCAAATCAGAAAAAAACACGATAAAAAGGTACGGTAAATTTATTGAGAATCAATATTGTCATTGATATAATCGATCTGAAATACACCAATTGTTATAGTACGCTTCCGCCAAGGAATATTTACTCTTGCTACAGTATTGATCGAGAGTAGCAAGATTCCAGATTGCCCTACGAGAGCGCTCTTGGCTAATTATCATTTTATTTAGATAGAACTCGAAGATTATCAGGTTAACGGACAACTACTAATTGATTTGTCAGTCCACTCACAAATAGAGTATAAGAGCATTCCAAATTTGCAAATTGGGCCACAATATCGCATCACATTTATTCGAGACTGCATGAAGGCCTTGCTTGGCTTCCGTGTTTAGTGATAATTGAACCAAAATATTCCAAGTCAACGATAATTATTTTCAGAAACAATATAATAATGTTTACCTTCCTCAAAGGGCTAGTTTGTGCTTCCCTAATAGCGTCATAAAGAAGGGCATGAGAAAGCATTTGAAGCAGTTTCGCAAGGAACCCATAAAGTCGTCTATTGTGAGGTAATATCCTGTAAAATGGTCGGTGGAGCGTTCACCAACTATTTGGAGACCAAAAGTTTACAAAAGGAGAGTTGTAAAGTAAAGCAGATCCATTGGAGATTATTATAAAATACTGCGGGCGGATGTGAAGCCTATCTGGTCATTAAACCTCACTTTACTGCTTAGAAATATTACGACCATCACTTGTATAACTTGTTCTATGTAAGTATGCATCATGGGATATAAAGAGTAATACTTATATTATGAATATGATTCATTTTTGTTTGCTAAAACATTGATCGTTGAATCAATAATCCATAAAAGTCAGCGATGTGTGAATCAAGTCTCGTTTGCTTTTTAACCGACTTCCAAACAAAAAGAGGTTCTCAAGTTGACTTGTTTTTTATAAGTCTGTTTCGAAGGAGCACACATTTAAAAGTAAAGGCTGCAGTAGGGCAGACTAAGAGTTCTGGGCCAGTTTAACGGCGGTTAACTAACCATGATTAAATTTTAACGGCCGTTAAATTTAACCTAACTTAATTTAACATAGGAAAACCTAATTTAACGGCCCAGTTGAATTTTAACGTCGGTTAAATTTTAACGGTGATTAAATTTTAACGGTGGTTAACTAACGATGGTTAAATTTTAAAGGTGATTAACTAACGAGGGTTAAATAAACAGACTGAAAATTTTCATATGAAATTAAATTTATGTAGCTCACCAAGGCGTTCCAATTGCATGTATCAAGCACTCCGATGAATAAAATAAAAATAAAAAAATAAATAAAAAAATAAATAAAAAAAAAAAATTAATTATCATTAATATTATCATGGAGTAGGTGTAAAATGAGAGTTCGAGGCCAGTTTTCTTTAACCTTAAATTTAAGGTTAACCTAAGTCAACCCACCCAAACCTAACCTAACCTTAAATAGGTAAGTTCAAGTAGAATCAACGCAATCTATCCGATCCCCAAAATTCCCATTTTCACGGGAGCTAAAATTCACGAAAAAATTTGAACTTTTTAACCCCTGGAGCGAATTTTAATTGGAAGACGCCATCTTGTTCAGCCTTCCAAGGCACCCCAAATTCATATATCAAATACAATTTTCCGATCACGATTAATTGAGGAAAAAATAATAGAATTTTTGGGTCGTCTGTACTAAAAGCAGTACCACTTCTGAGTCTAACCTAATCTTAAATTTAAGGTTAACCTTAACCAATCCATCCAAACCTAACCTAACCTGAAATAGGTAAGTCAAAGTCAAACCAACGCAATCTATCCAATCTCGAAAATTCCCATTTTCACGGGAGCTAAAAATCACGAAAAAATTTGAACTTTGCAACCGCTCAAGATAAATTTAATTAGAAGACGCCATCTTATTCGGCTTTCAAAGGCACCCCAAATTCATGTATCAAATACGAATTTTCGATCACGATTAATTGGGGAAAAATAATAATAAAATTTTTGGGTCGTCTGTACTAAAAGCAGTACCGATTCTGGCACAGTTTAATGGTGGTTTTAATGGTGGTTATAACGGTGGTTTTAACGCTGGTTTTAACGGTGGTTATAGCGGAGATCAGTCACTAACTGATTAGCCATCTTGTACTAGCTTTATTATCACTTACCCAGTGGTTCGGAACCCACCTAAAATAAAGTTTATTAGATGGTTCTTGTTCAAATTTCCAAGGCAATTCAATTTCATGTATTAAACACTCTCATTTATCAATTGACATCCCATTTTTCCCTTTTTCTCTCATTTTTTCCCCCTCTCTCTCATTTTTCCCCCTTTCCACCCCAGTTTTTGGGTATAAATAGAGGTGCACAGGCAGAAAATTCTCACTCCTTTGGATCGAAGGAGTTATGTTAGTTCAGGCTGAAAATAGTCAACGAGCTATACTCCCACCAGAGATTTCTGGCTCATCCACGGAGACTAGTCGCTTCCTATTTTCAGATAGGGTCCCAAACACAACCAACTATCAAACAACAGAATCAAGCAATACCACAAAAAATTTTGTATATATAAAAATGGATAAAATAATTATTTCATCCACCTACTCATCACCAATCTGCCAACACAGCATCAACAAAAACTGCCTCTTTTTCATATGGAACTCATTTGAAACAATTGATGTAAAAATATTGTTTGAAAACCTTAAACCTCATATAATTGATATAATACTTGAAAATTCTGAAAAATTCCACCACAATATTAAGTGGTATGTGAGTTTAACAGTTAAATTGAAAAAGATTTCTGCTGATAAAGAGTTGTATGTTGAACCAACATTCCATGGACAATCGAGGTCTGTAATCTCAGTCCATGAGAATCTTGATAAATTCAACATACAATGGGAGGAGGCAGAGGGAAAAATTATGGAAGGTTTAGATAAATTCATAAAGTTGGGGAGTGGTTGGACTATAGACATATTCAAGCAGTTCAATTTCAACATTGTAAGATACAAACCAATAAGTGGTTCTGGCTCATACATTCCTACTCCAGTTAAAATTATAAATAGAAAAGCTGTTATAAATGTGAAAAATGAAGATGATCTCTGCTTTGTCTGGTCCATCCTCTCCTATTTCAACACCAATAATAAATATCGAGTATCTGCGCTTAGAAATCTACAACATATGATTAATATTGAAAATTTATGCTTCCCATTAAAACTGCAACACATACCTAAATTTGAGAACCAAAACACAACAATAGCTGTTAATGTTATTGCATATGAAGAAGGGAAAGATATGTTCTATCCAGTCTTTGCATCCCAACACAGAAAAAGAGAGCATACAATCACACTGTTGTTGTTATCTAACAAAGAAGAACAAAAACACTACACTCTTGTTAAAAATCTATCCAGACTGCTATCACATCTAACAAAATATAATGGTAAAGTAGAAATTTGCCCCCACTGTTTTCAAAGATTCACTTATACAAACGCAAAACAAAATTTAGAAAAACATATTGAATTGTGCTCAACACATGAAACACAATGCATTAAAATTCCACAACAAAACACTGTTTTAAAGTTCACAAATTTCTCCTACACCCTACCCACTCCCTTCACCATATACGCCGACTTTGAATGTTTAATCAAAGATGAAAAACATATACCATGTGGTTATGGATATGTAATAGTAAATGAAAGTGGATCAATTCATTATGGGCCAAGGATAGTTAGAGCATCCAACCTGTCTGAATCATCAAATTTAATAGAAAAGTTTCTGGATGAATTAGATGAACATGGAAATGAATTGAAAAAGCAATTGAAAATACAAGTGCCAATGCATATAACAGTAGAAGAAGAAAACAAATTTAAAATGTTAGATGTGTGTTGCCTGTGTAATAAGAGTCTATTGTTTGATCGTGTGCGACACCACTCACATTCAACTGGAAAGTTTATTGGAGCTGCTCATCAATCGTGTAATCTTAATGCAAAACAAGTAGAGTTCATTCCTGTAATATTCCACAATTTCACCGGTTACGATTCACACTTCATTGTTCAATCACTCAATAAATATAAAAAGAGAATAAGTTGCTTAGCTAGGACAAGTGAAAAAATAATTTCAATAACACTAAATAACACTCTAAGATTTATCGATTCACTACAATTTCTGAATTCATCTCTTTCGAAATTGACAGAAAATATGTTATCAAATGCTTTCCAACTGATTTCAGCACATTTTCCAAATAATACAAATTTACTGTTGAAAAAACAAATCTACCCATATGAATATATGGATTGTTTTGAGAAATTCGAAGAAACACAATTACCTTCCCGGGAAAAGTTCTACAACAAACTAACCGATTCAGATGTAAGTGAGACTGACTATCAAAATGCTATAACCGTTTGGAATGCGTTCAACTTGAAAAATCTTGGCCAATTTCACGATCTCTATCTAACCACTGATATACTCTTACTCGCCGATATATTTCAATCTTTCAGATCAACATTCCAGAAAACCTACAGTCTTGATCCATCCCACTTTTATTCGCTACCACACTATTCATGGAATGCAATGTTGAAAATGACAGGTATTGAACTTGAACTTTTGAGTGATCCAGATATGCACCTGTTTGTAGAGTCTGGCATTCGCGGAGGTTTAAGTGTAATCCCCAAACGATATGCAAAAGCCAACAACCAATATTTATCTACATATGATGAAAATTCCAAAACCACATTTATAATATACTTAGATGCGAATAATTTATATGGTACAAGCATGAGTGAACCACTGCCACACTCTGGATTCAAGTGGCTATCTAATGAGCAAATTCAAAATTTCGATGTTACAAAAATTTCAGATGAATCACACGTTGGCTACTTTTTAGAAGTCGATCTTGAATATCCAGAAAGTCTGCATGATATGCACAATCATTACCCCCTTGCACCAGTAAAAGCCACACCGCCATCAGGGCGATATGAGAAATTGATTACAACTTTTGAAAATCGTAAAAATTATATTCTACACTACAAAAATTTGAAACTTTACATGAGATTAGGTTTGAAATTAACAAAAATTCACAGAGTGATGCAATTCAATCAATCAGCCTGGTTAGAGCAATTTATATCATTAAATACCGAATTGAGAAAGAATTCAAATAATGATTTTGATAGAGATCTATACAAGCTATGTTCTAATGCAATTTATGGAAAAACGTTGGAAAATGTAAGGAATCACACCGATTTCAGGATTATAACTGATGAAAAACAACTTGATAAAGTGATTGCATATCCAAGAATGAAACACTGGTCCAGATTTAACGATGATGTTGCTGGTGTATGTCTAAATAAGCTTGAGGTTCATCTAAATCGTCCCATTTATGTGGGTATGGCAATACTTGAGTCAAGTAAAGCAATAATGTACAAATTCCATTATGATGAAATTCTAAAAATGTATCCCAATGTTGAACTGCTAATGTCCGATACAGATAGTTTTATGTATCTGATTCAAACAAACGATATTTATAAAGATATTGAAAGAAATTTGGATTTATTTGACACATCTAATTATCCAAAAGACCATCAATGTTACAGCACAAAACATAAAAAACAACTAGGTAAATTTAAGGATGAGTGTGGTGGAAAAATAATTTCTGGGTTTGTTGGACTACAAGCCAAAATGTATGCAATTCGCATAGGTGATTCAGAAAAGAAGGTTGCAAAGGGAATTCCCAAGAGTGCAAATAGAAATCAATTGAGATTTGAAGATTATAAAGAATGTCTGTTTGATGTAAAACACAAAAATGTAACATCATCAGCAATTGAAAGTAAACTGCATCATGTCTATACTGTTCAACGTGAAAAACTAGCTCTTCAACCTCATGATGATAAACGTTTCATACTACCAAACCGAATTGATACTCTAGCTTGGGGCCATAAAGATATTCCAATCAGAAAACGTAAAATTCGTGAGCAACCATCTCAAGGAAAAGTACAAAAACTTTAAAACCTGAAAACTTTAAAATATAAAGAAACTTTAAAACCTGAAAACTTTAAAACCTGAAAAACTTTAAAATAAAATAAATTTTTTTTTTGCTTAAATAGGTGCGTAAATATACCTAGATTAATGTGTGTAGGTACCTATACCTAGATTAGTGTATGTACCTATGTAGGTGCTGTGATGGAACATTACATTTTATTTCCATTCCAGCTTTCAAATAGAGGAATTGGAGCCCAACCTGAGAATATTGCCTAACAGTGCGTAGGTGTGGGTACCTATACCTAGATTAATGTGTGTAGGTGTAGGTGTGTAGGTGTAGGTACCTATACCTAGATTAATGTATTTCCTATGTAGGTGTGTAGGTGTAGGTACCTATACCTAGATTAATGTATGTCCTATGTAGGTAAAAAAAAAATATTTTTTTTATTATTTGATTTATACTTTTAAATTACTCTAATTATACTTTATTTTTTTTTAAATTACTATACTACTTTGATGTTTTGTTTTGTTAATAATATTTGTTTACATTACTTTTCTAACAATTCCACTCAATGGTGTATATTCATAGATATTTTCGTATATAATGAGACAGTATGCAGATGTATTTTCTGGGATATTTGCTGTTGTGTCAAATGAAAGTTTCACATCTAATGCACCCGATTTCAAGAGTTCACTTTGACGAGAACAGTCTATCACAATTAGTGGTGTTTTTTCAAATTTATCAAATGCTATTGATGTTCCCGAATCACTTTGTTTGTAGTAGGCGTGTTGAAAGGCGGCAAACATCTGATACAATGTATGTTTATTACCCATAATATTATCATAGGGAAAGTATTGTGCATTCAAATACAAGCGAACATTATTCAAATTACAAAAATCAAATTGAGATATATCGTTACGAAGGCTATTCTTTCTATTAGTTTGCAGTCCTAGTACAACAAATCTTGGTTTATCCATTTGTGATGCCGTCTTAACAGTCCACTGATGACTTGTGCTTTCCGGTAGGGTAGGATACTCGTGTAATTGCCATGATCTGAATGGAAGGCTAATTGGTTTATCATTGTGAGATAATTTCAGTAGATTAAGACGAATTGTGTCTGCTACATGTATGTAGGGTACTTTCCATTGTATTTTTGTTAGATTAATTTCGATTTTAGTACCAGCGGTGGTTTGAATTGCATTTAAATCAGATGAAGATCGAAGCAGAACCAATTCTTGTTTTACATTCAAAATAATTTTTCTATAGTCTTCCATGAAACCTAACCACATTTCCAGTGGTACACAAAAGCTGAATTTCTTTTTATTTGCCCATCCATCTCGATTCCATCCTGCATTCTCCCATATACATTTATTTTGTGGAGTTTCGCACAAGAGGTTTTTCATTGTTGTTGTCATACCGACGTTACGTGTGCGGTCAACTTCGACTCCACCCACCTCATATCTAATCTCATCGAATAAATAGGCTATTCCATTGTTCACTAATACAAAGTCAACTTCAGTATTGTCTGCTTTTTGTACTTTAATATTACCCTCTATTAGAAGATAGCTTTTACATGGTAGAGTGTAGACATCCTGTTGATTTACATTGATACGAATTTCATCATTATTTTTATATGTTTGTGATGCATATGGTGTGTGAGTGTGATACTCGAATTGGGTTATACTCTCATCGAATTGTACTTTCTCACCAACATTGAATATTGAATCAATTTGCATACCGTGAGGAATTTGGTGATTCATTGTTTATATTTTTATTATATACAAAAAAACCTAATCTTTGTAGTAGTTGTCTATTTTTAGGTGTAAGTAATTTTCTATCTGTTGTATCATGCTGTTGTGATTGATGATTTTTTGTAAATATTAGCATATTTTTTTTTATATATATGTAATTATACACCAACTGGTTTTTTTCTTACATGTAAGCGTACTGTTATTGTTTCTCCACGAAAGTTTACCACATTCCCGTCCTGATCGATTATATTTATACAAATTTGATTTATTGTGTTTGTATTGATTGGCATGTACACCACAGTTGTGGGTGATTCAATTATTTTATAACCAGGAGGTACAATTGTGTAAAACTCATGAATTGTGTGACCTTCACTGCCGTTATTGTATGAACCCTGTGCAATATTGCATTCTACACGTATACTATTCACACGCATTATATGAACGGGTTTTGTTGATATATGCCATTTATTTGCTAGTAATTTTTCATGTTGAAATCCAAGTATTGGACCAATGCTGTCCTTCATAGTTAGATCAATATCTTTATCTGCATACAGCTCACACTGTAGTGTATTGTTGTTGGCTTTGATTCTCAGTTGACTGCTAGTTAGTTTAAGATTATTTCGAATATAATTTAGAATATCCTCCAATTCGTATGATCCTTCTGGTATTTCAACCACACCTCCATCATACACAAACTTATTGTTTACATTTGTTTCAATATTTGGAATTGTATTGTATGTGTACATGTTTACTAGACCCACCTCATAGTCAAAGCTATCCAATTCAACTGGTGGGAAGATTTCACTAACCAATGGATTCTCGTTTGCTGTTAGCGTAAACATAATCACTATATTTTTTATACAGCCACAATAGACACAGATGTCCGCATGAGTGCTCCATTTGTTGATATTTCTTGTAGTTGTATCGAACTCTTACACCTTGCATATATTTCATAAATTCAAGTGGTGGACTTAGATTACCAAAACTGTCAAAATAGTCACATAGATTAGCGTTTTTGAAGTAGCACGTCCAATGAGTGCCCTCACCAATTTCATTATCCAGATTGATTACACCCAGTTCTAGGTGTTTAAGTGGTGTGTTTGGTAGTTTATCTCTCATATAAATTCCACGTAATGGTAAGTCAAGCTGTTTTGCATACTTTACTATATCTACATTTGATAATGGGGATTTTTTTTAAAATGGCTTTCAATGCACTCTCTACCTTCTTCTTCTTCTTTATACCACAACCTTTGTACGGTTTCAAATAGACACCTTTGCCAAGTTTCTTTCCTCCTCCACCAAATTTCACTTTTGCATTCATAAGATTTGTAACTAGATAGGCTGCTGTTCGTTCAGGAAGACTAGCATCGGCTGCTTTTACTCTTTCCCACGCGAGTGCTGCAAGTTTCCTATCAGCTTCCGTTCGATTTTGTGTTGGGTCACTATAGGCTATATCATGCTCTCGACACGCTTCATCTAATCTATTTATTCCTTTATCTCCTCTTGCTAATCGTTTTTTCAAGTTTGTCGCGGGTCCACAGAATTCGTACCCTGGAATATGGAGCTCCATGGGCAGTAAATCAATTGCTTTATTAATTACGGAACCCAATATACCAGATCCCAACTTCTTTTTCATCGACCTCTTCTTTTTCGGAGTATTTTTTCTATTCATTTTTATATAGATAATTTTTCTCATACCATCTTTTAAATGAAGAATTATAGATGGAGAGATCCTTTACAGCCTCTCTATAGTTGGTAAGTAATTGTGGATCTGTCATGTGTATCCACTGTTGTCTAATATCAATGTTTGGTAAGTAGAAATCTTTAACTGTATCTATTTGTTGTGCTAGAGTAATGGCATTTTGAAACAAATTTATCATCTCTTCTCTCTCCAAGTCCAGTGTCTCTTTTCTACTCAAATGTCGACCAAATTTATCAATAGTCATACTTGTTTTTATTATAATTCATGTTTGTAGATAAATTTACTCTCAAACCATGCTCTAAAAAACCATGGATTTTCAGTTTCCTCTGAATATTTTCTATACTGATCAAATAGGTTTGGATCTGTCATTGCTCGCCACTGATCAATGTTGTTGAGATCAACTCTTGGAAGATGGTGTGCTGCAAGTGGTATCAATTGTAGGATATCAATTAAATTCTGCACCAATTGTTTCAATTCTTCATTGATATTCGCCTTTCTACTTGCATTCAAATGTCGCCCAAATTTATCAATAGTCATTTTTATAATACTAGATTACCACCTATAATGATACCGATTTCACGTAATTCTTCAATTATTGATGCAATTTCTGAATCATGACCGGTGTGTCCGGCAAGTTTTGAATTAATCAACAGTTCCAATCTTTCACACAATTCATTTGGATTATCCCAATAGGTGTAGACGTTGCTGTTAGGTGAGGTTTCAATTTGCATATCATGTATTCCACTACCCAGTTTTTGTTCAACTCCTTTAACACGTTTAGGTGGAAATAAATCTTTAATTATGCGAGTGTATTTATAACTGGTATTTCTTTTCACACGTCCCAATGCATCAAGATGAACTCCAGTTAGTTCAAGTATACGTTTATAGTCGACAAGATCACCTTTCCTATAGATGAATGTATCTGGAATTGCTTTGAATAGCAGCTCTAGTAGACCATGTGTAAGCGGGAATGATTTATTACCATCAATAATGATTTTTTTATCATCAAACTTGATAACTTTCTTTCCAATTTGCCATTCATTGATTGTGGGATTAAAGTGAACTCCATACAGATTTTGACCTTTTGTTGTTCTCATAAAATTATCAATGTATTTACCTATACGATTTCTAGATGCAAATTTCCGACTAGACTCTCTACTGTCTCTTCTACTACTTTCATCTAAATTACTGGGAACATTGGAGGTGTCTAAATTAGAAGATTCTAAATTACTGGGAACATTGGAGGTGTCTAAATTGGAAGAGTCTAAAAAACTGGGAACATTGGAAGAATCGAAAATGTTTGTTGTATCTAAATTAGAAGCATCTAAATTAGAGGAGTCTAGAATGGGGTAGTCTTCCTCCTCTACCTCCCCCTCCTCTTCCTCATCCTCCTCCTCCTCTTTCATTTCCTGTTTAACATCAAATTGTTGTTGTTGTTTAAATTGATTCAATGATTCTGTAATTGGTTTATATTGTTTCTGTAAATTTTCTTCTTCACTAATTGCATCATACGATAATTCTCGATGTTTTCGACGTATAGAGTCACGCAGCTGTTTTATATTATTCTTAATGGCTGTCAATTCTTTGAGATCCTTTTTCAATATCATTTTTATAATAGGATAAATTTATCAAACCCAACTCTGTATCTCCCATTATCTAGTGCACAATCTTTGTTTATGACTAGAAAATTATTATTATTCCATGCTTGAGCACACATTCTACTGAATTCATCTCTACTCAAATCTGGATATACATGATCATGATATATGTGTTGTAGATTACGATTATCCTGTTTGAATACAACAATCAAATTACTGTTGTCTCTAATCAATTGTTTAGGAATACTAGAGTACGTTTGACAAATGTAGAAACTATCAATGTTTTTGTGTCTACCCATACTGAAATAGTCTCGAATATTCTGTTGTTTTTCCATACAAATATCATCGAAAATCATAACTGAATTGGGGTGTGCATCGTTTGGGTGTGGTATTTCTTCATTATGCTGGTACAGATTGAATCCAACCTCGGCTACTTGACTCATAATTTCCTTGAGAAGTTGATACTTGTCTTGCTGGTGAGATTTGGTGAATACATATAAATGTGAAAACTTGACACCATTCTCGGCAAATAATAAATTAAAAACAGTATTTGTTTTTCCAACATTGGACGGCCCACACACAATACATCTTACACTATTTGGTAGAAGCACACTGTGTCTTATTTGTTGCTTTTTATTTAAATACTTGTCAAAGTTAATTAGTGGCAGTTTTGATTTGTGCTGTTTTAGCTTCATTTTTTTAATGTATTATTATCAATCCATGAATTGTATTTCGAATCAAAACCCAACCATTTCACATACAATTTATTGCCTTTCTTCTTTAGCACTCTTTCAATAAGATACACATCTGGGTACTTGGTTTTCTTCATTTCATACTCATAGAATGCACCCTTAATAATTTTATTGTTATCGTCTTTGAGGTGATAGGTGAGGGGAATGCTTGGTAGTACATTGTGTACAGTGAAAATCTCATTTGTATAGTTTGGTAGGTATCCTTTATCAAATATTCGCTTGTAACGAGTGATTCGAACCTTATCACCAATTTTAAACTTTTGCTTTTTAAGTTTGAAGGAACGCAGGGTAGCCTTATCAATATTCATTAGTACATACTTTTCATTTTCAGTATTCACCTCACTCGGTTTCATGCGAGTGGTTCGATGAACGGTGTTATTGTATTTGTCTAACAGTTTTGGGAGTAAATTCAACCATTTATAATTTCCCTGTACAGTGAATTCACGAAACATGTGCTCTTTCAGGGTCCTATTGAAACGTTCACAGATTGCCGCCTTCTTATTACTGAAAGTACTATAGTGATTGATATTGTACATTTTAAAGAGTTTTTGAACAGTAGCATTGTAGAACTCTTTACCGGCGTCAGTTTGAAAATTCTTTATCTTATTCTGTTCAAGTATTGGTTTGAGGGCGTTTGCCACATCATTACCCGATTTACTTTTCAATGGTATTGCAAATGCGAATTTACTGAAACAATTTATTACTGTCAGTATGAATTTGAAATTTCTATTGATGGTACTGTAATTTGACATATCAACGAGATCGGCCTGGTACAGATCTGTTACGCCTTTGATTTCTGTACGACGTGTGGGAAAATTGTGTCTAACACTTGCGTGTAATTCTTGAGCAAGTCCTTCTCTTGTATTCATTTTTTATACTAGAGTTAGATCTCCGCTATAACCACCGTTAAAACTATCGTTGAAACCAGCGTTAAACTGAGCCAGAAGCGGTACTGCTTTTAGTACAGACGACCCAAAAATTTTATTATTATTTTTCCCCAATTAATCGTGATCGAAAATTTGTATTTGATACATGAATTTGGGGTGCCTTGAAATGCTGAACAAGATGGCGTCTTCAAATTAAATTTATCTTGAGCGGTTGAAATAGCAATACCTTGCGGTATAGTTCAAATTTTTTCGTGGTTCGGAACCCACGTGAAAATGGGAATTTTGGAGATCGGATAGATTGCGTTGGTTTGATTTTGACTATACAACTATACCTATTTAAGGTAAGGTTAGGTTTGGATGGATTGGTAAAGGTTAACCTTAAATTTAAGATTAGGTTAGACTCAGAAGCGGTACTGCTTTTAGTACAGACGACCCAAAAATTCTATTATTTTTTTCCCCAATTAATCGTGATCGAAAATTCGTATTTGATACATGAATTTGGGATGCCTTGAAATGCTGAACAAGATGGCGTCTTCAAATTTAAATTCGCTCCAGGGGTTAAAAAGCTCAAATTTTTTCGTGGTTCGGAACCCACGTGAAAATGGGAATTTTGGAGATCGGATAGATTGCGTTGATTTGACTTTGACTTACCTATTTCAGGTTAGGTTAGGTTTGGATGGGTTGACTCAGGTTAACCTTAAATTTAAGGTTAAAGAAAAAATAGCCTGAACCGGTATTTTACACCTACTCCATGATAATATTAATGATAATTAATTTTTTTTTTATTTATTTTTTTTTATTTATTTTTTTTTATTTTATTCATCGGAGTGCTTGATACATGCAATTGGAACGCCTTGGTGAGCTACATAAATTTAATTTCATATGAAAATTTTCAGTCTGTTTATTTAACCCTCGTTAGTTAATCACCTTTAAAATTTAACCATCGTTAGTTAACCACCGTTAAAATTTAACCACCGTTAAAATTTAATCACCGTTAAAATTTAACCGACGTTAAAATTCAACTGGGCCGTTAAATTAGGTTTTCCTATGTTAAATTTAACGGCCGTTAAAATTTAATCATGGTTAGTTAACCGCCGTTAAACTGCGCCAGAACTGTCTTCCTGCCCTACTGGCTGCGATTGCTTTCTATCGCATTAACTCTTATTATCTCATATAGAATTCTGTTCTACAATTTGACAAGTTCCATCTGCATCAACAAATACATGACGAATACATTGTCATCATGTATTTATATTTATTTATGTTTATTCATCTATATAATAAGAGTGAGTAGGGGTGTGTTTGTGTGTGTGTGTGTGTGTGTCTTGTGTTTTTCACAAAAACGGCAACGATCTGGAACACCAATTTCCGCGCGTTTTTCTATTTTTTCAAAATTAATGTTAAAATATATCACTATTGACACTATAATAGTTTCAAAATATGTGTTTAAATACAAGCTCATAGAACAGCTGATAACACAATACGTAACTATGGTGATACGTCGACATGTCTCAAGCCAAAGCAAGAGATTAGCTCTGTATCAATATCACAGCTGCTAATTACCCAACGTCATGCGAGCCTACTTATTGTGAATATTGAGATTTTCCTGTAATACATTATTCTGAAGAATTAAACACAAAACTGTGCAATTACCTATAAAAAACACTAAAAATTCACATCAGTGCAACAATATCGTAACGGTGACCGATTAGATTGGCCAGCAAAAAAGACACTGTTCTCTGCTGTAAAATCACTTCCCGGTGGTTCGGAACCCACCTAAAACTGTAGGTCCAACTCATCAATCACCATCATCCAACTCATTACCCACGCACAGGTCTCAGACCTATGTGGGCTTCATCCTCAAAAAAAATAAATAAATAAATAAAATGTTTTTGTTTTTTTTTATCTTCTCTTTTCAAACAGATGCTATGGTGTAAACACTGTATGTGTATTTCGCTCATCCTTCTCAATTTCGTAATTTTGTGACCACTACCATAAGTTATCTACCAGAAAAAACCTCCAAACTGGATTCCCGGGCAAGACCGGATAAAATTCTAGTGATCAATAACATTATTGATATTGCATTTACCGGTTATTTGAGCTTCGCATGATAATGGCTGCATTTTTAAGGAGGGTGAAATAACTAAAGAGGTCTCCTCTATGAATCTACATGAATATACTAGAGGACGTCCAACTGCTAACAACTGCAAGCTATTGGTTAGTCCTTACTACTACAAACAACTATAATGTTCAAAACAACTTGTGAGCGGGATCGATGCTGACTAGATTTGACTACAAAAACGTTGATGTCACTTGCAGGTTGACAGGTACGAAAATAGAAATGGATTGACATGTAGACAATCACGTTTGGTGTTATCAGGCCAATCTCATTGCATACTGCACTACAATAATCCGTTCAATATGTTGTGGAGTTGATTCTAAATGTTTTTAATAAAAGGATTCCAATAAGTATTGTGAAGTTTGAAAGTATGTATTTCATATAAGCTCAGATGTTCTTCGTTATTAAATTTTATTTCATTCCATCCTCATTTTCAAAGTGTTGATCGTATTATTATTCTATTAATCTCTCTCACTTGTTATAGCAAGTGATAAAAGTTAATTATTTAAAATTATTCATAATTTTTTTGTATTTTTTATTATCAATAAGTCTCATAACTAGAGTTCGATTTTATTGGAGCGAATTAAACTCGAAAACTTGAGCCGACCTTACAGGATGAAAGTTTTGACAATCCAATGTGTTTTTAAAATCCCCATACTGTATCAGCTGATGAAATTTTAGCATGATAAAGTAGTCCTGTCAGCAAAGCTCTGAAAGTGATAAAACTCCTTTAGCTGAGAAAATCAATCAATCAATCAAATTTATTTTCAAAATTTACAAACTTGTAGGGTCCTTCTAAACCCGTAGGTTTTTCAGCAGGTGCCAGTCTTCAAAATTATTGCAACAAAGAAACAAATTCACTTATATTTTAATATTATAAAGAAAAAATCTAGATCAGTAAATGAAGACATTCATTACAAAATGCATTGGATTGACAATATTTTCATAGTGTAAGGGGTTCAGTTTCAAGTAATTGTTGATTTTATTAAATAGAGATCGCTCTCAATAGAATATTAATTTGATGGTTGTAATATCACGTCCTTGAAAGCAATAAAAATGTCTTAAAGATGGATAATCGGTGAATTCATCTGAACTGATTTGTATTCATAAGACAGTGTTGTTCTAAGATCTTGGTCAAAGCACGATTCTTATATCAGCTGTTGCCAGACATCGATTTTACCCAATAACAATAAGGCTCTCGAAAGTGAAATCCCAACAAAAGTCACCCTCCAGTTGTTCTTAGAACTTCTGTTTTGTAGAGGATTGTATGGGCAATATTAGTTTTGTACATTTCCCAAGGGAGGAGTAACTGGGAACAACTCAATTTGGTTTTCTTTCTGACTTTCAATTTCCCAGTTGGTCAACAACGTACGTGTCTCCAGAAATTGCGAGCAATGAAAGAAAACAGAAAACATCCGGTTAAAGCCAACAGTCAGCTTCTGAAAAATTACAAATTCAAACTTACAATAGAACATACAAAAAGCATATTATCCCGACTTATACTTGACTTTTAAAACTTTCAACTCTGGATGCATTCAATTCTTATAATTATCATTCGAGTTTAAATCTTTTTCTAATAGAAAGAATTTGTAGAATGAAAATGAGTGAGACATCCCAACTCAAAATCGCACTCTACAGAAACTTTATACGATATTGCTAGCACCCTATTTCAATTAATTTTGCCCTGAGATTGACTGACAGATCGGGAAAGTCTCAGTTATCAAATTCCTTTAAATTGACATTCTCTATGATTCTGATTGTGTAAGTAAATAGAAAAATGGTTTCTAAACTCATGAGCAAAAAATACGCAATCAGTTAAATTCCTCAACGAATTTTACTAGTAGACTGCGCTTGATTCTAACATAGAGATTTACCACAAAAAAAAATTGAGAAAGATCACCTTACAAATTTTTTGACTAGTCTTCATCTACATTTGAAATTATTTTTGCTAAGGAGTCATCGTTAAGAGGATCCATTTATTCTGAACAATGTTGAACCATAAAGTCATAGAATTCCACATTGAAAAATGTTTGAATGTAGTCTAATAAATTAAAAATAAGTAGTAAACTAAAAATAAGTAAGTAAATAAATAGTAAGTATGGATAGTTCAATAATGGATAATTATACTGAGTTAGATGAAGGGAAAAGAGAATTGTAGTCAATTAAGAGACTACTGTGTATTCATTGTCATTAAACACAATGATACAATACCTCTTTTAACACAACATATTTCTTGAATAGTATAATAGTTTGAATTTATGACTTTCGAAATAATCGGCAAAGACATAATCAGCAAATTGATCACTTTTATGAATAGAGTACTGGGTTATGTAGCAGGGAAAACTACGCGGTACAAAATGTGATCAATTTATCACATTTCTACGGCGTAGTTTTTCCTGCTACAAAACCCAGTACTCTATTCATAAAAGAAGGACAATTATCATATCTCTCAAGAGAAGTGAGTTGATTCATAGAAGAAATGTAAGATAAAAATATTTATCTCTCCATAGCTGAGAGCAATAAAACATGTAAGTCTGCTTTATTTAATACTGTCATCATCTCAAATGAACTATTTTTATTATGTCGAATTAAAATTACTTTGAATTAAAAATTAAAAGCATCGTATTGTTTGACGAATCACCTATCAAATGGGGAAATCCCGAAATAATTGATTACGGTAATGTGATGAAAATAAAAAAAAAAATATTGAATTAAAACTTGAAAGTATCATATTCATTGTGATCTTTCGAACACGCAGAGTTTGGCCAAGTTGATAAGAGTGTAGACATTAGAAAGTTGACATATAACAGGCAACATCTCGTGGGTATTACACTTATGACGTCAAGGTATGAGTAAATTCTGAGCCTATTATCGAGTTGACGTCTGAAAGGGAGTAATTCTACCGTAAAAGAATCATGACGTCAAAGAGAAATAAAAAATGCTTCTTCATAGGGTGAAAGAATTTCCGGGAAATGACAGCCCGTTTTAAAAGTTGGACACTAATCAAAAAATGAAGATAATGGATGCTGACTTATTCATGTGGAAAACAATTTATATAATTGCAACTGCTCAAATATCTACAGAACAAAGAGCTTAAGACCCAAGTATAGACTTTTCAAATAAGCTTTCAAGTTTTCAGTCAATAAAATGAACAGTGGGAAGCCTTTCCCTGAGAAAGCATTCTACCTCAGGTCCTCAGCTCTTAACTACACATATGGTAATGAAGTCTTCTCTGAGACCCTGTGCCATTTGAAATTCAAATCATCTATAAATGGGAATCCACATTGTGTCTCAGTCTCCAGCAATCAATAGAAGAGAATATACGTAAGTAGGTGATGGAAATCTCTGACTACGTTATTCTCACATCTTCGGGAAGAAAGCTAGCTCTCTTCTTGATACAGAGAAGTCTGGTGTTAATTCTGTGAAATAAATGATGGTAGGTAGCAGATGTGTTTTTAAGAACACCTTTATCTACGACCATGTCATAATGTATACATTACAGTTTCACAAGTGATGCCAAAATAGCTGTCGTTTCGAAATGCTTTTTGAAACCCGTTGCATAATGAGCTCATTATAGTACTGGTTCTACATTATAACACGGGTTCTGGACCAATCAGAAGCATTTTTGATGGAATCAATATCGTAATTCAATATTGTGAAACTATCAGCTGATTTGATCAAACTGCTACACCAGCTGCTTTAACCTAACAATCTACTATAACTTCTTGTATTTGAGATGAGAGGTTAGGTATCTCTGACAGTCACAGGTGAAATGAAATTGTTTTAATTAAATGTATACTAATGGTCGTAGATAAAATAGTGTATGCAACGATTTTATTTGGCCATTAAAGCACTCGTGAGATATTTATAACACTCGCATTCGCTTGTGTTATAACTTACATCTAACTCGTGCCTTAGTCAAAATAAAATCGTTGCATAAACTACTATTATCTTACAGCAACCTTATTGTGAACCAAAAAATATCATTATTAAAAAAAGGTGCTTCTAATACCTAATTGAATAGGTATAATGTAGGTAATTCTGTAAAATTAAGAATGGAGGTGTGCGATCCTTGTTTGTGATTAAATTCAGTTGGAGCAGATTATTTTTTTTTCGGAGCATGAACCACATAGGTCTGAGACCTGTGCGTGGGTAATGTATTGGATGATGGTGGTTGATGAGTTGGACCTACAGTTTTAGGTGGGTTCCGAACTACCGGGAAGTGATTTTACAGCAGAGAACAGTCTTTTTTGCTGGCCAATCCAATCGGTGACTCTTATAAAGAGTGCTCAGGAGTTTCGTAGCTTATCTCTGATTGAGCAGATACTTGCTACGGCACTCGGCTATCACTTCCCTTTGACTTTGGATAAACTCAGAAGACAACACTATTATAATTTTAGTGATATGACATTAATATCTGACAATGAATGACATTAAATATTCATTTTATGAAATATGAATAATGAATTGTAATTATAATTAATGAATGATAAATTTCATCAGTTTTTTGGATTTTAATATCAATTCGTCTCTCAAACTATACAATCTTTTTGTAGACCTAACAATTATTCTCAAATTTTTATCAGTTTTCAACATTTAAAAAACAAGTATTTTAAGATAGATCAGATTTAATGATCGAAACTATTTCTTTTTTCAATATAGCTACAATTCATCCACTGGAAAGATGGACCAAAGATGGAAAGATGAAGTGCTCTATTCCTCTATCAACTCGACTTAGATGTGACATAAATGGATGGATTGTTCTACGTCACAGTAGTAGTAGAGCAGTGTCATGGATGGAGTTAACTCTCCGACCATGATCGAGATTCAAACTTGCAACTTTGAATTAAGTAGGATATCCGATTACATGCAAACTCAATCTATTCGTTGAGCAAGAGGATTATGGGCCGGACAAGAATGCAAACTCCAGGCCTCACGGCTCAGTAGTAAAATATTGGACAGTAGACTAAAACTATAACAAAAAACTATTATCGCAATTTGAGAGTTTAGGTCAAAGGAATTACTTGGCTTGTAAGCTTGGGTTACTCAAATTGATAAAGCTGAAACTAGCCTGTTATACACAATAGAAAGAGTAGGCCTACATTGATGATACAATATTATTGTATGATACATTGATGATACAAGGTCCTCTGGGAATTAAGTTACATTATAGCCTACCACTTCTAGAAACTTTCTAAAATTTGGAAATGCCCATCCTCAATAGAAAATAGTCGTACACAAGGGTAATAAAATTAAACCCTAATGACTGGAAGCGTTGACTCAGCCTTGTTATTTTGTAGTGAAGAGATTGCAAGTCAAGTTGAAAACCTACTACAGCCTGAATAATAGCCGTCAGCAAACTACCAAACTTTGCTTTTACTCGTATCATTGAAAGTTCCGCTACCTTTCCATCAACTTCAGTGTCGATAAAGTTGGAAAATGAATAAATGGTCAACCCGTGATATAGTTCTGATTTGGTTAAATTGAATTTTTTTCTTTACAACTGATAGTAAAATTTGAGCAGCTTCTGAATAACAACTTGAAAAATCGAATTAGACATAAGCTGCACAATGTCAATTGACCATAGAATGAGGAGTTTGGGCAAAACTACAAGGATTACACTAAAGCTAACCTAAACAGTGATCTGCAATCTGAATGCTCTAAAAGCAAGATGCTATAGAGCAGGCTGATGCATAGAGTGTTCAGGTTAGCATTAGCGTTATCTTTCACTTAGTTTAGCCCAAAATCTATATCATGTTAAAATTGAGGAACTTTTCAAGGATAAGTTTCATTTCTAAATTTTATTCTGGACTTAAATGTTTCAAATTTCATAATTATATGAAATGGGAATTCACCCAAAACGGTTTTGAAGTGTATTACTGCATAGTATAAAAATAATTATTTACGTCAAAGTGTATAACTCCTCCATAAGATTCTGTTATTTATCCTGAATTTGAGGTGATAAGAAGTTTCATGTCTGAAGGTATAAAAATTCCAGCAGAGAGTGTGGCTTATCAAATTGAACATTTAGACTTAGGCTATTCGAGGATTGAGTAGTGTAGGCCTACCAACGGTGGCCCTTCAACAGAATATTTCTGTTTTCAGCAACCTGATTATTCAACATTTTTCCAGCTCACATGCGTTGCCTTTGATTAGGAGTCTGTTTTTAAAACAGTGTGGCAGTCAGCTGCCCTCAGAAAAATAAAAATCCACTGACTCCCGTTGCAAGATAGCATAATTCATTTTCAGAGGCATTTTTAAATAACGCAGTTTTTCTCAGCATCGAGGATAACGTAGTACTGTAAGTTTTTTCTTGCATGCGAAAAATTCTATTCATAACGTACAACTTTTTGGAATCATTTTATTCAAAAGGGACCAATGTAATATCAATTCTCCACTACTTTAGATTGCATACTGGTCAGAACTCCTTCTCTGATCTGGAAATCATGTCTGAGGAATTTTAGAGGTGGGTTCAGAAAATGTAATCGAGCCATCGGACTGTATTGTGTCGATGTCCATAAAGATACACGTTCCGTTTTACGACCCCAAAAGGGCCACTTATTGATATGCAATACTGTTATAATTTTAGTGATTCTGTTTAGATTCACTAACTATATGCAAACATTTTTTTTTCGTGAGGAAACAATGTTTATGAATTTATGACTCTGATACAAATTCCGTTTGCGTGGTGGAGTATATTACGTTCATCCAAATTACAAACTTCACAAAAAATGTACATTCTGGTCTTACATTCTTTTAATACAAATTTATTCATAGAAACTTTACATTACTTGACTCCCACTAGGATTCATATAGAATTTTACATATTTTATTGTACTAGACGTTTTCGATACTTCATGTTCTATTGATTCTCATATTTATGGTAAAAAGTTACATAAAACATGCTCCAGAGCAAGTGGGACAAGAATAAAGATCCTTGATTGACTACAGCACCATCATCATCGCTATCCGGGCGATCATGAAGTTAGGTCACAAACGCTCAAGACTGCGCTTTTAATTAGTAACCAACAGCTATAACCATCTGTTATCTCACTAACTAGCTGGTTCGGAGCCCACCTTACAGTAAAGGTCCACGATATTTGTCATGACATAGTTCAAACTGCGAGGTCGAACCTGTAAGTATCTGTAAGTACTTCCACACCAATAAAAGCCATACACTTATTATTATTATTATCACCATTATTAATGAGGGAAGTATCAGAAGCCATTGTTGAGGGGTGGTCGTAGAAGAGACTTAAGCAGATGTATTCAATTATGGGCGTTCAGTTAAAATATCATATGCTACTGACATGACGAAACGGGATTGCTGCTCGGCACACCATCAATGAGGTTATCTGCTCACCTATCACTTACCTGGTGGTTTGGAGCCCACCTAGAACGTAGGTTCATCATCGCTGCCATCTCTAATAATTAC
The DNA here is from genome assembly GCA_948455865.1 of Conomelus anceps. Classification (NCBI taxonomy): domain Eukaryota; kingdom Metazoa; phylum Arthropoda; class Insecta; order Hemiptera; family Delphacidae; genus Conomelus; species Conomelus anceps. Next base: position 17,495,528 of record OX418217.1, on the reverse strand, counting down.
CCACGCAAAAGTCTCGGTTTCATATGAACATCATCAGCACGAAAAAATAAATAATGATGATTTTTTCTATGAGAGTCTTTCCTTGGAAGTCTTCTAATACAATGTCAAGCACTGTAAGCGCCCAATATTGACAGTATTAATGTCATTCCAATGCCTATTACAAACCTCATATTCTCTTAGGTGATGGTTTTTCAGCGTTTTCAGAGCCTTGCTGGCAGAACTACTTAATCATTTTAAAACTACATCAGCTGGGGTAGTATAGGGTTTGTAAAAACGCATGGGATTGACATTAATATTGACAATACTGTCATTGTGTAAGGAACGCCTTATACTTTACTAAAACAATCAAAAGTAATTATAAAAATGAAAATTGACGGTACTCACTGGCGAACGTGTAGAGAGGCGTAAAAGGAACAGCGAGGACGCAAAGAAGTATGTCGGACAGCGCCAGGTTTGTGATGAAGCAATTGGTGACAGTGTGCATGGCTCGGTTGCGGCCAACCACGTAGCAGACGAGAACGTTACCGAAAAGTCCCAGGAGACAGATAGTGGTGTACAGCACGCAGAATATCCCCTGAACAGCCGGGTCCTGAATGATATCCGGCAGAGTTTCGTTGAAAACGGAATTGTCGATGTCGTCTAGAACGGGATTTACCGTCGTTAAATTGGAAACGTTCCTGTCTGAAGCGCCTTCAACAGCAGTACTTGCTGACTCATTCATATTCATGATATTACAATCATCATACGATTATTCTATGAGAAGGACCTGGTCATGGTACCCCAGTCAATAACAGACAGATATATTAAATAGATCTTGATCTCTCTCAGGTGTCTCATCTTACATACCACTGACTGCTTGCTATTTGATGATTCCAAATTCAAATCACGTTTCAGAAAATACAAGACCGTTCCCAGACTCCGATACACATATCTACACTAAGAAACGAATGAATCACTTAGTAAGAAATAGTTTACCAATCACAGAATGCACTTAAAGTTCTTTGGGAAGATATTACAATTTCTATTGTATTGCAAATTTTAAAGAAAAAGACCATAGGATCTTAATGCTTCAAAAATATCAGAATTGTATCCATTTCATTTAGAACAGACTCTACCTATGTTGAAATCAATGATTCGAGGATTAGGAAAGAATTGAGTGGAATGAGCTCTAATCTGCTCGCATAGAGAGTATGGTGCAGTCGATATATTCACAACCGAAATGAATACTTGGACTAGTCATCATTAAGTGCTTTTGATATGGAATATTGACTACTCAATCCAACTTCTTCAATAGAAAACGATTCTACAATATGAAAGTCAATTTTCAATAGCATTTCAGTACAAACTGCATGCTCAACAATCTGTCGGAAATGTCCAATTCTCTTATTGTATGATTTCGACCGTGATTCGCTCCAGTAAATTGGCATGAATAGTTCCCCATTTTGAAAATCACTTTTCATTCGAGTGGCATTTAGCTGAAGTGCTGAATGATTATGAGCTTTCCACTCTACGCTTCAAATCTCGCTCGGTTTAGTCCTCTTTAGAAATATAAGAAAATTTCTATCAATCTCTCTGATTGATTGGCACACATTTAGTAAGCTTCTATGCATTTGCTTTATACATTTTTGCAGGTGAATGTTTCATCTTTATTTCAATTTCTTTCAATTTTTGAATTAAACTTCATAGATAATAATTTAGTGATTCAATAATTCATCTTCCATACAAGGATCTTTCAATATTTAATCAATAGCTATTTAACTCAAATAATGTTGCTATGTAGTCGACAAATAAAAATCACTTTTTCAAATCTTTTAATATAATTTTTATGAAATATCATCTCTATCTTTTCATATCAGAAGCAAATGATCTGGTAGGGAACCAATTGGGCGGGAAACTTTTGCTTAATGAAAAAGTCTGGAAAATATAGCGTGAAAGTTCTAAATCCCACAGTATAACTCTCCAAGGAATCCCATCAATTTGATCCTCTTGATAATCACAGATCTGGAAATTCAATTTGATCACTCCCACACCCAACTTATTTATATCCTCTCTCGTTTGCAGTACGCTCTTGAGGAACTTGTAACACAATTAAGTCTTGTAGAACGTGTTTCATATACTGAGCTCGATCAGAACGGTATCCTGTAACAAATAGAATATGAAACATGATTAGTTTTTGAGATACTGATGTAGATACATCTGGCTGTAGGTTTATAGTTTCTCGAAAAGATACGACTATTTCATCTCAAGAGTAAATAAGTTATACTTATTATACTTTCAGTGTTGTACTTACTAAATAAGTTATATTTCCTTGTAATATATTCACAATATGAAACAAAATTTCATAGAAATTGTACTGTGAACATATCAGAACTTATAAAACTAGAAAAATGCATCACAACAATCATTCAATCTGTCGAAGGAAACCCATACACTTTTAGATTTCCGGTGTCTCTTTTACAATCGTACTGGTCCTTGTCATCGCAGGCATACGCTAGATAGGTTTTAGTTATTAGGTGTTTCCTGGAATTATTCTCAAGACAGTTTAAATATGTTAAGTGTCCAGTGTGGGATTGAAAATTAAAAAAAAATTATAAATTACAAATGTTGTTCTACGTGACAATAATTTATTATTTTGAAGTCTGGGATAATATTCAATGAAGAGAACACGGGAGCAAACAACTTGATAGTGGTGGATAAGGCAGGCAATATGTAATAACAAAATCTGAGTTTCTGATTAAAGTGATTGAATAGTACATTTAAAAAAAATAAGACTTAGATGTTACGTACCTACTTGGTTCAAATACTGGGAAATTTATGAAGAAAAATTATTCTATTCCTTCAATAATGTGAATGGAAAATTAGATTGTGATTGTTATTGTATTGCTGAACTTTTACAAATTTCATAGGAAAAATCAATCAAGTTACTATGAGATTCTATAAGTTTAAACTAATACATTAAGGATTTGAGAAGATATATTGAATTTCTATATCTCTAGCATTGGAGAAGCACGGTAGCAATTTTTTGTTTGAACAGTATTCCAAAATTGATTGTAATAATCATTCTGTTCTCAACAAACAAAAATATCAAATTAATGTGTTTTAGTATTTATTTGACTATGAACTCTCTTTTTTCAACTCATTTCAAAGAGATAAGAAATGGGGCTCTGCTTTTAAACATCCTATAGTTATTTAACTAGATGAGCTTTCAAAGCTCAATGAAATATGTATGGGGATGAATAACTATCAATTCCTATCTTTCTTGACGTTTAACAGTATATATTGAACAGAATTTATTAATTTCGAATTCCTTTAAATGCTATTAGTTTATACTGAAGACTTCCGCAATGGCGGATATTGACAACAGTATTTAATAGCTGATGGAAATCGATGAATGCTACTGTACAAAAATATCAGTCACCACCGGGAATCGAGCCACGGACCTCCCAATTGCCGGTCGGGCGCCTCAACCACTAGACCATGGAGACATTTCTGCACAGCAGCATTCATTTTCAACTTGGCCATATCGGCTCGTATCTCACAAGTTAGTTCGAAGTTACTGGCAATTGAACAAACTAACAAATTTACTTAAACAGAATTTATTAATTTCGAATTCCTTTAGAACGTGTTTCATATACTGAAATTAATAAATTCTGTTTAAGTAAATTTGTCAGTTTGTTCAATTGTCAGTAACTTCGAACTAACTTGTGAGTATATATTGATCTTAAAAATATGAGCTATACATGTGAGGCCATGGAAAGCTTGTTTTGAATGGAGAGACATATGAGCAAGGTTTTTCTTGTTCAGAAATGCAGATAAATCACGATGATAACAATCACGAGGAATCCTGCATGAGACAAAAGCGCTCAATTCAAATGCTTCAACTAACGAAACTCGTTGCTGTTATGAGCAATGATAGTAATAACTCTCTGAACAACCCACTCATTTTTTTTAGCAAGCATCAGTTACCATCATTCTGCTTCGAACTGAGGAAGTTTTATATCGATCTTTGATGGAAGATTGATATTGGTATTCTCCAAGTGAGGGAGAAACTTATAAGTTGAGGTTGAAGTAATAATGTGGATGATTTCATCACAATGAAGCGAATTTTCAAATAACAACAAACTACCTTCATTCAAATAATTTCTCAAACTCTAATTTTGGTAAAAGGATTTTCAGTTCAATTCACTAGAATGCATTCTAGAAATTTTTAACAAGATATTCAACAATTGTTTTTGGAATTCATATTTATTATATCCTTAGAGGTCTAGGGTCTAAGATATGAATCTATTACGTGGATGGAACAAATAATTGCGATGTTTCCAGATTTGGTGCAATGCCAGTGGTTTACCATTGAGAATGACCAACCTCAACTCATGAATTTGCAACTTTAGCCGTGTCATGTTGCCTGGTCTACAAGTCTGACGCTTGCAGTCAATTGGTTTGCCTCTAAAGTCAGTTCTATTTTGCAACATTATAATTTCCTCTAGCCGCCTAAGTAGCTGTCGTTATGGAGTTACAGTCGAATAATATTTGAATTGGGATGATTCTTTAATCATTAAATTGTGAAAAAATGATCATTCTTCTCATTGACTAATATGATAGTTGACCAAACGAAGTGAGGTCTATCCTTTAAGACGATCGGAATTTTCTCTGTCTCTCTGTCTGTCTGTCTCACGATTACGGACGAACGCCTAAACCAATTGTTATGATTTTTCATAGGGATGTTCTTTATTCCTAGGTTCAGCGATGTATATATTTTATTCTTTGAATTCAATATGGCGGCCAAATTTTTTTCAAATAAAGCTAAACTGTATCAATATGAGCTTCCTTCTTATATACAGTAGATTGGGTATTTACTGATTTTGTAGCGTGCTTGTAGTGCATTTATAAACAGGAATCTCAGTATAGTGGAATCAGGACATGTGGTACTGATACAGAATTACTAAAAAGCCGGTTTAGTATTGTAAATGACAAGCACATGAGCTTGAGTGCGTGTGTGTGTGCGTGCATGTGTGCCTGGTCCTGTTCAGTGTATTTACACAACACATTCTTATAGTCTGGGACCGCCTACATCTCGGTCACCATCTCCACATAAGTTAGACTTGAATAGTCTTATTCAATTTTTTGTATTTAGATGTTCCAAAATATTTTTTTGGTCGGAAAATATTATGATTAGAAAATATAACGTACAGCTGAAAAGAAGAACCAGATAGTATATGTTTATCATCACAGGTGAAAAAAAAATTATAATTATAGTTGGTGAAAATTGGGAATGGAAGATGGTTGAGAAAAAATAAATAAATTCATAATTTATCTCATGAATAATTTCTGTTTTTTATTATGGAAGATTTATTGATATTAAAAGCTGCTAAAACTGCATGAAAACCTTAAACTTTTCTCACAGTCTCTCAAATGAGGGGTGATTTGTAGGGGACGTCAAAAACTTTGGTCTTTTCAAATATTGATTTTCACAGTTTCTGTCCTCAATAAAAGATTAATAAATCAAAATCGCTCTTCAACTTTTTTCGAAAATGTCATCCCTTTTTGAGTGAGTGTTGAGCGAGTGAGGTCTACTGTTCACAGAAGTAGTTCAAAGTGTGGATTTTACAGAGGATATTATTGTTCTTATAGGTTCCGTAGCATGAGATAACGATGATAGATTTCTAAAATCAGAGACACAATAATCTGCTTCACGTAAATTTCATGTGATTTCTGAATCATAGTCTTTGATGAGGATTTTATCGTCTCTGACAGTCTTTTTACCCTTGTGATGTTCCAGACTATATCAATCAAAATTCAAATTTTGGTTGCGGTAAAGGTTATAGTAACTTACATTTTATCCTACAACGTAATTTATTCATGACCTCTATGAGCCCACTAAACCATCTTGAAAGATCAACTTAATTCTGTTTGAACGTACAAATTACACTCGAACGAAGCATGATTGTCCTGTTCACAACAAAATTACACTTTCCACCTCAAGTTCCTGGAAATAATATGCTTTGTGAATAACCACTGACATTGTTCCAAAGCTGTTCTGAAGATATGATGGAATCGAGTTTGATGGGAATTCAATCTTCATGGAAGCGAAAGTAATTACTTTGTCCTATACTATGCCAGTGCACTAGTAACAGTCCATGTCGAAATAAATAGATATTTTATGTTGTCAAATGTAGGATCTTGTCAGGTTGAAACTCAACAATTATTATGACTTAGACCTTCAAGTATGAAGGTTTCATTGAATTTTTCTCAGATTTACGATATTCATGAAGCGATGAATCCACTTGAGAAGTTAGTCAAAAGATAAGATGGTTTTCATTGTGGACAGGAGTTAAGTTCAATACAATTTTATTATTATTATTATTATTATTATTATTATTATTATTATTATTATTATTATTATTATCATCATTATTATTATTAATAGTTTTTTATTATTATTATCAATAATAATTTTTTATTATTTTCACAAAACTATGGAAGTGGATTGAGAAAACTAGCATATGAATGTGTTCTCGTTCGGTAATTGAGAAATTCCGCATAATTATTGAATAGGAAATTGGAAAATTCAAGCTACACCATCATTAATTCGAATAGTCCGTAATCTCTTGTCTGTTTTGAATCTCTTGAAGTAGACTGTAGACTGATAATACTCAACTGCTCTCGCATCCAATCTTCAACTCACATGGGTCAGTTCGAGACAGAAAATGAACTAGATACTTAGTACTAGGTCAGCTTGAATCTTCTCGAAAAGGCATTCCAAGTATTTTCACAGTTTCTCAAAGCTTATCGGAGATAACATTCACGAGCACGACTCAAATCTGGCAGATTTGAAGGAACTACATCGAGTATTTCTCAAGGGCCAGAACATTTTATAAAGGAGTAGCCTCTTCGAAAATATGTTATACACTCGAGCAGAAGGAATACATTTGAGGGATTTGAGAGAGTCGTCTCAAGTTCCAGATTCACTTTAGGGGATGAATGAATCGGCTGCTCGCTTTTGTAGCATTATTCTCTTCTAATATTTCGAATCTCTCTCACGAAAATGTAAATGTCATGCTGAAAGCCTGTTGACATAAATATATGACCTTCTGTTAAGAGCACATTGTACAAAGTACATGAAAGATAGGTGCGAGTAAACGGTACTTATACTATGAGTAGTTGCGGAAATAGTGACCATTAGTGAAGTTTTTACATTAATTTTGAAAATTCTAAAAGTAAAATCCAAACTCGGGTTTTGAGGTGTACTGGATCAAGTTAGAGGAAGCTTTATGTCAAATCTAATGTTCCCGATTTTGTGAAATCCGTAAGACTGACACACACATACCCACATCCACACACCCCTACTCTCTCTTATTATATGATAATCGTTATATTTATATCTTTTGATACTCATTTATTTATTGAAACAATATTATCAGTGTTATTTATATGATATTAATTATTATTGTTTCAATCATATTTTCACAGTAATAAACAATCCATAATCAAATTAGTTCCAATTCGACAGCTAAATTGAAACAGCATTTATTATATTGTAGCGAATATGAGAATGAAAATAGTGAGAAAGAAGGTCAGTGATTCTCGGTGTTATCTGCTATGTGAATGTTTACTTCTAAGCAATTAATTACTCTGCTTTTGACACTTTTATGGTGTTTACTTGGTAATTTGTAGAATGTTCTAGTTGTTTGATTAGAAATTAATGGAGTCTTATCGAATATTGTGGAAGGCATGAAGGTCTTTCATTGTTTATTTTAGAAATCGGTAGAAGTTGGTAAAGAAATCTAGAGATATCTCAATTATGAAAAATTATATAAATAGAGGTAGACTTTTGTAAATTAGTTCAGTCTTGTTTGAATCTCGTCGTGATAAGTGGCAGTAGTGACAGTTCCCGTTAATACAGACAGTGAAATCCCGTTGGCGCTATTACAAACGATGCAATGAACTTTCGTTGTCTGTAGTGATAATTCTCTTGACAGTTCTATAGTGATAATTCTTTTATCTATTACTGTATTACGGACTTGTGCTACATAAGTTAATTGTTCTTCCTCGACGTTTCTTTTTGAATATTATTGGACAGTTTATTGTACAGTTATTGTTTAATATTAGATCGGCCTTTTAACTTTTAGTGATTGATTTTTGTACAGTTTATTGAAAACTCATTATCAGTTGAACAATATTGTGTTATCTGTTTTTAATTGCTTATTTTTCTGGAAGAAATTACTGAACAGTGTAGGTTGTAGATGATTTGTGTTAATAAAGTGCAAGTGATAAATTTAAGTGTTGCCAGCGTTATTTTAGACATAGAACCCATAACAATATGATGACTGGCCTCCGAATACCGTATACAAAACATTGAACAAATCTCACATTGATGCACACTTACCCTATTCCCTTAACTCTTTCAAACCGAATTTCAATAGAATGAATTCTTATGATATTGAAGAGCTTTTAAATGTCTGAAATGTAGTTCCTCTCACTTTTCAAGGTTGAATTTCACGTTCTGCCAATTAAATTGAAATAGGCTAATAATTCTACAATGCAGTTCCACAGAAATTAATCATGAACCCTGTCATCACTCTTGGGTTATATATGTGGTAGAGAAACGACGATTATCTTATCATCAACTCTATTTTGTTTTGACTGCTTTAAACTGACTTTAATTGCTGATTTTTTTCAGTCACTGCCATCATAATATATCATCTAGCTTTCAAGAATTTGTAAGTTCACTGTTAGCTCTATAGACAAATAATAGTCATTGAGTACGATATCCGAGAGGATTTCAAATTCTCAATTTTCCTTTTATAAGCTATTTAAGTATTTCACAGAACAGTTCAATATGTGCCTTTCTCAATGTGAAGATAACTTTTCAGAAATCTCAACTTCACTCCATTGAGCTTCCTATTAATCAAAAATGCTATTGAATGGAGTTTTCAAGAACTTTCTTTTCGTAGCCTCTTATTAGAAGTTCGAAGAATAATGGCTTAGCTCGATCATTCATTTTGAGCAAGGTACTAAAACGAAACAGAACTCTCTTCCAGTTGGCTGTTGTGTTGTCTGATAATGAGCTTTTGCAAATGAATGAGCAGTTTAAAATACACTGGGAATGCAAAAGTTACTCATTAGAAACTTGGAAAGCGTTTCCATAATCTTCAAGAACGGAAATGTTTGGGTGCTCCTCTTATTCACCTCACCGAAATCCTCTCACCGTTGAAGTTTTTTAAAATACATGAATGGTTGCTATGTATTTTCAACTTATCCTGAATGCTCCATTATCGTTATGACATAATTATTTATAATATTCTAGATCTTCACGAGAATTTTGCAAAATCCTTAAATAATTCTCTATTGCCATTTCTTTCCCCATCCGAACAACATAATACTTGGATCCAAACTCTTGATCTGTAGCACAGAATAAACAAATTATCTTTTATTCCATTGAGCTTTAATTTGTCATTACAAAAATTTCTAGCAATAGCGTCACTGAATATGCTGTCACTTTTGTTATTTGAATAAGAAAGGCGTGTTCAAACCAACGAACCCATAAGACCAATTGGTCTTATGTGTTCGCTGGTTCAAACCTTTTCTCCCGAGTAATGGCATGGAAAATTACCTGTAATAGTTCCAAGATAACGTTGCTCTACCAAGTTGGATTGAATAACTGGGCCTGCAAACGCTATTTACATATTAGTTTGCTGTTTCAGAAGACTCTTACCTCACTTTTATCACCTCTCTTCAAGAAGAAATTCACAATAAAAGTTCTGATAATGGAAAACTATGCTAAATAATGCACATAAATAATATTGGCCCATGTAGAGTTATAATGATTTCAAGAACAATAATGTAAAAGTCACCTCATTGCAAAGATGAAGAAGCCACCCCGTGCAAATAACAATGAAAAACCCACCTCTGTGCAAACTCACCATCGAATGGTAGCATCACGTGTTATTGAGGTGAAAAGGTCACAGAGATTGGACTCATACTCATTTTTTTTATACTCTTCACACTTCTATCGTTCTACCAACATAAGAAAAGAGTATTTTTTCTGAGGTGTGAAAATCTTTGTAATATCTGCTTTCATACTATATGAATGATTGAGTGTTTCATGTAAAAAGCTTTTTCACTGGTCTTTGGTAGTGGTAGTGAAGTAGTGATTAACGTTAATTAAAATCATGATCTATCTGTGGTCCTAATGAGTTGAAAAAAATCAAGTTAATTTAACTTTATTTTTTGAAGCTTACCATATAATATTCTTTTCTAATCAAAATATTGCTCATTAGGGAGTGCAATTATATTCAATCATGCAATTTAAGTGTTGTTTCACCAGAGTTACGCCAACTAAAAACATTTTGTTCGATTCCTGGAATAATGATAAAACTCCCAGAAATATATTTCGCTAGAAATCAAATACCACTTTATTTTTGATTCCTGTAAATTTCACCATATCAGCTTCCCAAATTAAAAATGCGTTGGATTCTAATGATCTTTCGAATGATATTTTCCAATTAATGATAATAATCACAGTATTAGAATTGAAATCCTATCAGTTTGATTTTGTACGTAGCTAGATCAAACGTTGAATAGGCGTATTTCTTGATTAGTGGTTATCAAGGGATTTTAAACATGAGCATATTATATGACCAATGAGCAATGGTTATCATTTAATAAATGACAATATAAGTGATACATTCCTGTCACTTTACAAAATACCTAAATCTTATCATATTTATCATATTTGCATTTTAAATAATATATAGTTTATAAATTCATAAAATTCCATCAACAAATTTGTTTTATAGCTTCTTCACTTGCTATTCATTCAATCGGAAAGAACGGATTCACAAACACTAATCCACAAAAACCAGCATACCTGCTTCGTTACATCATGCTATTATTATCATCATATTATTATTAACATTTTTTCAATGAATAACGGTATATTTGTCCACCTTACAAGACTTAGTAGGAGCATGGCTTCAGGGGTTGTGAATTTGATCATGACTAGCCCTTATTTTCTTTCATTGTTTAGAGACTCATTCTTTTTTAACCTTTTATTCCACTTAAACTCGGTAGAACTGTATCTCTATATCAACACGATTTTTGTACCACATATTTTGAGCCCCGCTTCCATAGAAATTCAGCATGTCGCCCAAAATTGAAAATATACTATTTATGTTTCTTGTAACCCCAAAGAAATGCAATGAAAGAGAGAAAAAAGTATTTCAACGTTTCAGTCGGCCGCAAACAAACAACGCCTTAGTGGAGGTAGGAATTGACCACCAATTTCATTAAAACGATGAGTAGGCTTTTGTGAATCAAAAATGAAAGTTGGTACTTCATCCGAGGTGAATGAGAAGAAGAGTGAATGTTTTCTGTTGATGTGTTTTTTAAGTGAAGAATCGTTCTCGCCAATACAAAAAGTTGAGTCCATCACCACGATTCAGTGAGAAAGTGTTCGGTTTTTTCATCTCCACAACAGAATCGCACACACTGGCATTTTCCTTTTTCGAGTCAGACTCGAACTCGGAATCGTTTTTATCAGTGTCCTCAGACCCTCCCTCAACCATCAAGTCACTTTTTTGATGCTCCAGTCCACCACTCTTCTTCCTCTTTTCAGTCGCAGGATCCAAAGCTCGCTTTTGGGTGTCACTATCTACATCGTTGGTCAAAATGTCAGCAACACACTACGTGAAAGCAGCATCTGGAATTACACACTTACAGTTTCAACAAATCCACCGGAATCCTTATCAACAATTTAACAGCAAAGTGCAAAAAAAATGTTGACAGAAGTCAAGCGATTTTAGATACTGATACCCGATAGTCCTGTTATAGTCTCTATGGGAATTCTTTTTCTATTCTAGTTCACAGAACTGTATTTTGAGAATGAAAATCTCTCTATAGGATAAGCTTCAGAATCAATGATTCGCTGACATAGCTGTGTATATCCCTTTTCAGATCGTTTTCTTGTTGTTTTTATGCCATTCCATCTTTTCCACACATTCATAGTTTTTCACCCAAATTGACAGAGCTTGCTGTCCCCTCCGTCACTCTGCAGTAAATTATCGAGAAGTGTGCTGAAAGTATGTGAAAATTATTACTTGACGAATAATTGATTTCATGCTAACTAGTCCTTGTAATTTCTAGACATGTAGGTCTCTTGATTATTTTTGTATCCCTCTGATATGTTAAATTATTATCCTCTATTCATCATCAATAAGACCAGCTGGAGCTCCTCCATTAATTTGCCCACCTTATCTTCTTCCTGTTTCTACCAACTTTCATTCAGCCAAGCTAAAACTACTCCATTCTCTTCCTGTGACCATTCCATAATATCAAAATTCCTTTTTGAACACTGATCTCAATCCTTGTTTTTCATCTTATAGGATAAGAATACTTCGTACATCTCACGCACGCATCCAACTCTCTCAGCTCTGACCGTCGTTAAGTCATGTCAAAGACCTGAACTTAATCAGGTGCGACCTGAAAACTCTGCCATCAGACCAGAGCCAGCCAGACTGACAGGCAGAGCCAGGTGACATGATATTAAGATAATGCTTCAACTAGCAATGCATTATTCAAGAATATTCCATTAAGACTCATTATCAATTATTCATTGGATATATTACTCATTCATCCTCCATTCAGATTGATGACTTTCCATTATTGTTGAAGGCCCTTCCATAGAAGTGATCATATCAAATCAGTTTTGGTCCAAAACAAAAAGTTATAAAAAAGTTGATATTCAATCAAACGTTAATTATTCATACATAATAACTTTGAATTCAATGCAGATACTGATGAATCTTATTCTGACATGACAAATTCACACATGTGGTGAGAATGTGCTTTGATTCATATTACCGTAATAGGATGATTTGTCGATAGGATTCATTCTCATTACTAGATTCACTACACAGCTTATAATAATAATAATTGATAGTTTGTACGATATGTGACTATCACAATCACAAACTTTGTTGGAGCATTAATTCCATCAGCAAGGGAGTTATAGATGATTCAATGGCGCTTATTGAATGCGTGTGAAAGCGGAAATGATTTTACAGGACAACTACTTGTTATCAAACGATAATATAGCTCTTCAATTGAGGTACGAATTATCAGCATCACCGTTTATCATTTTGATACAAGTTGCTCATCCCATACTGAATCACATGATGCTCCAGTGGTATTGAAATTGGTAATTCTCACCATGAAAACGTGTGAACGGCGTTGTCATGGAAGTAATAGACTTATGGAATCACGCATTCAGAACTTGACATCAAAACGTTTGATTATTCTGCTCAAATTTTATGTGATTGTATTAAAAAGGTCTTTCGACCGTAAACGAATACATACGTGACAACTAGGATGTATAACTTCCGCCTTGTTAAAATCATATGCAGATTGTTAGAACTTTTACTGCGATTTTATATGAGCTTGGAAATAAGGAATGTGATATTCAGAGAAAGTGAAGTAAGTAATATTCAATATTAAGAATAATAAGTTATTCAAAATCATGAAAATCTTTGAAATTAGTACCATAGATAAATAAATATTTTGGACTAGTTAGTCTATATGACACTACTTTTTTACTAAAGGAGTCAGCAAATTGGCTCCCGGGACTGGTAGGAAAATGTAGAGTTTTCAAATGAGTGGCATAAATCATTGAACTTCTATGCGTAGCCTATAAATTTCTTTGGTGAAGAGAGCCCTTTCGCATAGGAAGGTGGGAAAGAACACGATGAGTCTCGAAGATTTGTCTGACCAAATAAGAGAAAGCAGATCACTGTTCTAGGCATAGCCGGAACTCATAAGAGATAAACTCTGATTCATGCGATGATGATTAAATGATACCAGTGCCTGGAAATTAATGAGTAATTCAGTGCGTGTCCAATGAAACGTCTGTTGACAAACAGACCTTTGAACTTGGATTGCAAATGTTCACTAGGATTACAATGACTAAAATGATGAAGAAATCATTCCTCTCACTGAATTCTTTACACTTATTATAGATATCAATTTATGTTCTCCAAGTATAAATTTCGGAATCTTTCTCACGTTTTTTTGGCAAAATTATTGCGAAAATTGTTACATCACTGATCGAGAATAATAATTGTAACAGTGGTAAGTGAACAGTAGTAGGCTATGTTGTTCGTCTACTGTCTAATGATTGACTTATTACATATTATAATAATTGTAAGAATTGAGGTTCAATTCAATGATTGATTATTGTGAGAATAATGGTTCACGAAAGAAGGTTTGGAATTAACACTCATGTACCAGCTACATATTTCAATATCCCAGCATTTTAAGATTAATGCGAGGACATAAATTCTACATCCTTTGTGATGAGGCTTTAATGCTATTAGAATATACGTAGTTCAATAGCTACCAAACTCCATGAGTAAATCTATAGTAAAGCTAGGGTGAAAGTGAACGATCTTGTGTTTTTCCTTCTGTTAGTTGTTCTGAGCTACAATGGAATCATTCTCATCCAGTCCACTGGCTAGACCTAGTGATTTTCTTTTTTTACTAAACTGTTGAATGACAATAAATTCAAAATGGAGTCATGTCAATCAAATTATAATCCACGGTGCAAGGTAACTAAAAACGCAACATTCTTTATTAGACGAATGCACAATGACAAACTCAGTTTCCACTAACATTGATAGTATAAAGATTAAAAATGTATTCTTGTTACACTTGATACACGCTCAAGACTAACAATAATCTTTTAAAGAACACAATTTTAAAATAAGTCAATATCCTTGTGAATCAGACAATAATCTCTTCAATTTTTCAATCCATACTATTATGACTTGCAAAAAAACTTCTTGTGCGAATTTGTTATTACAGTTTTTTTATTTTTTCACATCTAGTGGTGTATTTTTAATAATTGATCTATGATTTTTCCCTATGTCTTGTAGGTATAGATTCATTTAATTGTCTCGGCTTTTTATTTTTTAGATATTTTATTACTGTATCCAAACGAAATGTGAAATGAATATTGAATTTGAATGTTCAACTCCGAGATGAATTTCAGAGAATAACCGCTGAAAGTGGAGAAAATGCATGTTGGATCTGCACTAGTAGCTCAACTTACTGATGTATTATGTTTTCTGATGCGATTACAAGGGGCTGTTCTTGGAGTGAGGAATCGATCACTGGTAACTGTAAGCACGAGCAACAATCAGTTTCCAGATGACAGAATCAATTGATAGCTTGCGAGCCTACCAAACAATCCGCACAGTCGCTCCTAAAACTTCGTTAAACTTCAGTGGGTTATAGAATCGATCTCAGATGCTTGATTCATGCTTCACGAATTCTAATATGTTATATTCTGATGAATAAAATTGTTAATAATCTTGACTACCATTTTGCCTCAGTTCAATATCCTCAATCAGTGTTGTGAATCATTTAATATTGTGGTCTTGACCAGATGATACAGACAAAAGAAGCAGTCATCTTATTGGGAACATTAGTGAATTGATAATTAAAAGAACTTTATATCAATCCACACTTAAAACATGTGCATACTTTCCTAATTTAAGAGGTTTTTGAAACCATTAAGAGAATCTAGCTTGTTGAAAGTAGAACTCGCATTATTTCGACGAGAATTCGCGAGGTGGGCCTTGTAGGGGTTGGCATTCTATTTTCAATTATGTAGCTGAGAGCTAAGTAGAGGGTCATCCATCATTCAACTCATCTAAATTCCACAATTTCAGTAGTCTTTTGAGAAGAGGAATTTTCTGACGGGAAAATATGTGATTTTTTGTCAGAAATATGTCATTATTTCAAAAACCATTACATAGTTTGAAAAGTTAACAATGGTTCTATATCATAAATGGCAGTATCTTGAAACCACTTGCGATGAACTATTTTGGGTATCAACATTAAAGCCCATAACGAGAAATGGAAGGAATATGAAAAAAAGAACGATGTGGTAGAGCCCACTACTTATGAATATGTTCGGAGATATGTCGGATCAGAGCTAATATGATGTGGGATGATAATTATTCATAGTAGGTTCTATGAATATATTTATGATGTATGCTGTGTTGGGAAATATATGCTACTGAAGATAAACTACCATGTATTATAAGCCGCAGAATAAGCCAATACTCATTGGAGAGCATTTATTAGCATAGTTGCGAATTCAAGCCACCAAAATAACTAAAGAATTGCAGAAGGGCCTTGCAGAATTAATTCAATTAACAAAGTTCAGCCAGAGCTACCATGTTCGCGAATGCAGCATTTGATGCTTCATGTAGAGGTTACATTACAATCGGATTTTCAGCCTATCTAATCATACCGCTCATTATACAGTCGAATTATGGCCTGTCACCACATTGCAATTTAGTATTTGTATCTTAAAAATACAATATTCCAACTTTCTTTGTAGTGGCGAAGGTGATATTGTGGAAGGTATCCATAATGAATAAGACGATATTGTCACAACCACATTCATTAAAATTTTGAGAAACTAGTTTCGGTTGTTACACCATTATCAATCTCGATCAAACTAAAACTAAAGTACAGAGAAGCTTAATATATACTGAACATGGAATGATGAAGCTGACTAAAGTGGCTAAGCAGGAAAGAGGCAAAGCGGCAAATGAAAACTAAAAAATTAGAAGCTCACTGAAATGCAGTCAAGGTCAACTGAGAAATACACGCAAGAACTGTTTTTTATTATAATTCAGGCAACATTTAAAAAACAGTTCTTGCGTGTATTTCTCAGTTGACCTTGACTGCATTTCAGTGAGCTTCTAATTTTTTAGTTTTAATTTGATTAAATTCTAGCCTTATTAAGTATTTTTTTCTTCTTTGTTGCTTTCTTGATGTTCACAGTGCTTAGTTATTGATTTGTCTCGTATTTTTGCTTGTTACTCCTCCCAGGGGGTGTGACTTGACAGCCAATCACAACGTCCAATGAAGGTCAGCCTCTTTCCCGCTTAGCCAATAGTATCATTCGATCTTCAGTATATATTGAGCTGTTTCTGTACTTTGGTTTTAGTTTGATTGAGATTGATAATGGTGTAACAACCGAAACTAGTTTCTCAAAGTTTTAATAAATGTGGTTGTGACAATTTCGTCTTATTATTCACAATATTCCAACCTCAATAACATTTTCTTTAAAATAATTTTCAAGAGAGTGAAACATGTTTATACGTAAAATTTCAATAGGAAGCACAGAGAGGCAAAGTATAAAAGAAGGTCTTTGGAAGCACACGGAAGAAGAATGATACATCAAGCACATCAGCTATGATAAATCTGATATGCATCTCGAAAAGTTTTGTTCCCAACGCAGTAAAAGTTTTTAATTATTCCAAACCAAGCTATGTAAGGAGCAAAGTTCTCTCAGAACTGGAGCAAAGAGAGTACAAATTCAGTAAACATTGTTGACATGTCTGGCTTGTACATAGAACAGACATAGATAGTCAAATTGGCCCTGAGTTCATGCAGATGTAAGCATCCTGAGAGAGAGACTTTTCTCAGCTTTGATGAAATTACCACTGTGTATTAATGAGAGTGCTTTCATGAATGCAAAGGCTCTACCTATAATAAATTTTCTTTCTCAAGCTCCTTGTAGCTCCTTCAAGTCTTTTTTAATAAATTATACTTATTTTATAATTCATGTTTGTTAGTACTAGTGTTACAAGGTCGGCCCCTGAAAGTTGCCGCTGTGCCAACACAGATTACTGCAGACAACAGATTATTTAATTATTTATCAATTTCCAATTTTTCAAAGTTCTATCAATTATATCAAAGACTTCCTCGAGGCAGATATTGACAACATCATTGAATAGCTGATGGAAATTGATGAATGCTACTATACAAATATCAAACCAAGGACCTCCCAAGGTCAGGCGTCTTGAACAATAGACAGAAGTTACACTTCTGTATATTTTTTCTTATCAGGTATCCAATGCTATTGTTAACATCCTCCATTGCAGAATTCTTCAGTATAATTAGTTGCACTTTCAGAAATTTAAAATTAGTAAATTATGTTCCATATATTCCATATATTTGACAGGCTGATGAATTGTCAGTTTCTCCAATACTTTTTTAGGATTGGATTTATTTATTCTCAGAATGTGCAAGGTGCGTTGTAGTTTTGCCTGACACCCAGTCAATAATCATTTTTATCAATATTACAAAAATCTGGGATTAACCTCATAGCAGCATCGAAATGGACTCTGATATTTCTGGAAATATTGACAAGAAAGACTTCATTGTGTACAATGAAATATGAAATCAGAAATCAAAGATGAGTATAGTTGAGTTTGATGAAACAGCTAGTAAGAGCATTCGGACGATAAATTGAAATGGAGTGATAAATAGTACGTTTTATTATTTCAATTACTCATCATTATTTCATGATATAAGTAATAAGAGTACGGAACTTATTAAAGAGATCATAATGAATAGATTCACGTCCACGTTGAGCCATGCATTTCTCGTAAAATACTAAAATGCTAGGCTGGAATGGGAATCTAACACTAGTTTCAGTCGGAGAGATAGATAGTCATGCAACTCTGAGAACTACATTCTGTTGGTAGCCTTATTTCAATGTTCACTCCCTTATCCTAATCTATGATCAAATAGATAATCAGGCTCTGCGTTTGAAATTTATTTAAAATGTTTTTTTGATGTTAACAAAAGTTCATAAAATCCGATATCAGATCTTCCCAACACAGGGGAAATCTTTCAGACTCTTTCTTTGTTTATTCCATGTCCACTTGAAGAAAAATGCCTCTTTTATAAGATTTTACTGCATCGATCATTGTTATCATGATCATCATCTCTATCAACACCATCATCATCGAGTTTCCCTCATCTATGTGTAACTAACGACGATCATTGAGGGGCAGAATGGTCATTGGGGACCATCATTAGACAAACAAGTAAGATGTATCTGCGCGATGAGACTCGTCGCTTCCGACCCTTCTCAATTCCCCAGCTCCTGTATCCTTGTTTGTGGTCGTTAAATTGCAATTACATGAGCATTGACTATACAATGTTGTTCTTGTTTCAAGACGTTATGTTTCACCTCTGTGACATTATTTCAAGACACTCACACTGAAATATACTCCAACATCTTCAATAAGTCACAATAAATTATTAACTAAGAAAATTCAATAATCACTTCACTCACAATAATTATCATTTAATATGGGATACAATATTTGAAATTAATCATGATAATCTCAATGTTAGTATTCTGATGGGTTCTTCGTTGTGATGCACTCAAATTCCATTCTAGGAACAAGAAATTTGATCATAAAAATAGTGTTGAAGATTCAAGGAACTATGAAGAATATAGGAACTATGAACTATAAAATATGAGCAACATTTTGTTTTGCACAGATTGACTCATCATAACGACCTGTTCTAATAAGGGAATTGATTTTTTATTTTAAGACTTGTGAACTTACCAAGGAGTGATTTATAAGGTAGGAAACGCTGACATAATATAACTTCACTGTGATCTTGAAGGCTTGTCAAATCCATGAGAGTTAGAACTTTCTAACTACACGAATTCGGGCTAAATGGACAGCATATGAGGCCAAAATATACTATTGATGCTTTTGATATAGGAACCTACATCAAAAGCATTTTGGTATAGGAACCTACATCAAAAGCATTTTGGTATAGGAGCCTACATCAAAAGCTTATTTCGCTTATTTCGCATAAGTTTATTTCGCACTCAGGCCTTCTACAATAAACATGTGATTTTTCAAAATGAGCTTCTCCATCAAATGGAATTGGAATCAGATTTCAAGATAGCCTTTGTAGTCCAGTCATATTCTACATGAAAATAGGTGTCTACTTGCAAAACTTACTGTGGTTCCAATTTTTTGTATGTTGTTTGGACACATATAAGCAGTCTGAAACTAAATTTGTAATCAAAAACTCTGTGCCACCTGCACAGTTTTCACTAATTTCAATTTGACAAAGATCCCTATAAATTCACACCAGAATGGGTTCGAAAGGATAAAAATTGACTGTAGTACAGTATTTCTAAATAGATCATTTTTCTCTGAATATGATAAACTTAGATGTTTTATTTGTTTTAGCACATGTATTTAATGAATGATGAAATGCACATTGGTAACTCACACATGAATCTTCAGAGTACCTTGTGAGCAATTATAACTAATTCGACTTTTACATCTGCAATAGTTTTCAAGTCAGAGCCATAAATGATGTCGAAAACTCCTAAAATTTGTATAAGGGTCTCAACAAAAATCCTACAAAAAATTAGTTCAAGTATTTTTTCCTTGTATTATTGCTTCGTAGATAAAACTCATTGCTACCCACGAATGTGCTCAGTTTAAATGTGGAAAGGGGTAGAGTTGAGGTAACCCAACCACAATTTGGACCTCTACGGTTTGTCACTCACTATCATGTAAAACCTAATTCTATTCAGCTTAAGGCGATTCAAATTCATGTGCTACACCTCATATTTGGAATTTCAAGTGAAAGGGAAGTATTCATTCTTTCCCTGAATCTGTCTAAAATTGTAGGAAACAGATTCTCTTTCCAGATCATTGGTATTAATGCCTCTTTTAACACTTTTTAAAAGATACTAAATCCGAACAATGTCAGGTTCAATAAAAATTTCCCTAATATTACATCAAAGTACGTGTAGGACAAGGTATTGTCCACAACAAATTTGGCGAATCTAGCCATCATATGAGGCAAGTTATTGATCTGGTAAAAAAATTATCACATATATAGAAATGCTCATAACTCCTGAAGAAAAACAAATTTCTCCGATTGGTATTTTTGTAAAATAGTGATTCAATTGACTTCAAAGACACTCACTGATAAGAATGAGCATCTCAATATTCTGTTCCATTGAGTCTTTGGCAATGACGTATAGTCACTTCCAAGTTTCCTCTTTACAAAGAATGGAATTCTTAATTTTGGCAAAATTTGTCTCAGAAACATCGCATCATAACGAGGATTTAATGGTCTGGAATATTCTGGAAAGTGGCCATCTTCGCTGAGTCTCACGTTTTCAAGTCTCCACTTCATAATCTCGTTTTTCCGTTGGACAAATTTCTGGTAGGTGAACTTTATGAAGCATCAACTCAAATTGAAGTTCTCATTAAGGTTGAGAATCATTGAGAGAATCTTTCCCAAATAGCTCTTGTCAAATAATGTTTTCCAAGTGTGTCCTTGATGAGCCATCTAAAAAGACACCACTCACCTTTCTTCACTAAGATTGTACATTCTGATAGTTTGGAAATCAATCTTTCTTCGTAACCGAAGTTGGTAATATACTGTTGTATTTGCGATAATGTAATACTTGAAAAACCTATCTAGAAATCTGTGATGTTGGGCATGTAAGGGCAAAGTTAAAGTCAAATAAGTTAAAGAAGAGCTAAATTATTGTTTTTAGGAGAGGGTTGATATTTTAGGGTGGAACTGAAGCTTTCTGCCCATTAGTGTCGTAATTGTACAATCCATAATGTTCAATTTTTAAAATTGAGGATGAAATTCACCATTTATCACTCGAAAACTCTTCTATTGTATAAGTCCGTGTAATCATGTCTTCTTCCTCTTCTGCTCAGAAGTAGCTCGCAGACATTCATGATGGAAAATCTTGTTCACTCCCATAATGCCAGTCAGAGATTTGAGTGCAATGCAAATAACATCAGCTACTCTCTTAATGAATATTGCATTCGATGATTTTCAATGTTAAAAGTCTGTTCAAGCGAAAATGTTGGTTAATCTATCAACATCTCGATTCATCACTACTGCTAGCCCAGGCAATGAATGCAAAAAAATGGCCATTGTTGTAACAAATTAGGGGAAAGCTGAATTTTTGCAGGATGTTAGTATACATAGTACTTACTCAAAAAAACCAAAGTCCCGACCCCCACCCCGCTTGCTTCCCCCACCACCCCCCTATCAACATTGCAAGAGCAGTACTTCAGTTAAAGGCTTATAACTCGGGAACTAATTAAGGTATCGTTGTGATTCTCATCTCATTCAATACTCAAAACTATTCTCTAAAAGATATGTCATATACATTTTCTATGTAGATAGCCTAGTTTTTCAGTAAAAATATAGTTTATAGAAAAAAATGTCACCACGAATCACAAAAATCAACTTCAACTGATCATATCTTTTTTAATATCGCGTTATTGGTTGTGCCGTTCCTTACAAAACTTATAGATAATTTAATAAGCTTTAAATTGATGTGTCTATTGAATACTATAGTTAAAGTTATGGCGTCATAGTGAGTGATGAAATAGTAGCGGACACCGCGTCGTCGAACCCTACAGCACTGTGTATTTGCATGGCGCTTGGCTATCCAGCCCAATCCAATAAATAATTATTGTCAGACTAGCAAGACTATATATGCCAATCAATAGTACACGTTTAAAAGTACATTTTCCGAAAAGTCCCCAAAAATCCCCCCTCAACTTTTCCCCCAAGCCCCCTCAAAGTTGAAAATGTTTCTAATTATTGGAAATTCGATATCTCTGTAACTAGCTATCGAACAGAGTTGATTCTTCTTCCATAATATCAGTCATATAATGTTCTGCAATAAATGTGCTATTCACTTTGCCGGTAAACCTGGTAGTTTCTTTTATAAAAATTGAAATATCTTGAAAAGAGAATTCTATCAACTAGATTTTTCATTATTTAGGGGGACATTTTTGTATGTCAATTTACAGAAAATAGCGTTGAATAGAAGTTATAGAACTTATTTTTATGAATCCAAAGATGTGTATAACAGCATATTGACGATTAGAGATGACTATTTGATAGGATGAGTGGGGAAGAGGGGGGTGTCCCTTTTGCTAACATTGTTGGGCCCTTCTCTCAGGAACGGTTTGTCGCTCTCCATACCTTTATTTTCTCAGCTCTTTGAGGCCATATTTGACAGATAATTTGGAATTCTACTTGAAAGGGCGGTATAGGCTCCCCCCTTTATCAGACATGGGCACACTTTTGAAGGAGGGGGCTAGATGAAATGAGAAATTATGTGGGTGTGTAAAAAATTGATTAGTACTCATTTTTTACATTTCAATCATCAATTAAAAATTCAAGTCTCAATGAATAATATCCTAAAAAATAAAGATGTAGTAGAAAGACTCTTGTTTAACTCACGAAGGGATGCAGTAATCCAACTGAGATTAGCTTTAGAAGCAATCTGATTTTTAACCCATCTTATCAAAGCAAAAGGTGTCAGGGGGTACTTCTCCACAATGGTTTTGGTAAATTAGCGTTTAAAAGCAGTAATTTAAGCAGCTCTAGATAAAAGTGATGTCACAATTTCATTGAGACTAAACATTCCAGTTGGACCTTTTTTAATGTGTGGACCTTTTGGCATTGATATAATCAATAATGAAACTATAGTAGTTTCTTTATTTTGTAACTGATGACCAATTTCAAGCATCTATTCGTTTCAACATATGAAAACTTCATCCAATGACAACAGAGGCAGGAAACCTCTTGAAACAATGAACAAGAATTAGGCCTATATCGTCATAATACAGTAATTGCAATTTGAGTCTTTCTTTCTTCCCTGTCGATTTTACGTTGTAAGCGGTAGCTCAATTCTTAATAAGTTAACTCATATCTAAACACTGAGAGCAAACTGAGATGCGATAATTTTGTACTGCGAAATCGAAAAGATAAATGAATAAATAACAGTAGTTACATTTTGCGGGTTTTGGCGCATCCTTGACCTTTGACCCTTGACCCTGACCTTGACCCTGACCTTGACCTTGAAAAAAAAAAAAAAATTAAAAAAAAAAAAATAAATAAATAAATAAAAAAAAAAAAAATTAAAAAAAAAAAAAATTAAAAAAAAATAAAAAAAAAATTAAAAAAAAAAAAAAAAAAAATTAAAAAAAAAAAAAAAAATTAAAAAAAAAAAAAAAAAAATAGAAAAAAAAAAATAAAAAAAAAATAAAATAAAAAGAAAAAAAAAAAATTAAAAAAAAAAAAAAAATTAAAAAAAAATTAAAAAAAAAAAAAAAAAAAAAAAAAATGGCGGGAACTGTCACCTGTTCAGGCTATGGGTGGGGGTGGGGGGGTGTGGGTGGGGGTCGGGGGTGGGGGTCGAGGGTGGGAGGTACTGGCTAGAGTATATAAGCTGGGTGTTCTGTTGGAGTTATCATACACTGCTCTCTCACACCAGACAGCCAACTACTGTGCTCCAGCTTCTTGTGCTCCAGTCTTGTGCTTTTTGTGCTTCTTGTGCTCCAGTCTTGATCAACTTTCAAAGTAAGTACTCTTTGCAATTAATACAGTTTTCCACTATCTAATGCATACCGTTTCTTTTCAGGAAACTATCTTACAATGTATTTTGTTCAGGAAACTGTCAATGTCTAATGCATACTGTTCCATTTCAGGAAACTTTCTTACATTTGGCAATGTCTAATGCATATTGTTCCATTCCAGGTTACTTTGCCTGTTCAATTGAAGATAACAGACCTGTTACTCCAACCCTCTTTCAAAGTGAGTATTGAAAACTAACCTATTAATGCATGATCGCTTGCACTTGTAAAACTAATGATTGTTTCAGAAAACTTTCTTACAATGTAAATTGTTTCATTCCAGGAAACTAACCTAAAATTCTATTTTGTCTAATGCATATTGTTTTATTCCAGGTCACTTTGCTCATTCTAATGATTGGTCATTTGTAAAACTAATGATTGACAAATTTACTTGTAACTAACAATGCATATTTTTTCCAGGTCAGCCAACTTCAGTCTCCACCCGCAGCAATTCAATGTGAGTTCAAAGAAAATATATACATTTATTCAACACTAATATTCCTGCTGTTACACACATATGCATAACATGTTATTCTTTTTCTGTTCCAAAGATGATTTCCCATGGAGGCAGCAGCAGCAGGAGGCGTGGTAGCCGCGGAGGTCGCCGAGCAAATGTCAACTCACTGCAGGGGCTGAATGATGCACTCAACATCATTTTGACTCTACAGTCCGGGCAGCAGCAGTGGCGTGCAGCTCAGCAGTGGCAAATTGCTCGGCAAGTCAGTGGGCAGACGACGTCAGGCCGACGCTCAAGAAGACAACCAGCCAGGCGACGTCGTCCCCACTTTGACGACTACTTGACAAATCCTCCGCTGGAAGCCTACATTCCTGAGCTGGAGGCATCGCTGCAGGAAGCGGTGTGCCAGGAGGCAGCACCAGCTCCAACCCCAGCACCAGCCCCAGCACCAGCCCCAGCACCAGAACCAGCTCCAGAACCGGCCCCTCCAGCCAACTTATTGAGCTGTGCATCGGAGGAGGAGATGGATATTCTGCGTTTGGTGCAGGCTCGCTTGCAGGTGCACCGGGTGGGATGGAGAATGGAGGATGAGCGTTGGGATGCTGATACCGACATGTCGTTTGCAAGCTGTGGGAGGTGTGCAAACTATCATGTGAATAGGGTGCTCCTCCCATGCTTCCACATGATGTGCGATAGATGCACAGAAACGGCCATCACTTGCGATAGCTGCGATGAACCCATACAATGGGTTATTCGCACAAATCTATAAGCGAAGAAGTCGCTAACTCATCCATGCAGCAAAGAAGTTGCTACCTCCATTCTTGTGAAGAAGTCGCCACCTCCACCCCTGCGAAGAAGTCGCCACCTCCACCCTTGCGAAGAAGTCGCTCTAATTTAACATATCTAATTTGTTGCATCTTTTTTCCAGATGAGTAGCAGCCCTAGCCCTCTCCGCAAGATCGCAATGTCAGCTAGCATTGATGCTGTATATCGGGGTGCAGATTTCAGCATTCTACCACAGACTCTACGCGAAGAATTCCTACACCTTTTCAATCGTTTTGATATGCATCCAATACTAACCAAAGCCATGAAATTTTTAGCATTTTGCAAACGCATGGACCTCATTGATCTAATTGCAATAATTAAAGCTGAAAAGTTTAGCAGGAGTGACTTTGGTGAAGTCGTGAGCTATGTATTTGGAGATAGTCTACCACTTTTCACTGTAACTCACAATCTCTACAAGAAACAGCATGTGTCAACATGTCTTGATAGGCGCGCACGGGCAGCATTAAATGATATAGTGGAATGTCGATGCAGTGAGATATATGATATAGTAGCACACATGTGGCGTTTAGCTTATGTGCAGGACGGATATATTCTTCATACTCTAGGACTGCAAGAACCTGATGAGGATGATGAGCATATTGTAGGGCTAGGTAGATTAATGAGAAAAATAGGAGCCTGTGAAGAAATTGACATATATTCAGAGGATGAAAGTGTCAGCTATATCACTACCAGCAGTGATGAATTCTTAGAAGAAGAAGAAGATTATTAATCTGTTCACTCTTTTTTACAGGAATCCCAGATCACTCTATGAGCTTGCAAGGAAAGCTTCAGTAGAAGCTCTATACCTTGGTGCTGATATCAACACACTGCCACATCCTATACGTCATGATATCATACACTGTAAGGAGCTGTTCATGGAGACTACTCCAAGACTTTTTAGGAGGACATTGTACATTGTTTGCAAGCGCATGGATTTCACTGATATAATCTCACTGTTCAAAGCTGAAAAACTCACTGGCGATGACATTGGCGAAGTGATCTTACACATACTCACACGGTGGCCAGATCATGGTTACATCAGTGATGATTACAAGAAGTTTCATTCACCCTCATGTTTAAAAAGGCGGGCACAAGCACCATTGAATGTAAAGCCTGATTGCAGGTGTTTGGAGATATACGATATGATAGGTCACATGATGCGGTTGGGAATGGCAGAAGATTGTTACCTTCAGATGCATATTGGACTTTCTGATTCCATGAGGTGGGAAACGATTGAGTCTGCCCTTAAGAGATATGCAGTTGAGGTCTGCTATAATGTTACAAGTGAGATGTTCGAAGATTAATTCATGTCTTGTTTTGCAGAATGAACGGTCAACAGCGTGCTGATGCTGTCACAATCAGAGAGGACTTGGAGTATGTCTGCAACCTCTTGAAAACCATGTCATTACCAGTCAGCTCGTACCGTCGAGCATTGCATAATGCTAGAAAAATTGGGCATGGACCAAACCGCGGTCACGGTTTCTATCTACCCGTCAGAAGTTTACATATTCCCCCATGTACATATACATACAATCCAGTTAAGCAGGGTGAGGTGTGGAACTGTAAATGTGTATTACTAACATTTAGATTGATGCATTTGGACAATTTCATTGCGAATAGTTGGCCCAGCGAACCTCAAGTTTTCAGAGATCATAAATGGTGGACAGGGCTGCTACCATTGGACAAAGGTCAGGATATCAATGATCTTCTCATTGACATAGGAGATGCGTACTGCATTCAACCATCCACACCACCACCACCTTACACTGAGAAGGAGGAGGAGGAGGAGGAAGCAAACTGTGGACCCTCAACACTGGCAGCTCTCTTGGAGTGTTGGGAATAATCTATGCTATTGCTTTATTGCAGATGAACACCTCTGCACAAGAAATGATCAATACCACCACCACCGCAGCTCAAGCTCCAAACACTGCAGAAACCATCATCAGCAAGCCGCAAGGAGCTCTCAACAATGCCGTGCTGGAATTCTACAGTTCAATTTCAAGCCATAAGCCTGCCGGCCCCAACTATCTATCGATGAAGGATCTGAAGCCTGAAATTAAGTATCAAATGCTGTCAGCGCAGCCATCATTGACTAAATACGGGACAAAAGTCAGCATCAACATCATAGTGGACAACCAGACTGCCAACATTATACTACCAGACGCATATAGTCGGCTCACATTGAAACATGTGGAAAATGGACCTTTAGATCTGAGCAAATTCAAAATGAGTGTTACTCCTACAGGCAACACATTTATAATGAACATGTTTATTGACTAATAAACGCTTCTTTTTTATTCTGCAATTGTGAGTTTTTCTTCCATCTCCCAATACCTATAGTCTATAAGATGATGCACATGAGGTGAACACTTGCACTAGTGCACTCACTAGATAACTCACTAGTGCACTCACTAGTGCACTCACTGGTGCACTAGTGCGCTCACTAGTGCACTCAATAGTGTACTAGTGCATGTGTTCATATAGGTAAGAAATTGTCTTACATTGCTTTCAACAAAGACAGTTTCAACGAAAAAGAGAGGGTAGAGAGAGAGAGAGAGAGAGAGAGTTCCACTTCCATCACTGACTCAGCCCACTGGCCTTGATATACCAGTTTTAACTAGTATGTCACTGCTGCTGCTGCATTCCAATGCTATCTATGCAGGAAAAAACATGTCTGTGGTAGAAGTGGAACGCTCTCTCTCTATGAGTATACTAAGGAGAGAGAGTAGGTGAATGAGAACCAGTTGTATAGCATTACAAGTTTATTCTAAGCATTATGAAATAAAATATAAAGATGAGTGAACAGTTCACCCTGACAATAGTCTGTGGTTGGAGTCTCTTCAATCGCGCTGCATACACCATCAACTGTATCCAAGCCTCTAGAGCGATGACGTTGAACTGTTGTAAAGATGGAGATGAGAAAAGCTTCTGAGCAGCCATCTGCAATGCGGAACCTCCTTACACGTTGATCTTCCATACTGTGAGAGAAGCCAGCAAATATGATTTCATTACTGCCAATTGCACTTAGCGCCTTGCTGCCATACTCAAATTGACACCAGTACTTTTGAAGAGTATCGGGAAGATTGATGACAATCTTGACATCCTTGTATCGCCAGTCTTCCACTTGTCCAAGATCCAGTACAGCTGCCATGCTATGCTTTAGCCTGTACACTGAAGTTAGTGACACCTTTTCATTGTCAAACATCGCCCAGATTTTGAATGGAAGTTGTGCTGGCTGCTGCTGGACACTCTTGCCCATACCATTTTTCCACATGATTCCTATGAAGATGTTCTTCAAGAACCTGTTAACATTATAACTGTTGACAGGTATTGCTGGTTCCAATCCACTAGTACATTCTTGTAGATCTCTCAAGTATTTCACAGTACCACGACCATGTACTGCATCAATAATTGCATATCGTAGCCTTCTAAGATGGATGCAATCACACGCATCACGTAGACTGGCACCAGTGCACGAAACTGCATGTCCACACTCAAGTTGAAAGTCATCCAATGACATGATGCCCCGCTGCTCCAGCTCGGCTTCCAGCTCCATAACGGCTGCTTTCAAACGTAACTCATTCCTATACTTATTGATATCCATCTTGCACTGTGCTCTCAAGCCAACAGCATCCTTTATATAGCTAACATAGTGGTGGTGGGGGTAAGTCAATGATTACGCAATCTATTGAATTATTCATTTATTAACATGCATTGACAAACACGTTTTTTATCTTTAGACATGGTTTGCAAAATATGATTATATAGCAAATTTACAACATTGAGCGCACAATAGTAATATTTCCTTGATCCGTCAGTGATCAGATTTGCTCTGTAGTCTTCTGTCATGATGAGATAGCAATGTTGTTCACAGTTGTAGTTGTTGTAGGAAGTCATCACTTGTTTCTCCAGGTTGGGGAGATCTTGTTGCTCGAATGGAGATGATAGATCAATCACAGTAAAGTTGTCAGCCAGATTCTCCTCGTCTTCGTATTGGGGCTCCATCAGTTTGTGAAGCATGCTCAGTTTGTCATATCCATAGACATAGATTGTGTGAGCTGGTCCTACAATCTTCCGCCATCTTTCCAGCGCACTTCTCACAATTGGTCTTAGGTTGGAGTAGTATTCCCCCATATCGTTATTGTCCGTCCATCTCAAGCCATGTTTAGCACTATGTGAATCATTCTCCTTACGTATACTAGTAGCCAGTACAGATTCAGAGTAGGGAGAACTGAAGAGAGAGTGCTTGCGTACAATGCGTGATTCTATAGCATGTTCAAGATACGCCATTTCCTTGACAACAAATTCGCCATTTCGTCCAGTGAATCCTTGAAAGTCTATCACAAAGTATGGTCCAAAACCTTCCACAGAGTCATGCCATGTTTCATTGCTGCTGCTGCTGCTGCTGCTGCTGCTGCTGCTGCTATCCTTCTCCTCTTCAAAGCTGATAAGATTCATGATGTTGTCGATGCTGTCCTCAAGATTCATGCTGCGATGTTCACACAGTTGTGATGTCTCTGCACCTCATCCACAGCCTTTTTATAGTCGAGCTATCAGGCAATTTGAACTGTGCCTGTCATTGGTCGATACTCTTTGACCACTTCATGTATCATCAGACAGTAGGCACGTGTATTTGCAGGAATGTTATCAGTCATTTCAAATTCCACTCTGACATCAATGCTGCCAGTCTTGAGTGTTTCATTTTGACGTGAACAGTCAATTGGAAACAGCATCATTCTTCCATCTGCCAGAGCAGACTTCTCAAACAGTGGGTTGCTTGCTCGAAAATCTCCATGGTTGTAGACTCCATTGAAAGCTGTATACATATTGTAGACACGGTTGTCATCACCATCAATGCTTTCATACGGATAGTACTTGTTGTTCAGAAACACTCGAATGTCTTTCACATTGCACTTGTCAAACAATGATCCATTTGCATCTGCTCTTCCTCTTCTTCCAGTCTGCAGTCCAATCACAATGTATCTCGGCTTCTCATGTTGTGCAGTCGACTTGACAGTCCATGTATGTTTTGTAGCTTCGGGCATGGCCGGGTACTCATACAGCTCCCAATGTCGGAATGGTATTGATACGGGCGAGTCATTCTGCACCAATCGTAGCAGACGCAATCTTGCTTCATCGGCCACCTCCACATAGGGCATCTTCCACACAAGCTTCCGAATGTTGACAAGGCCTATTGTATTCAAGCAGTTTACGTTGTCAGCACTGCGTCTTAGCACCAGCTCCTGTTTCACATTGAGCAGCACACGTCTGTAGTCTTCGGCGAATCCCAGCAGATATCTAAGTGGTACATCCATGACGGTAGCGTTGGCTGCATTGGCGGCAAATGTAGTTAGACCTGTTGTAGCATTATACTTGTAGCCGGCTCCTTCCATCTTGGCTAGTTCTTCTCGTTCAAAGGTCATTGCATTCTTCATCAGGCTGGCAATGCCTGGGTTGCATGTGCTGTCCACCTCAACTCCATTGATCTCATAGCGTATCTCCGAAAACAGGTTGGCAAAAAATCCAGAGACACATGGTGTGCCGGCCAGTGCAGCACCAGCTGCACTGGTTACTGTGTACTCAAGGTGTAGATAGCTCTCTGATGGTAGTGTGTAGATGTCCTGCTGCTGAATTGGTATCCTGATCTCATCGTTGGCATTGAAGGTTGTGTTGTATGGCGAATGTGAATGATACTCAAAACCTGTGATGCGATCATCCGAAGATGGACCACTCTTTGTCACATCCAAAAGTCTCATTGTCGCTGTCGTGGATGTCGTCTGATAACAATACAACCTCTTTGCTCTAGATAATCGATGCTCCTTGATGTTAACTCAATGGCGGTCGATCGTTGAATGACGTTTAAAGCGCCTGCACCCCTTTTATTTCTTTCTGTCTCTGTCTCAGACTGCTCAGCTCCACTCCAACCCCTCTTTTCAAATAGCAGCACCATATCACTCTCTTCTTCGTAAATGTAAGGTTATGTTTATCGGCTCCTCTCTAAAGTTCACCAGACGTCCGTTCTCATCAACAATCTCCAACGTAATGTTGCTGATCTGCTCGGCATCCACGGGTAAATAGACAACATTGCGCACAGACACAGCCATTTTATAGCCCGGGTCCACTGACGGGTAGAACTCATAGATAACATGATCCTTGATTCCATTCGAGTAGGAGCCGCTCACTATGTTACATTTCACACGCACCACATTGGGGCGGTTAATCATCATGGTTGAGTCACCTCTAGCCTCCTTGTCAGCTTCCAGGATCCTGTTGAAGCCCAGCAATTTGCCTATTGAGTCAGGCGGGGTAAAGTCCAGCTTAGTATTGCACAGCACTATACATTTCAATGTTGACGTGTCCATAGCCATTTGTAGGTTAACTCCACGCTTATTCAATCTTGCCTCCAACAGTTCCTTGATCATGTTAAACTCAAAACTACCTTCAGGCAATGAAACAGTTTGCCAAACCTTTCCTTCTTCACTTGCATCTGCGCTCACACTTGCATCTGTGCTCACACTGGGAGACACTTTGTTTGCAGCGCTGGTATCACCGCCCACAATGGGAAACACTTTCTTCTTTCCATCATTGAAGGTCAATCCTATGCTCCTGGTTTCTCTACTTTTTGGCTCTGTTTTACCAGTAAGACCCCATCTAAACCAATCAACGATTGTCATGTTGCTGCTATTAAGCTCTCCATGTGTCACTGAATGATCCTCGTCATGTGCCTCACCCGCTGGTGGAGCTAGGAAGCGTAATGTATTGTTGTAGCCAACCTCAACATTTGGAATAGAGTTACAGCTTGTGAAGC
The DNA here is from genome assembly GCA_948455865.1 of Conomelus anceps. Lineage (NCBI taxonomy): Eukaryota > Metazoa > Arthropoda > Insecta > Hemiptera > Delphacidae > Conomelus > Conomelus anceps. The sequence goes on along the minus strand of OX418217.1, from coordinate 17,463,130 downwards.
TGATAAGTCCCACTTCCCATACACCATTGCCTGTATCAATAGGCGGGTAGAATTCACTACTCAGCGTTGACTTGGTTCCTCCAAAGCAGAGCATCATCTTGATTGCTCAGTGTACTTCAACCTAATGACTGCTTACCACAATAATTGAGAGGTTTTATACTAATAATGAAAAAACAGTTGTGTTTAGATTCATAATTTATTTAACAATCAACTAAAAATTTCAAACATAAATGTCCACATATGTGAGAGTAGAGATCCTCCTGCTTCCGATCATAGTTGTACTCAATCCTCGTCGCTGGTGTTGATCCTCGATGCATGTAGTCAATAAATTCTTGTGGTGGTCTCAGGTTGCCAAAGCCGTCAAAGTAGTGAACGTTGCCATCCTTCTTAACATAGCACACCCAATGTGTGCCAGGTCCTTTGCTGTCATCCAGGTTGATGATGCCACACTCCCTCCTCAGCGGTCCTTCAGCAGGTAGAGCATCTCGCATAAACACTCCTCGAAATTTTTTTAGCTTCAAACGGCATGCATACTTGTAGAGGTCTGCATCGGTCAGTGCTCGGTCTGGTAGAGCAATCATCTTCTGCCGCCGCATCGACGGCGTCGAGCCCCGTTTCCCGTCTTTTGACGTCTCAGGTACAGGCCTCGACCCTTGGTTGATACCGCTGTTCTCCTCCTCTTGGTTCCAGTCCTCCTCCTCTTCCTCTTGGGTCCAGTTCTCCTTTTAGCTCCTCCACCAAACTTTGCCTTGGCTTTCATAATGTTGGTCACTGCTAGTGCTGCGGCCTTTTCCAAAACACCTGCGTCTGATGATTTCACTCGACTCCAAGCTCGTTCAGCCAAGATCCGGTCTGCCGCTGCTCTGCTAGCAGTATCACTATTCCTTGAGTATGCAATGTCGTGCTGCTTACAAGCTTGGTCAAGTCTGTTGACACCTGGATCACCTCTTGCCAATCGCTTCTCAAGCTTTGTACCTGGTCCACAGTACTGGTAGCCGGGCAGATGAAGTTCTATGGGCAGTACGTCTATTGCCTTGTTGACTATTGCACCTGCAGCGTCTGTGATTGCAGAAAGTACTCCTCTTCCTTTGTAGCTCTTCCTCTCTCGAAGGGCAGCAGCCATCTAATGTTGATCAGCAGCTCGGTCATCCAGTTTTATACCCTCATGGATTCCCAAAGCCTGTAACACTTTATCTCTTAACTGCTCTCTACTCAAAGTGTGGTTTTCAGGTGACCAAATAATGTTCATAATGGTAGTGAAACACTTTTTAACTACATCCTTTGAATGCTCATCCAACCTTTTCTCCAAATACTTTTTGTTGACTCCATCACCATCTTGGATTGGATCATTAACATCCATGAGGACTGCATTGTTCAAGCTTACAAAAATCTGCGATGTTTCAGTGTCCTGAGTCTTTGGCAGCCAATCCCATAGCATATTCTGGCACACTTTTAGGTTAACAGCATCCTTTTCATTGCGTGGGCTGCCAACATTGATCACTCTTCTTCCTCGGACGTTGATATTACCGAGGACGTCCATTATTCTTCTATCGCCGTTTGATGACATTACTTGAATGGTATGCACATGCTCAAGTTTACATGTTTTATCGGGCTAGAGTGCAGTGCTGCCAACTATGTAACCACCTTCCACCAGCTCTTCCAGAATTGAATTAATTTCATTCTCATGTCCAGTGTTGCCAACTGCTTTGGACTGATCCAACAGTCTCAATCTGTCCACCAACTCATTGGGATCATCATAGTAGATGTACTCAATCCGACTATCGGCTACCAAATTGAATGGTGCCTTGAGTCCTCGTCCAGCAACCGAAGTATCTGAAGATGATGATGCATTGCCATGTTTCACTTCTCGAAGCTTTTTGATTACATTCTTGTATTTGGGATTGTTATAGTTCACAATTTTTCCATATGCGCGATAGCCTGCCCTGTACACATTGGTTAGGCTCAACACACTCTTGTAGACCTTCTCATCACTTTTTTTCACCTTTCTGAAGTCGGGATGTTTCTTGAAAATCAGCTCGCATATTCCCGGTGTGACATTGAACGTTTTCTCTTCATTTTCATTGTTTGGATTGCTCAGTATAATCTTGTCCCCATTTGGTCCAAAGGTTAGCAGCTTGTTACCGAGAAATAGGCTATTATTCTCCACTCTTGGTCCAAACTTTCTATCACTGTTACCATCTCTGTTGTCCATCGATGCTTTAACATATTCTCCTACAGCTGTTCCAGCCAGTTCAGATTGGGCAAAGCTTTCATCAATTTCCTCCTGGGTAGTATTCATCAACACATCCTCCTCCTCCTCCTCCTCCTCATCGATGGATGAGTCCTCCTCCTCCTCCAATTGACTTCTACCTTTCCACAATTTCCGTCCCACTCCTGATGTGCTTGCTGCAGGTATTTCAGCTGTTCCAACTGTCTCCAAGGTTTGCTCTTCTTCTTCTTCTACAATAGGTGATGCGGTAGGCCTCTCCCATTGTGGCTTACGTCCTTTCACTGCACCTAACTTGAATGGGTATGGTGAGCCGGGTGTAATTGGTGGTGTAGGAGGTACCATATGAGTTGATAGTGTACGTGCGAATGGGCGTGTCACTGCTGCTGGTGAAGGTGTTGGTGGTGGTGGTGGTGGTGGTGCTGCTGCTGCTGGGACACCCCGCTCCATGATAACATCTGAAATATTCTGGAGTGGTTCAATAATCGGTTTCAAACTTTTGATATGCTTCTCCTCAGTCAATGATCTGCCCAAAGTGATTTCCTTATGCTTCCTCTTGATGTTGCGTCGTAGCTGAGCAATCTCCATGATGGTTGGAGCGATGTCCTCCACAGTCTGCTTTCTTTTCCGCTGCTGCTTCACGTCCATCTCGATCGGTGTTCACTGACTGAATGAGCCTTTTCAGCTTATGCTTCAGCTAAAAAAGTGTCAAGACCGTTTCTGTAACGTCCGCTATTCTTGCCTGAGGCACTATCGATAACAAGGAATGCATGTGCAGACGAAGACCACACATCATCGCACATACTTTTGAATGCATCAAATGTCATGTCGGCTCCCACATGATCTCTGTACAAATGTTTCATATTGAGTTCATCCTGTTTGAATACAATCAGAAAATTGGCATTGTCACGTATCAATTGTTTTGGTATGCGACTGTAGGTCTGTGCCAAATAAAACACATCAACATTGCTGTGCCGTCCAGTGGTGAAGTAGCGTCTGATGGCTTCCTGCTGCTCACAGATAACATCATCAAAAATGATTATTGAAATGGTGGGCAATTCGTGTGGTGCAGGTATCTCTTCACAGGTGTCACACTCGATGTAGTTCATTTTAGGTCCTAGTCCTTCCATCACAGTGCGCAAGAACTCGTATTTCGGTTGGAATGTTGTCTTGGAGAACAGATAGATGTTTGAGAAACGTATACCATTTGGATCAAAAAGCATGTTGAACATTACATTAGTTTTACCACAACCCGATGGTCCGCATATGATACATCTCAGGTGGTGAGGGAACAAAGGTCCATGCCGCTTCTTGATGTTCATTTCCGGTCCAAGTCCACAACCGCTTGCCACACGATCAAAGTCGATTATATTGAACTTGTGTCGACGTTGCACTACCTGTTTCATTATACCAAATCTGCTCTATCAATCCAAGAGTCGTGACTGCTATCGTATCCTTTCCAGCGCACCAACAGTTTATTACCTCTCCTCTTCAACACTTTTACAATTTCAAACACGTCTGGCACTTTAGTTTTGACAATCTCTTCTGCATAGAATCCCCCTTGCACAGGTTGTCCTCCACTGTCTTCCAGCTCATACGTCACAGGTACAGTAGGTCTCACACGTGTGACAGTGAACAGTTCATTTGTCCAATTGGGTAGGTAACCCTTGTTGAACACGGTTTTATACTTGCTTATGCGCACCTTATCACCCGGTTCAATTGATTGACCAGGCCCAGGATAAAACCTGTTTCGCACCTTGTTCTGCAAACTCTTACGATATTCCTCACGCTGTTCTCTCAGTCTGCTCAAGAGTATAGTTTCATGCTTCTTCTTAACATCGGCTGGACACATGCCTATTGTACGATGTATCCTCTCATTGTATTCCTTCACCAGCATGTCAAGGATGTCTGTCCACTTGTAGGATCCTCTCTCAGTGAACTTGATCCACATTAAACGTTTCAGAGTCCTGTTGAAGCGTTCCACTATCGATGCCTTCTTATCTGAATACGTCGAATAGTGATTGACGTCATATTGTTTCACAAGTCTTGAAAACTTTGCATTGAACCACTCTTTGCCGTCATCCGTTTGAAGGTTTTCCATTGGATGCCGTTCGAATATAGGACGCATTGCCTTGACCACTTCCTCGGATGTCTTTGTCTTTATCGGTAACGCATATGCATACTTGCTGAGACAGTTTATAATAGTGATGATGTATTTGTAACCTTTGTTCTGCTTTGAGTATGGTATCATTTCAACAAGGTCGGCTTGATAGAGGTCGTCAAGACCTTTCACTGTAACCATCCTCATCGGAAAATTCCGACGAGCTGGCATGTGCAGTTCACGTGCTATCACACTCTTCTCCATACTGATGCCCATCAAGTGAACACGTGCCTTTATATATAGTTGTTTTTTCACAGCACATGATGTGCATCATACTCTGTTATCATTCCAACACTTTTGACATTGAAGTATGACCTTTTTGAACCTGATTGCTAACACATTCGAGTTAATTGGCATTTAAAATGATAAGCGTCAGCATAATCTTTTTTGAAGCTGATTGCTAACACAATCGACCCAATTGTCATTGAAAAGGATGTGCGTCATCATGACCTTCCATGCTATCATTCCCATTGTGCAACACTTTTGACATTTGCGTCAGCTAACCTTTCTCTCATGCTTTCCTAGAAAGATCACTTTATCATTCAGCCTGCATTGTTTGTCAGTTGCTATCACCTTAACCTTTTTGAACTTGTTTACTAAGACATGATGTTTTTGATATCTCACTTTAGTATATATACTGCCCAAAAATTCAATCAAATTCAGTCTTCACATCGGAGTTATAGAGAGAGTGATCTCAGTGTTCTCTTAGTGTTCAACCAGACGGAATGGATCCAACCCAGCAGTTATCTTCCATAGTGGACAGAGCATTAGCTGTGTTCAAAGAGGAGCTCCTCAGGCAGTTGCAAACTACGCCTAGGACTGCCAATACCAGCACTGCCACTGCTGCTGCTCAAGATGTTGCTGCTCAAGATGTTGCTGCTCAAGATGTTGCTGCTCAAGATGTAGCTGCTCAAGATGTCACTGCTGCTGCTCAAGTTGACAGTGCTGCCGGCTCCTCCACCACAGCAGTATCACTTCCCAGCAGTGGTATGCAGGCGATAATTGAGGAGATGCTTTCCGCCTGGGAATCCATTCCTAACTTGGAAAGCACTCCAACAGTTGAACGACAGTCATCGCCACCAGCGAAACGACAATATCTGCAGCCAGCATCAAGGCGAGCACCACCGCCACAAGCATCAAGGCAGTCATCGTCGGCATCAAGGCGACCACCGCAAGCATTGAGGCAGTCACCCCCACCATCAGCAGCAAGGCGACCACCACCTGCATCAATGCAGTCGCCCCCACCGCAAGCATCAAGGCAGTTACCCTCACCACCAGCATCAAGGCAGTTACCCTCACCACCGGCATCAAGGCAGTTACCCTCACCACCGGCATCAAGGCAGTTACCCTCACCACCGGCATCAAGGCAGTCGCCCCAAGCGACAAGGCAGTTACCCTCACCACCGGCATCAAGGCAGTCGCCCCCACTGCAAGCATCAAGGCAGTTACCCCCACCACCACCAGCATCAAGGCAGTCGCCCCCACTGCAAGCATCAAGGCAGTCGCCCCCACTGCAAGCATCAAGGCAGTTTCCCCCACCACCACCAGCATCAAGGCAGTTTCCCCCACCACCACCAGCATCAAGGCAGTCGCCCCCAGCATCAAGGCAGTCGCCCCCACTGCAAGCATCAAGGCAGTTTCCCCCACCACCACCAGCATCAAGGCAGTTTCCCCCACCACCACCAGCATCAAGGCAGTTTCCCCCACCACCACCAGCATCAAGGCAGTCGCCCCCAGCATCAAGGCAGTTTCCCCCACCACCACCAGCATCAAGGCAGTCGCCCCCAGCATCAAGGCAGTTACCCCCACCACCACCAGCATCAAGGCAGTCGCAGCAGCATCCTCAGCAGCCCATTATACCTCCACATCGGGCTCCACAAATTCCGAGCATGGCATGGCGGGGCAGCATTGGCCGTCCATCGCATCGTGAGCTGGAACTCCAGCGTAGAGTTTTAATCAGTGCGATGGATATGTATGCCCCGCTGCCAGCATACGGCTCCAATTATGTTGGGGCTGATGAAATTGTGGCACGGTTAATGAGGCATCGCCGCTTCAGGACGCTGCATGGGCTGCTGAAATTGGAGCTGGCGGCCTACAGTTATGAGGCGATAAACAAGCAGCTGGCCATTGCTTGGGGGGTAATTATGAAATCGATCGGTCTGTTGAAGGCGGCTGCTTCACTAGAAATTACCAACCCTGAACTTAGCCCAATAGAGTTGAGATACTCAGTTATTGGACCGAGAAAATTGGAAAATGTCATCAAAAACAAAAGGGTTATCGATGAAGAAACGGCTGTCTTATTATTACGCAGGGAAAATATAACTGCACTTTGCGCCCCAAGGTGCGATATTGAGCAAGTTCTATATGAACTTCGAATTGGCTGAAAAAATTGTATATTCTAAAATAAACATGTTTCTGATAATCTTTCATCTTTTCATTTTCTACCTCCTACACTGGTGTGCAGCTCTAGCACTTGTCTCAGCCTCACATGGACTGATGCAAATAGAAAATCGTCTTGCATATAGACATGTTTTTTCCTGCATAGCTGTGACGTCATACAGACAAGTTGAATGCAAGATGATCTTCTATTTGCAACAGCCCACATGGACGATCTTGCATAATGTTGTGCAACAGACAAATATAAAATCGACTTGCACATAGACAGGTTTTTTCCTGCATGTTGTCATACAGGCAAGTTGAATGCAAGCTGATTTTCTATTTGTCTTTGTAACATCACACACATGGACTTTAAGATCTTGCATAATGTTGTGCAATGGTACACTCACAGACATGTCCTGCATGATGTCATACAGACAAGTTGAATGCAAGATCTATTTGCAACGGACACACAGCCCCCACATGGACTTGTCTTATAGAGTAATCTTGGTTTTTTAAAAAATGAGCATGGTTATCGAATACAATTCTTTATTATTATCAAGAAATACTGTTAGAGGCTGATGTCATTCAAAACTAGTTAATTTCAAAACAAAACAAAGTTAATGTCAATCAAGTCTATCAATCACCACCCACTTGCGGAAATTTCTCAAGTATTGCAACATATCACAATATGATGTACTAGATGGGAACTCCACATATACTGTTCTTCCATTGATGCAGAGGCGTACTTCCGAAGCATCGTAGAAGGCATTCTCCATTGTCTGCAGGAAATAGTCAGTTGTTTGAAATGGTTCATAGTATTGTCCTCCAATGGCGAATACTGGCAGCACAATCCATTTGCTGCTCACTGGTGATGAACAAGTATCACATCTGCAGTATAGGCAGTATGAATCCATTGGTGGCAGTCACAGGGTATCCTTCAGCTCGTGCTACAGTTGATGCTGCTGCTGCTGCAGTTGACACGTCCTCTCAGTACGGCTCACAAACCTCTTCTGATCGGATGATGATGATGATAGGCGGATACATGTGTGCAAATGCGCAGTGGCTGATGTCAATCGAGTATATCAAGCACCACCCACTTTCTGAGCATTCCCAAGTCATTCTGCATCTCACGATAAGTGTGACCATATGGGAACTCCACATATACTGTTGTTCTATTGGTACACAACATCACTGATGAAGCAAAATGGAAGGTTCTCTTCATTACTTGCAGAAAATTTTTGATTGTCAAGAATGGTTCAGGCTCTTGTCCTCCAACAGTGAATATAGGCTGCACAATCCATTTGTTGCATGAGGTTAGTGAACAAGTACCACATTTGCAGTATGGCTTAAATTCGTGAGTTTGCTCCATTGCTGATTGGTGGCGGTTGTCTGTAGATTTCTCTGCAATAGGTGTCACAAGTATCCTTCAGCCCGGCAGGTGCTACAGCTGTTGTTGTTGCTGGTGCTGCAGTTGACACGTCCTCACAGTACAGCTCACAAACCTCTTCTGATCTGCTGATGATGGTCTCAAGGAAGTCTAGCGATGAAAATGATGAGTGGATGCAGGTGTGCAGATTTTGTGTGCAGTGGAATCTTTGGCAAAGCTCTTTGTCCAAGTTTTTCCCTCCAGCCAACTTCATATACCACTCGTTGACGTCACGGCCCATTGCATCAATGGCATCCTGGGTTGTATTCCGATGTAGCACCATTCTTGACATCAGGCACTGACGCATGTGAAACTTGTTTGCTTGATCAAGGCCATGATCTCGTTGCCACAGGAAAGTCTGAGTCCTATACTTTGGATCCAGTTGGCTAGTGTAGACGCTTGTAGCCAGCACGAGATACAGCACAGCTCGAATCATGATTGCTTATGCCAAATGCTTGCTCTTCCTCCCATATTTATACTAAAGTTTATGCAGACTCAGCAATTTCTTATCAGCGGATGTGTGACTCATGTCTTCTACTCCTTTTCCAACAATGCTCTGAGTATACTGTGCTGTGATATCCCGCCATTTGTAAAGTCATCATATTCCTTGTAATCATCAACATTGAAATCAACAACACGTGATTGTTTAGCTGGTGGCTCATCATCATCGGATATGTGGATCACTCGACTGCTATCTGCTGCCGCTGGCTCATCATCATCAGATATGTGGATCACTTGACTAGTACTGCTATCTGCTGCCGAACGTTTGCAACTACCTTGTTCTATCTTAAGAACATCTGTTGGTACAAACGGTACTGTTGATGAAGTTGATGCTTTTGCTGTCATTGACAACAATGTTCTAGATGCCTCCATAGTTGATATGTTTTCTTCTATTGCTGTATCTGCTGCTATCAATGCTGCCCTTGATGCTGCTTCATTTTCTTGATCATTCTCAGTGTTGTACTCCTCCGCCTCCTCCTCCTCCACCACCACCTCATCCTCAAACCCATCATCACTGAATACTGGAGCTTCATTGACAATGTTGCGATGTCCATATGCAAGAGTAGTGATTCCATCTTCAAGAATGTACCGTTTTTCATCAGCCTTGCTGAGTGCTTTCTTCTTCTGAATGGTGGTCATGATTCTATGTTTCCTGGTACAGAACATCACCTGATCTCTATAGATGTCCTTCTCACCATAGAGACAGTCAATGTAGTCCTGAAAGACTATGTACCGTTCTGCATCAGGATGACTTTTTGGGAGCTCCTGTCCAAGAATTGGTCGTCTCACTCCCTTTGCTTTCTTGATAAGGCCACTCTTCAGTTGTGTCTCATCTGTAACATAGCATCTGCAGGCATACAGCTTGGAGCGCAGGCCGACATACTCATAGGGGGCTCGAGCTGCATACTCATCCTTGAATTTCCCCAGTACCATCTTGTTTGTCTCAGAGTAGCATGGGTGGTTGGCTGGGTACTCTGATGTATCGAATACGTTTCTCAACTTGTCTATATTCATGATATCCATATACATATCTTCAGTTTGGACATTGTAGAACAGGCTGTCAGTGTCCTGGTATAACAGTTTGAGTCGGTTTCCATAAATAGGTTTCATCACATCGTAGTGAAACTCGTACATTAGAATTTTGCTCACATCAAGTACAGTCAGTCCAATATATATCGGCTTGTTCAATACAACCTTGTCTTGATGGAGTGTTACAGCGCATATGTTGTCACCAAATATGATGCGATCTTTGAATGTTGGACGTGCCACCAGTCTCTTCAACCTCCTCTCACAATTGACCAGCTCCATGTTCATCCGGTTCTTAACATTCTCCATTGTTTTTCCAAAGACCGCATTATTCATTAGCTTGAAGAAATTCTTTTCAAATTTGTTCGCAGATTTCTGACGTAGTTGTGTGTTGAGTTGAATGTATGGGGCCAAAAAGTCTTCTTGCTGGAATGAAATTCCACGGTGAACTTTGACAATTTTCAGTCCATGATTCACAGCCTGTTTCAGGAGTCTATAATGACATACATACTCCTTGCGGTTTTGCAGCGTTGTCATTAGCCTCACATATCCTGACTTGGGAGTCTTCTGGCTCTCTGGAAGAAAAGGGAAGTCGTTGTGATCATCCTGTAGCTCTTGAGGATACTCAATGTCAACTTCTAGGATGTATCCCATTCGCTGATTGTCTGGGATTCTATCTATATGAGCAGCCACCTCCTCCAGTTCTTCTTGACACATCCATTGAAATTTTCGGCAAGGTAGTGGGTTGCTCATAGCCCATCCATAAAGATTGTTGGCATCGGTGTACAGCAAGTAGGATATCGGTTTCTCTGGATCCAGTGGTGCACCTGTGTATTTGTTGTTGGCAATCGAATGGCGGTGGACACATGTGGTTATTCCTCCTCGGATACCTCTTTCAACAAACATGTACATATCGTAATCGCTGAGAAGTTCCAATTCCACCTGGGTGTATTTCAGCATGGCATCAAATGAGAATCCTGGTGCAGTGAAGTAGTTGGCACAGTCGAGATTGTAGTTTTTTATGCACATGTCCCTGAAACTTTCAAACACATCAGCCAAGAGTAGAACATCCGTCTTTAGGTAAAGGTCACTGTAGTCCCCTAGTGTTCTACATCCAAAATGTTGCCAGACCAGTTGTGCATGGGCGTAGTCCTCATCACTGATTCCACGATCTGTCAGCTTGCTGAAGAATGCTTCCTTTGGTGGTAGGGAAGTTTCTCCAAGTTTCTCCCATGAATCGCAATAATCATAAGGGAATACTCCTTTACGTGTCACAAGATCGAGTCTTGTCTTGAAATGTTTAGCGGTATGTTTCAGCACATTTGGAATGTCCGTGTCATTATGTGCAGACTTGTGCAAATTTGATACCAATGTATCCAAACTGTCCGGTGTGAATCTGAATGTATCTATGAATCTCAGGTGGAGTCGATTGGAAACGTGTTTAGTGAAGCTGATGTACTTTTCAGATGTGTTTGGAATGACTTTGATCCTATTCTTGTCGGCACCGAGTTCAGGAATGAGCAGATGTGTATCATAGTTGGATGAATTGTGTAGAAAAACTGGAATGAAGGTCTGGCGCTGTCTTTCCAGATTGCATGGATTGCACAGTGCATTTCTATAGAAGCCAGTCATATGACAATGATCATACACTTTGTCTCTTCCAAACTTTTTACCACAAGCTTCGCAGTGTGTAGCAGCATCATGTGCAGCTTGTTGTTGATCGGTGAGTGGCATCATTATAATACTCAACTGGTCCATGGTATCAGCAATAAGTTTTGCATAGTGGCTGAGCTGACTCATGAAGTGTTCGGCTGCATTGGGACCTCTGTAGACAATCGGTTCTTGAGGAATGTAATAGCTCAGTGTCAGCCATGAAGGAAATTGTGTCTCATCTCTCACAAAGTACATGCAATAGCTCATTGCATTGTGGTATTGTATCACTTTTGTCTGCTTCCCAATCCATCTCTCTGGAGCTTCCCCCTCCACATCACCCTCTTCTAGGGCAGGTGTCTCCAGCAGACACTCAAAGTCTGCATACACTACAAGTGGCAGTCTGAACTTCCTCAAGTGCTTCTCAAACTTCAATGTTGGCGGTTTTCCATCTTTCAGCTGTGGCATGATCATCCTAGCCGTCTTGTTGTTGGCACAATACTTCTCATGTTCTACCATCCTTTGTGCACCATCATTAGCAAGAGTATAGTGGGTGAAGCATCGTCTGCAAATAATTATACGACTTTTATGTTTTGTCAGCTGGGAACTCAGGAGTCTCTCAAAATCTTTGATCCAGCAGTAGTGGGTGTTGATTTGTGGATCCTTGTTTGCATCTTCAGCATCCTGCAGCAAATCGTTAGTCTGTGCACCATCATCTTCAACAGCCTCACCCAGTAGCAGAAGATCAAAGTGCTCAGTCTTCATGGTATCGGTGACTCGTCTGGGGAAGATGTTATTATCAGAGTCGACTGCATACACGTTGACAGAGACTGTAGGGTTATCCTTCTCGAACCTATCGATCTGGTTTATAGTTGTTGGGAAAGTGATGCCTTTAAAGTTGTATTTCTCCCGAAGATTGAAGTATCGCTCGTTGACTCTTTGGGGATCTTTTCCTTGGACATGCTTAGCGAGGATCGCCCACATGAAACATTGTTGGTCCTCATTCCTCGGATTGATGATGGCTCTCCTTGCAGCTAGCTTGGGCGGGGTAATGATGTATGAAGAGCCTCTAAGGGGAATATGTTTGCTGATCCTTATGAGTAGTCCATCAATCTGTAGCAGTGTCCATCCACTGGATTTCCCTTCGAACATAGCCTCCTCTTCCAGCATCTTCTGGCAAGCCATCTCCACTTGATGAGGCAGCGTGAGAACGGTGAATGCTGCATAGTTCGGTGTTTTGAAAGCGATGTCCTGCACCTCCTCCACCTCTTCGTTGTTCGGATCAAGGTAGCACTTGTGATAAGTTGCCTCCAGCACCAAATTGAATTTGATTGCACCATGCTCCTGGATTTCTGCTGTCAGGACGCTGTTGATCTTCTCCTCCAAGTTGTCAAGGAAGGACTGGAAATCCTTTTGAGGGCTTGTAGAACACTGGTTGTTGAAGAACAGGGTTCGAAGATTGTTGTTGAACGCCTCCTCCAGCACAACGAAGTCGTCACACTTTTCCTGAGTCTGCTGGCAGCGTCTTCTCTTGTTAAGGGACATGGTAAGCTGGAATGAAACAATATGCATTAGACAATGACAAATGAAATTGTAAGATAGTTGCAGCTTTCCTGGAATGAAACAATATGCATTAGAAGATAGTTCCTTTAACAATATACATTAACAAATTTCAAGTTGCCCAAACACTATGCATTAGCAGTTGGTAAGTGGAAAAGCATTTATAAGTGCAAGCATTAGGATGCATTAATTGCAAAGAGTACTTACTTTGAAAGTTGATCAAGACTGGAGCACAAGAAGCACAAAAAGCACAAGACTGGAGCACAAGAAGCTGGAGCACAGTAGTTGGCTGTCTGGTGTGAGAGAGCAGTGTATGATAACTCCAACAGAACACCCAGCTTATTATACTCTAGCCAGTACCTCCCACCCTCGACCCACACCCCCGACCCCCACCCACACCCCCCCACCCCCACCCATAGCCTGAAAAGGTGACAGTTCCCGCCATTTTTTTTTTTTTTTTTTAATTTTTTTTTTTTTTTTTAATTTTTTTTTTTTTTTTTCAATTTTTTTTTTTTTTTATTTTTTTTTTTTTTTTTTTTTAATTTTTTTTTTTTTCCATTTTTTATTTTTTTTTTTTTTTTTTTTTTTTTTATTTTTTTTTTTTTATTTTTTTTTTTTTTTTCAAGGTCAAGGTCAGGGTCAAGGGTCAAAGGTCAAGGATGCGCCAAAACCCGCAAAATGTAACTACTAATAACCGTTATCCTAATTTAGCAAAGAAAAATATATTTTTTACATTATATTTCATATATTTCTTATAACTTAATTTGCATGTGTGATTTTAGTCTTCACTCGAAATCATGTTCCGGGCTAGCTCACGGGGCGTAGTTTACCCATTACCGCCCTAAAGTGCACTTGGGAAATGACGATTTTCATTATAAATAATAGTTTATAACTTGTAAACTACTGAAGAACGAATTGCAAAATTCGTCTCAAATTGTAGGTACTGTAACACCTTTTTCTGTCATATCCTTAGTAAGAGAGCCACTGAAAACACATTTTAAATCAAACTAAACAATTCTATATGTAGGTTTTCCCGATAGTACAGTCATACAATGTGTTGGACAAAAAATGTATAGGACACAGTTATTTTAGACAATACAATTCCCTGAAACATAACAGTGGCATCTTTGTATCATGCATGAATTTTGAGTTATTGTAATTCAAAATGTTGAACGATTATGAAAAAATTGAAATTTCAACTTTATGAATGATTATAACTTTCTATTCATGCTACAAGCCTGCCGTTGATACCCAGTTTTAGGTAATTGTATTGTCCACAAGAAAGGTATCCTGTTTAGTTCATGTTGGACACATGGTGTGGCTGTAATATCGGAAAACCTGGAAAATTACCAAAATTTTTGCTAAATATAAAATTGTTTAGCTTGATCTAAAACGTGTTTTCAGCAGATCTCTTCCTGAGGGTATGAAAGAAAAAGATGATACCTACAATTTGAGACAAATTTTGCGATTTATTCTTCAGTACTTTACAAGTTATTACTATTTATAATGATTAATCATCATTTTACAAAATAATGTAGTATAAGGGAAGCCTATACATTCCCTTTCATGTAGAATTCCAAATTATCGGTCAAATTTGACATTTTACATATGATTTGAAATAGGCTCGAAGAGCTGAGAACATAAAGGTGGAGCGCGACAGATGTTAGCGAAGGGGTACCCCCCTCCTCGCTACTTCTCTCATCGAACAAATCATTACTAATCGTCAGTATGCTGTTATACACATCTTTGGATTCATAAAAATAAGTTCTATAACTTCTATTTAACGCTATTTTCTGTAAATTGACACACAAAAATGTCCCCCTAAATAATGAAAAATCTAGTTGATAGAATTCTCTTTTCAAGATATTTCAATTTTTATAAAAGAAACTACCAGGTTTACCAGCAAAGTGAATAGCACATTTATTGCAGAACATTATATGACTGATATTATGGAAGAAGAATCAACTCTGTTCGATAGCTAGTTACAGAGATATCGAATTTCCAATAACTAGAAACATTTTCAACTTTGAGGGGGCTTGGGGGAAAAGTTGAGGGGGGATTTTTGGGGACTTTTCGGAAAATGTACTTTTAAACGTGTACTATTGATTGGCATATATAGTCTTGCTTGTCTGACAATAATTATTTATTGGATTGGGCTGGATAGCCAAGCGCCATGCAAATACATAGTGCTGTAGGGTTCGACGACGCGGTGTCCGCTACTATTTCATCACTCACTATGACGCCATAACTTTAACTATAGTATTCAATAGACACATCAATTTAAAGCTTATTAAATTATCTATAAGTTTTGTAAGGAACGGCACAACCAATAACGCGATATTAAAAAAGATATGATCAGTTGAAGTTGATTTTTGTGATTCGTGGTGACATTTTTTTCTATAAACTATATTTTTACTGAAAAACTAGGCTATCTACATAGAAAATGTATATGACATATCTTTTAGAAAATAGTTTTGAGTATTAAATGAGATGAGAATCACAACGATACCTTAATTAGTTCCCGAGTTATAAGCCTTTAACTGAAGTACTGCTCTTGCAATGTTGATAGGGGGGTGGTGGGGGAAGCAAGCGGTGTGCGGGTCGGGACTTTGGTTTTTTTGAGTAAGTACTATGTATACTAACATCCTGCAAAAATTCAGCTTTCCCCTAATTTGTTACGGCACAAAACATTCATTGCCTGGGCTATGCATTGAATTTAGAACTTGTTTCGGGCTGAACAGAGAAATGCCTTCTCATTGATTCTTCCGTCACATTTCAAGGTGTTCAATCAATTGAATAAATTGACAAAATAGCTCACTTGAGTTCGGTTGAGTTTTTTTTATTAATTAGAGCTTTTATGCATCAACTTTCAAAAACGTAATGAAGGAGTTTCGGGCCATGAGAAATTGTATAACAAAGCACTAACTCTTATCATTTGTAACCTATTATAAATATGTTATGCTCCTGAGCTTGCTATTTGAATGAAGAAATCATGTTTATCAAAGATTTATTTGAATATCGTGCGGTAGCATTTCAACAAGCAGTCATAGAATTCAAAATTCAAGGCTTTTAGAATTAATACTTTTTCTAATTGGAATATTGCTCAAAAAATCCCAGTAATTACTTAAATAGTAAGTTTTTTGCATACAACTTTTATTGGTGGGAACCAATAACCCTTTAAACCCCTTAAACCTGGTCCATCTTGCGTTTGTTCCACCTCCAGGCTATGGTGAATTTGATTTGATTTGACCTCTCTTACACATAACTTTCCCATACAGTTCTAACTCACATTGATATACATATAGAGAGATATGTATAGATTATATATATATATATATATATATATATATATATATATATACATGACATAAGAACAACAAAGTTAGGTTAAAACCTAAGTTAAGGAAAAAACATATGAGCAAACTTGTTGAGAAAAAAGAGAAAAATAAATAAACGATTAAAATGTGAGAAAATAGAACAATACAACAAATGTAACAAATTTTGTGCAAACTTCATAAAGAAAAATGTGTTGAAACTTTGAAATATCTCCAGATACTTTATATGATAAAGGTGGAAAAAAAACACAACACACATACACCCACACACACACCCACAAAACGCATAGTACTAAGGCGTCCCTTGTCTTGTCTAGCCAAGTCCTCCCCCTTCTATCCACCGTAAGACAGCCGCGCCGAACCGACGATGTTCCTCTAAGCCCTTCAGTTCACTAGGCAACATATTCCACAATCTGCAGGCTGTCACTCGAAAAGACTTATTATACATTACAGTACAGTGCGTTAGGACAGCCAACAGATCAGAACCATGTCTTGTTCCAGCATGGCCAACATCGCTCAAAAAACGGAACTTTATATACCCACACCCACAATTCTAGGTGGGTTCCAAGCCACATGGTCTGTAATAATAGAGCAGATAACAGAGTCTTAACTGCCAGTCCCGGTATGACTTAATATCAAAACCACAAGGGTACCGCACTTTCGGTCAGTCACCCCATCCTACAGGTACTTTGATACAATACTTTGATAAATAATATCAACTGGATTGAATTGAACATTGGCCATTGATATTCAAATTTAATAGGACTACACCACTCTTCGATATCCGCTCCATGAAGATATAAAGTGAATAATCACAAAGACAAGAAGGAGTCGTCAAATTCTCACTTTGACTAGTTAGTCGTTATTTTCATTTCATAATAGGCTGAAGAGCTCAATAGAAAATCTAAAAAAGTGACAAATATCGATTGATGAAACTTCTAAAGCCCAGCAGAAATTACTAACATGATTAATAAGTGGTACTCAAACAACATCAAACGACAAGACTAACTTCAAGTTTGTTCGCTGTTAATAATCCGATCCGCGTTGCTAATCAGCACAATGTATCTTGCCAAGCTTTATTATTATGAAGTACAAGGAGAATATTGAGTTCCTGTAGCAAAATTCGACGTGAGTCGAGTTTCAATAACGATGAGTGTGAGTGGTGCAAGTGTGTAAGCTGGTGGGATGTAATTCTCTTCATCCAAGTGATAAGATTCGTGTGGAGCACGTGAAAGCAGAATAGAATCACCTTAGCGATAGATTTAATGGCGTTACGAACTAATTTCCATGTACCAAGAGCTCTAAGAGATCCTCTCGAAGACGACGCTTTGACAAGTTGGCTCCCAGAGCAGTGACGCCCTTATTATTCACACTAATATCTATGACTTCTATAATGAGCGTGAGCTTACACACTGCATAGGGAATAAATTAGACGCACATCTGTATTTCAATGGGATTTGGAAAGTAATACATTCCTTTGGCCGTGTTTAGCGACGTGTTGAGATACCTATCTGAAATTATCATTGCGCAAGTGAAACTATACCAGCAAAAGACACTCTCTTGATGTAAGAATCAGAAGAAATATAATCATAATCAATTTGATCTTCACAGTCATACTCAAATATATTAGAAAAAAATCAGGATGTGTCAATGGAACAGATGTGTCTCAATGCTAAGGAAGTACAAAAGTTATTGTAGAATCAGTTGATAATCAAATCAGCTCATGAAAGCACGATTTTAATGAACGAATAAATTGAAATCTTACCGAACTATTGTATCATCATAGCACGACACTAGATTATTCTGGATTTTTGGATAACTGGATTATGATAGTTATATTTTAGTTCTAAAGACATCACATATCTAATGATGTCCAACTTTGCAGCTTGATGTAGTTAGGCTGCCTAATAAATATAATGTATCTGGTATAGATATTTGAATAATATTATTGTTTAAGTCCTGCGTGGAGAATGTCCTAGAGTTCTTGAATCCTGGAGTTTACAAACCGATTTCCATGTTACACAAAATCAAAAACTTCATTGCAAACTTTTCATAAAAAATTCACATTTAATAGAGGATAATTATTACTATAAACATCTTAGATCCTATAATACAGCCGCTCAGCTGAGGGTTACTCCTGAAGGAGCAATTTTTCCTTAATTTTCTCATGATGTTTAGTCCTGAAATTTTGTGCATTTTTTCAACTAAGGTCTCGTCTTATAGACTTTCAGTAGTAGTTGACAATTTTTCCTCATCATTGAAATTCTTGGTTTTGCATTGAATGCACGGTTTTTCATTAAATTTATTCCTCTTTTCTCTACAAGTGGTGGTTGCCTTCAAGTCTTTCAGTTTATGTCTCTCTGCTGCCCTTCTCCTGATAATTATTTGTTGATTAGATATTTCTAATGAGCTCTTGTTCTCTGGCACCATATTTGAAGTTATTTTTAATTGGTAAACAGGAAGCTGTTATTCTCAATTAATGAATGTAGAATAGTTAAGCAATAAAGTCGAAAACGTAATAAAGTCAATAGAATTTTTATTATATTTTTCGTAATGAAATTTCCCACTTTTACTTGTCAAATAGAACATTGCGATGGTTTGTTTGATATTTATCTTATTATCACATATGGATTGCGTTGTATTATGAGTAATTATTTATTGCATTCCAGAACTGTGAGGTTTTCAATTCAAATAATATAATATTTGAATAAAATAATACAATTTTTTTTTCAAAGCCATTCAAATAAGTTTGTCATCTCTCAACAGTGCTTCAACATATACTGCCAAATTATTTCATAACTCTCCAAGACTTGTTCAACTATAACTTGATGATTCAGTGTTCATGCTTATAAACTTCATCCTTCGTTCCCATTAATAGTGCCAACAACTTTGGAGCTGCAGGTTTATGGAGCGCATTTGTCTGACTGTTCTTCCAACATCGTTGTCACCTGGAAGCCCAGATCCGTTTGCTCAGAGCACATTGTCATCAATTCTCTTGGAACAAAGGGTGGCCAAACTACCTTAACTGTGCCACCCACACTTGCATTACCCTATACTCGTTGAATTGATCAGCAACATCTTTGATCCTCTATTCATCGCATTGTTTCAATCACTGGAATGGAATGGTTCAGTACTAATGCAACAGCAGAGTTCTGTCAAGTGAGCACTGTGGTGTTACTACTTCTTTATTGCCTCACTTAATCACATAAGGCACTGTAAAAATCACACTAATCTTTGTGGAAGTTCGAAAGCAACGATGGTTGGAGAAAATGAATCTTTCAAAAGGCGTTTCTCTTTTTCCAAACCCTTCACTTCAATTAATTATTCAATCCGACTCCATTGAATTCACTCCACTGTCCATCAACTTGACCAAACATTTCTTGACATGAAGATTCTAGACACTTGAAACTTGATATGGAGCTTTCTCTTAATGCAAATGATTTTTCAATTTAAGGGTCAATCATGGGGATATACAAAAAGGAGGAACAGATTTCATACAACATTTTTTTCTTGGATTTCTTGTTCCATAACGATCTGCGTTGTTAATATTAACTTTTTATGGTACATTCAACGACTTGCAGCCAATTATTAATTGAGAAAGAATCATATATTCACTTACGTAGGCCAATCTTTGATTTGACTTTCCATGATTCAAAAACATTTGGCCAACGTAAGTGAAAATATTATTTATTCTCAATTAAAAATTGACTGCAAGTCGTTGAATTTACCATAAATAGTTTACATTTATTTCTTCCCAACTACAACGTTCAAATTCAACAAGTTCTATCGTTCTAAGGGAAAGGAAAATTAAAAATTTTGTTTAAATTAAGAAAGTTTGGATTACGATTGTATTGCCACTGTTATTTTGCTTTAGTAAAATAACGTTGACACAAGGAACGACCATTTTGTGTTTTTGAGCCCAAAGGAATCCACATTATAAGCAAGAAATAAATTTAAGAAAAAACGTGTGGTAAGCTCTGAAACACAGTTTGTACATGAAACCATACAAACTTTGTAATTTCAAATTACAATTGCCAATTACAGCACAGGAAATGATAGTTCCTGTGCTGGTGTTGTCATTTCACTGCAGATAAACAACAGCGCTGATGCGGCCATGATTGGATCTTCTACTTGAGCTGTTTGACATTTTCAACTTTCCTCTTTCTATGAACGTTGGAATCACTTTTCTATCTTGCACTTTGCACTGTACGGTTCAGCCATATAATTGTGTCGAAGTGAACTTACCTCTTGACGTTCGATATTTTCGAAGATTCAAGCTTTTGGGTGAGCTCCATATTATGTTACAGTTGATGACTTCTGAAAACCACCAATCAACATACAACATTAGAATGTCAGATTTTTATGGTGGCTTTTATGATATAGATTTATAACAGGAGCATATACATTGGGGGTCATTTGCGTAGGGGCAGCTTACGCAAGCTAACCAAGTCACCATTACTATTTTGTCATAAAGTCTAGTGCAGCTACTTACATCGTGGAAACGCATCATTCGAGATCCTTTTACGTGCATGTCATGCAAGTTAGTGAGAACATTGCATTCCAGCAACTAAAATTTATACCACAGTGCACAGCTTCAGTTCATTTTCTATTCACTGTTATGACAGCAACTCATATTGTGCAAACAACTCACGTTTACAATTATGTAAAATGTAGCCTATCTAATTAACAGGACACTGAAATCTGGAAACCTACTAAATTTAGTACAATTGGATGATGTGAGCAGTATGAATATAAATGTTTTGATAAATTTCTTCTAATTAGAGATGCAAGCCGCGAAGTAGTAGCTCCTGGAATATAAACAAGTAAAATGATACATTTACGATTGGAATTTCCGAAAATTTATTGAAAAACATGTAATGTTTTTGCGGAAGAACAATTTGATGTTCAGCTCCCGTTTGAATATAACATGTTTTTATTATTATAATATTACCAACACCAATGTGTATTCATCGCATTGTCTTTTCTTCCAAGTAGATGAAGTTGGAGCGAGACCAAAAAGTGAATGAGGAAACCGCTTTCACTAATTAAAGCACGACTGGAGAGGCAATGACTTCTTCCCTTTGTCATTCTGTGTAATGACAATGGATTTGGAACTCAACTTGGATCAAGACACCTTGAAGAAACTCAACCAGGAATAACGGTAAACTAGGACTAGTTGATTATTTAGATATTCGTCTTTTTTCAATTATTGGTAATGGTGAAAACCAGTCAACAAGAAGAGTGAGATTAATAGTGAATTTATGTGAAAAAATGGAAACAATTCATTCATACATCATTGTATTTTAACCCTTTGGATGCTGAGTATTTTTCGACATATTATCCCAAAACTGCTAAGATTTTTGTCATGTTGTACCCCAAAAGTGCTAAGCCTAAAATGGTGATTTTGTTGAGTTTTACTGAAAAAATCATAACTTCCTCTAATTTTCAGTTATTGAATCGATCTTTTTTTGTTTTGTACTAAAATCAAGTCTCTCAAAAAGAGAAAATAGCCTACCTAACCAAAAAACACAAATTTTGTTAAAAAATATTTTTTTTTCTATAGATAACTTGTGGCTCCCTTGCCAAACTCACTGTTCTTATTTCGTTCGTAAGTTCAATGAAAATACTAATTAAAACAGTTTTACTGTTACTATGAAAATGAACCATTCGATCTTCTTTTATATGCAAATACAGAGAAAAATTGTTATTTTTGTCAAAGTTGATGTTGCTGGACCTGTTGCTAAAATTTTAAATTTAGTATTGAAAGAACTCTCGTATGGAAAGAATAGATACCATATGTTCAAAGTTCATGTCAAAATACGAGTAATTATAGTAAAGTAGTTCCAAATTTATTGTTTCCAATACACTAAAATGTAATTTGTAAATGTAATTCGGTATCATTAAATGGATCGGAAATGATTGAATTGAATAAACGAAATGTTGCCTAATTAGTTTAGACTAGTCAAGCGCCAGTTCTAATCTTATTGCCAATCAATTCATCATTGAGCAATCAATTGATTGTTGAGTCACAAATCATTTAGAGCAGCATGAATTTGGTTTGTAATCACCTAATTAACACATGCTTTTAGCAGCCCAACATTCAACTGAGCATTCCAGAATAAATTATCGGATTTGCCACGGCGGAAATAATTCTTCCACTACGCTGCTATAGGATTTGTTCATGATCGTGAGTCATGGCCTCGTTGAAATTTTAGAGAGATTCAAACAGCTTTAAATTGATGTTCTGAATTTGACTTTCAATTTAGAAGAGAGAAATTTTCCTTTCGAAATTTCATAAAACTACAAAGACTTTGAAGGAGGTTGTTAATTTACAGTTACTTTATTCCTTTTAATAGTAGTCTGATCGACCTCTCTTAATTATACTCTACTTCACTTACCTTTCTTCATCTCTACTCTACCTTACTCTCTTACAGAAGTTCAATATTTCTGATTTAGACTCATGTTTCATGATTAATGTTCAATGTTGTTTATTAAAGGAGTCCTCTGGAAATTGTCTTTAGTTTGCTTCAAGATACTACAACACGTGAGCAATCAATTTTTCTTCAAAATCATTCATTTTCAGATTTGATTTTCACCTCTTGAAAATAAGAAGTACTCTTCAGGACACATCACGAACAGGACACATATATATTGGAATAAGCTACCGAAAACACAAATATTTGGAAGTATAAAATTAGTGTCAAATCTATTATAATAAATTGTTGCTATTTTTAATTAATTCAGTCAATAATAGCCCACTGTCTCGTACCTCAATTTCTCCAGCCCTAAATGATGTTTCCTTTCAGGCTAATACATCATGTTGCTCATACTAACTCATCTATCTTCCTTTCTTCTTTCATCTTCCATACGTGTTATAAAAGAAGCATTGATCGACCCATTCGTGAACATTGTGTGCTCCAGCCTACATGGAAACTCCAGCGATCCATACAGAATAAGGAAAGGAATTTCAGAAGAAATGCTCATCCAACTGAGATGCCTTCTCCGTAGATAAATAGTCTCAACTTCTAATAGACGGTACTGTACCAATTTATCATACCTTGAGTTACGTTAACAGGAAGCAGGGTAAATATCAAGTGCTTTTTCCGTTTGATGAGTTCCTTTTCTCTCAAAAAGACGCACCAAGCAAACGAGCAAACGTTCGCCTGACTGGAGGTTAGTAAAATTGCACCGAGCTCACAGAACGAACTTTCATTATTCCTTTTGCAATTTGAATATTCAAGAAACCTAGGGGTTTCTTCTTTAGAACGGTCCCAAAGGCTCACTTTCAATATCGCGAAGGACGACTCTATGGTACAGTTTGATAATAAATATATCTGCTGGCTTGATTTACAATTTTTAGGTTGAGAAATGATAGTAGGAATGATATATTGTACACAAGGGCTGTTATATTTAGGGGAAATAGTTTTAGTAAACTGTCATGGCATTTCTATGAGTACGATGATCATAGACGATCACATCGGTTTCAAGAAAACAATATTATCAAATTCCGCCATGCTACTACAGAATTAACCAGTAGGGGAGAATATTTCTAAAGAAATGTACTATGCTATGTAAAGCTTCTTATTTTATTTTTCCATAAATTAAAGCTACCTTCAATCAATAAACGGTGATCTGTAATGATTATTCACATCTTTTGAAATGTTCGGCGATTTTTATTAGATTTTAAGTTACCGATAAAGCATAAACATAACCTAAGTCATTGAGTTACTCAATAAAAGGTCAATAAAGTTTCCTTATCACATGATTATAAAATTATTATTATCAGTATGGTGTGAGTCATAATACTTATATTCCTTGTAAAATGCTCATCTTTGAAATCGGAGACATTCGAAAAACTCTGTGATCGTTTAAAAGACTTGGAATTTTTAATATGAATGTATAGCACTGATAATTCCATTCCATACGCGAGTAGGCATTTTCTGATTTCGCCTCATTCATTGTCTATGAAGTAATCTTGAAACGAACTAATGAAATCTGTTGGGCATATTGTAATCGGATGTCCAAACCAATTTCGAATTGTGTCCCGAAGCGAACAGAGAATTTCTCTTCATTTCGTCACATTCCATGCAGAGCAATCTCTTTGACGTGAATGGAGAGACTTCAGTTTAATGATGGGCGAATTCATAGAGCCTGGTCTGCGACCCATATCTCGATAAAGTACGCTACGCAGTGCAATGGCTTCTTCCAGAGGACATTGACTGCTTCCTGAGCGCAAGAGAGCATGATGAGGCAAGAGCCATTATATTTTTAATCTTTATTCGGAGTGCTTTTCCTTTGCAAATGCTCGCTTTTGTCCAACAACGCAGTTGAAAAGAGGTATTATTTCATACCATTGCGAGTTCTGCTCTACAAGTTGATAATTGCGTCTCCATTCTCGCCATCGTCCTCTTCTTCTCCTCTTGCTCTCCAGGATACGTTGAATTATTGGTTTCTTAGTGCTTCTAACCGAGAATTCAAATAAATGAGAATCTCTCGAAAAGCTCCCTCGGTACTACTTCTATCCAGCGCTCTACTATTTATTCTATGAAATCAATCATTTCCTACCACCACTCATAAAATCTTGCACGTTATTTCACACACAATTATTCCGCCCATAGAATTTCATATCCAATATAACCCACATCTAGGAACATATGAGCAATTTACATAATTTTCGGTCTAATCATCCTCAACAGTTGTCCTGTCTTACATCTATTCATTTCGTTGTCAAGACATTATTCCAGGCAAATACAATCAAATAATATAAATGAGCTCAATCATCATTGAATTGAATGAGAGACCGTGCTTCTAAAATTTGATGTTGTGATATTTATTGCCACCTTTATACCCTCCTAGTGGTTTGTAACCTACCTAAAATTGTGAATTACAACTTCCCCCACAACATGGTTCACATGACGAAGTTGAAACAGCCGTGTGTGTCTTCCCATTAATAAAATACCTGTTTTTAAGGGAATTAAACCTTGCAAAAATGAGTGTTATAGGATCAAGATGCTCGGTTAAAGTCAATGGCTGTGAACCCTTCTCGGTAAATTCAGGAGTCAGACAAGGAGATGGGCTGTCTCCGATTCTATTCAATATAGCCATAGAAGAAGCGCTTCAAAAAGTAGCACAACAGAGTGTGGGTGTAGAAGTTGGAGCGAAGATTAATGTGTTGGCTTTTGCGGATGATGTGGCAATAATTGCAGAAAATTTGGAGGATTTGGAAACTCTTACCAAAATATTTATGAAAGAAGCAGGAAATGTTGGCTTAATGACAAATGACTCCAAAACTAAATTTGTACATTTTACAAGGAACGTGAATGAGAGGGTGGGATCTTTGAGAATTGATGAACACTAATTTGAACAAGTTGATGAGTTCAAATATCTGAGAATTACTATCTCGAGTCATAATTTAGAAGAATCAGAGATACAAAACAGGATAAAATCAGCAAATAGATGTCTCCACGCCTGCAACAAATTACTAAAATCGAAATCTCTGTCACAAAAAAACAAAAATTAGAATCTATAAAACAATAATATGTCTGGTTTAACTCAATGGATCTGAATTAAGGAGAATGAATAAGAAAGAAGAGGAAAAACGTATAGTTTTTAAAAATGAAGAGCTGCGAAAGATATATGGACCCATGTGTGAACAAGGAGAATGGAGAAAAAAGCATAACAAAGAGATCAGGGATCTATACAACAATCCAGAAGTGAAATAAAAGGTAGAAGAATTCGGTGGACTGGACATGTACTGAGAAGAGGAGAGGAGTGTAGGCTGAAGAGAGTGATGAAATCAAATCCAGAAGAAAGGCGACCCAGTGGAAGACCTAGGCAGAGGTGGTGGAACCAGGTGAAGATCGACATGGAGAGACTTGGAGCTACCGAAAGAGATGCAGAGGACCGAAGTACAGTAGAAACAATTAGCCTGGGCGCGTGGCTCTGGTTTCATTACTAGCCGTCCTGTAAAATTTGACTAGTTGACCTTGAAGACATCTGCAGCGTCGCATGGGCCACTTGTTTTTTAGAAATGAGCGATAAACACTCCCCTCGCCATGACTGACTACCAAACGGCCGTGCGCCCAGACTAATTGTTTCTACTGTAACTGGAGGCGATTTGTTGGTGTAGCTAAATATCAACTTCGATGTAGATGGCCCTGGGAGTAATAGTAGTAGTAGTATTAGTAATATTATTATAATTATTCACCAGAAACTTCTTTCTCAGCTAATATTTTTTCCCGAAACAGGAAAACCGTACTCATTTTCATGATATGACAAGGGGAGAATAATAATTATTAAGGATGTGGGAAATCAATTAGTGGCAATGCACTGTTTGTTCCTTCCTAACGCTCTTTCAGTAGAATGTTTGGAGAAGACGCCTCGTCCCGTTAGTCAAACAGTGTTAATCAGATCAACAGGAACAAGTAGTATCATAAACTTTGCATTTAAAGCTCCGTTCAAACTTTAATAAATTATTCATACTATGTATTTTGTTCGAACTAATGTCAGAAGAGCTTAGATTATAAGATTTGTATTGTTCAAATGAAATCAAAGAATTTGAATTGAATTTCATGTTGTAGTATTACATGATTACAAGGTGTAGTACATATACTTTGTTTTTCGCTATCTTTTTTTATTGATCAAATGTTCTCATGCCACACAATGAATTAATAAATTTGATTTCTATTGAAAGTACATAAATATTACACTTTTGTATTTATAATAGTTCATATGAGGCAGTTTATTATAAGGTGTTTTATTTTCGTGAACTTCTTGTATTCACATGGTTTCGAAAAGGAGTTTTCACCTTTGTGAGTTCCACTAACACTTAGTGAAAGTCATTATTCCATTACATAATACGAGTACTGTTATAACGTAATAAAAGTTGAGTGGCTGGAGAAAGTCATGAATAATCAATGTCACATAGAATAATGTATGATAAATCATCATACAAAGTGGACTGGG
Source organism: Conomelus anceps (assembly GCA_948455865.1). Taxonomy (NCBI): domain Eukaryota; kingdom Metazoa; phylum Arthropoda; class Insecta; order Hemiptera; family Delphacidae; genus Conomelus; species Conomelus anceps. The sequence continues at coordinate 17,435,900 of OX418217.1, read as the reverse complement.
AATTTTATGACACGAGTTCAGTCGTTCTACTCATATACATGACTCGATTCAAATCAATATGATACATTTATGAATCCTGCACAGATCCGCAAACCAACATTGTAATAATTTTCGCTTAGTATGTAATGAATGCTTTTGCATAATTATTGCCAGGTTCAGCGATGAATAATGCAAAAGAGTTTATCCATGCAGGCTAATTAAAGTGCAATTCTGAACAATCCAAAAAAGATTTTCCATGCTTGCTAAAGAATTCAGAGGTCTTTGAAAAAATTAGGAATATTTTATTTATTTCTTATTTGCTATAATACTTGTCTTAAATAAACGTATTTTATTACAAAAATACTATAGGCTATGTTTAAATGCAAGGTTTTCTATCTCTTTTGATAAGAGAAGGTTAAGGAGGTGATAAAGATTAATTGATTGATTGATTAAATGCCATTGTTAGGGCGGAGTTAGAACTCCTGGTCCTCTCTTCCACTCGACCCTAGAGAGATAGAAAGTGCTTTTTCGGGTCCAGAGAAAAGGTATCAATTTTTCTTTCATGATAATTTCTTCATGAAGAGATGACACATCACCTACGCTAAATGCTCACATTCAAAATTCAAAATCCCCACACACTTTTGTATCATGGACCACTATACTCTACATGAATTTTTGAAGATGATAATTATTGTGGGTTCCTTTGAAAACCTTCTTTTTATGAAAATCAATTGAACATTTCATGAAATTCGTTCCGAGGAATCCGATTACACTCTAGATAATCTATCTCAATTTCTATAAATTCCATATGCTAGGTCGTTGTGCCCAAATGCAGAACTCACAGCAGAAAATAAATTATCACGTTCAACTAACGCATTAGAATTACATAAATCAGGCTACAATTTTGATGGTTTTCCGTATTAGTTATCCCCATACATGCTGGCATATTGCCGAATAGATCAATATTTTCTAGTATAGGATTGGTATTGAAGGTTTTTTCTTGAAGCTTGCCGAGAAACTTTGGCAGAGAGCCTGCTCTTGATAATGAATCTTGTGTTTGGAGCAGGGTTTCACTGTATGAATTCATTTGAGCCTCCCAAGTCCCATAACCCATTCTTAGATGTGACTGTTGACCTTCAAGCTTTTCAGAAACAGTTGAATAGTAATTAACTCAGTCGCAATGGAGAGGAATGGTCTTCTGTATTTGATGCCTGTTAACATGAATCACGTTTTCAGCAATAAATCCTAATCATTTCCAATAAATTTCTTCTATTGATTAGCAATAGATCCAGTATCTTCTGCAGCCAAAGTTATTAGTACTGTAGTGACGTGAAAGTGATAATAATAAAATCTTGTGACCTGGTCTGGCGTCAGAGTTTTCAGGCCACACTTGAACAATTTTAGGGCGTGAAGACGTGAATGTGGAAGTGAAGGAGCAAGATTGATGGACTAGTCTAATCTTATTCCATTATTCATTCAAAGAAGCGAAATTTATTGAAAAATATTAAGAAACTAGTTTCGGTTGTTATACCATTATCAATCTCAATCAAACTAAAACTAAAGTACAGAGAGGCTATTGGAATACTATTGGCTAAGCGAGAAAGAGGCTGACCTCCAACGAAGGTTGTGATTGGCTGACAAGTCACGCCCCCTGGAGGGAGGAGTAACAAGCAAAAATACGATTCAAATTAATAACTTAAAAGTGTGAACATCTAGAAAGCAACAAAGAAGAAAAAATACGTAATAAAGCTAGAATTGGATCAAATTAACACTGAAAAATTGGAAGCTCACTGAAGTGCAGTCAAGGTCAACCGAGAAGTACACTAAATGTAGGCTGGAATTATGATGAAACCAAGTTAGTAGTATTGAATTGGTTAAAATAAATTTGGTCATTTAAACTAGTATTGGAATCCGACGAATGAAGAGGAATATTTTTTATTTTATTGATCAACTCCAATGAATTTTTGAATTTTATAATAAATATGTGGTTGTGACAATTTTTCATTATTAATTATTTTATACATTATTTTAATACATTACTAATTATTCATTACGGATACCTTACACAATATCACCTCCGCCACTACAAAGAAAGGTAATTGAAATGTATTTACATCAAAAGAATTAGCTATGGTAAACAGAAGATTCAGAGTTGTTTTCACATAGGCATACTCAATAGCTGAAGCTCCATGCTCAGGTTAGGTCAGATGATATTACATAGTCTCATAATGTTATCATGAGAAGCGATTTCCTTTCGTGAGATCCTTTTGAAAAAATGAAATTGGATATCAACTTTATGAAGCAAGTTCTATAATAATGGCTGTGTTAGTGTACAAACAGCCTTGACATTAAAAATAAGAAGATATTGCCTCCAAATCCTTGTTTATGATGATTGAAGAACTTGACGATCGAAACGTGAGTTCGATTCCAATTGGATCCTTGTTATTCAAAAGAGTTATGGCTATGATGTAGTTTGAAAAGTGTGGAGCCTCATGAGCTGGCGAATGGACAGTTCTCAAATTAGCGTCGCATGAGCTGCTTTCACGTTGAAATCAACAGTAGCAGGCTTTCAAGAGCAGGAAATTACAAAAACTAGATGGAACGCTAGATGGAGGTGAGAGTGACGGTCGATAAGAGCCTGAATTAACACTCGAAAGGAAATTGGTCACTTTCAGCACTTCGAAGGTGAAATGTGGCTCATCTGATAACAAGTAAGTGATGCACAGTCAGTTTATCTGACTTTCATTCTGCATCTACAAACACTCCATTCCAATAGCACAGTTGTTTTTGTACAGAAATTTGGTGAAATATAAATGCACGAAAAATCTTTCCATTAATGGGCAACATTATTTTCTCTAAGATAAATTATTGTTTTTGATAATGCCAAGATACTTCCATCCTCATACATTTTTATTGCTCCAATAAGCATTTAGATGTAGGATGTAGTAAGAGTTTCTTCACACATTTATAAAACTAAGCCGTAAAATCGATCGATGACATAGAAATTGTTATTTGAGGAAAATAATGCATTTGATGATTGTTCTCATTATTAATTGAAGCTCTATTTCAATAATGCTGTACAGAATGTTAGCCTATTTTGATACATCTAAATTTTTCAAATTTAAATTCTAGCTATTCTAGTAAGAGAGAACTGCAATGAGTAGCTTCTCTAGAGGCATTCTAATAAACTTAGTTTTTTGAAAATTTGAAAATTGTACTATTTCATATTATTATAGTTTTAAATTTGAATAAGAAATCGTCATCTTTATATCGGAAATAATATTACAGCAAGGACTTTTCAAATTTTTCAAACTGATGTGAAACACGCTGACTTTATAACAATATTGAACATTTTCATCAACTCTGTTATCATACCTTAAACTAAAATTTCATGAGGGGGATGATTTTCATCTAACTTACGCATATATGTGTATTATACATATATGTCTTGAATTGTTTTATATGGAAATGTAATTACATCATAGTATGAAAAAAGCCTTACTATACACATAATTCATTATTATTATCATGATAATTTATTATACCAAAAAATTTAATGACATCATTATGCAATCTATAGTAAATGACAGAGGAACCTAGAAATTTATAAAATTAAATATGATATCGTATTCATGAGGTAGGGGTAAGACATTATGAATGAGGAATCGGGGAATTGAGAATAGAGAACTAGAGCGCGTTCCAAAAACTTTGTTTTCATCGTGAGAATGAGAAATTCTTTATTGATGCCTAGTAAGTTGGACAAAAACTTCGGAGGAAAACAGTGAATCTTGCCTAGAGCTTGAGAAATGGTCCTTATTCTTTTTTTTATCTTCGCTAAAGGATGAAGGTGTAGGAGAAAAACAGCAGGATAGTAAACAACACCATTAAAAGAGTTTTCTCTACCTCAACTTATTAGATATTAGATTGTAACAGTTTCTGTTTCAAAAAGACTAGGTATCTGAACCAGTATGTGGAAGATGATATATTAAAACAAAAAACAGGCTTTCCAGCTTCCTAAGGTAGTCTTCTGTTAGTTCAAATATGCTATTCTTGAAATAATATTTTCAGGCACAGTGGAAAATGTGCATAACATTTTTTTCTTATTCTGACTTTATTATTAAACTCCATTCGTTAAGATTCACAAGGCACTCTTGTGGTAGAAACTGATAGAAATAGTCGAAGGGTATGGACGACTTTGCAAAGCTTGAACGCTTGACGCTTATTTTATATTCTCACCATAATCGATACTTCAACTTTCAGGTCACTTCACAGGAAAAATAAGGCAAGATTGAAATAATCATGATAAGACAAGGGTAGTATCTTCAAAAAATACCTGACATATTTCTCTACATGAGAAGGCAGTAACCATTATGTTGATACAATAGTAGTTTTATAACTACTGAAATCAACACTATAGGCCTATATTATTTTGTATATTTGTACATATATTTATGTACAGTTCAAACGGATTGAATTTACAAAAAAAGCTTATTAAAGAACACGATTAATTGAATATGTTTCAATTAAAGAGACGGATGAAGCTGATAGTATTCTGGTAGAATATCTGTATTGCAGTTTAAATATTTCATAATCTAAGAAAATTGTACTTATCCTTACTCGAAAACCAACTGATTATGTCATGTTTAAAAATCATTTTTGAAATATTAAATCAAAATTATATAATGTATTAGATCTAATTTCTAAATAATAAATTTTCTTGTTGCACCATTACTGACTCAAATAGTATGTCACAACTAAAGAATAGCATATTGAAACATGCCTTTAGCGTATTTTATCAAAATGAATACCAAATCTTTGTAGAGAAATGATGAGATGAGAGAAATGATAGTAGGCCTATTGATGTAGCTATGTATATGCGCTCTGAATAATGTCATGTAATAATTAATCTCTTATTAATTCATAATGATTCAACTACTTCCCATTCAAATATCATGTAACGAAAATATTAAATACAAGCGAACATTGACTTACTCCATTATATTTTTATTTAGCCTATAATAATATAATATAATATAATAATAATATCGTGTGACCTGGCTGGCTCAGGTCTGGTGTCAGAGTTATCAGGTCGCACCTGAATAAGTTCAGGGCCTCTGACGTGACTTAACGACTGTTTTTAGGCATCCGGGACCGACAGCTTAACGTGTCCTCCGAAACACGGGAGTGGCCTGAGGTAAAATCTTTCGGTCAGAACTGGGATCGAACCCGGGACCTTTGGGCTAGCAAACCATCACTTAACCCACTCGGCTACGGCCACTCCTAATATAATATAAATATAATAATATGATAAATTCTAGTTTATCCAGTAGAATGTGTACTGCTACAGCCATCAAAAATAATAATTGAAATTGAAAATGTGATAGCTTCTTTAGCCTTCCGCAATACCAATGGCAATTTTCTGAAATAGGTGAATAATTGGAGGAGAGACAATCCAATCATTTTCCAATCTACATGAATTACATTATTTTATTTAAAAAAAACAACAATATTTGATTAAGTGAAGTTCAATACAAATGAACATGATGAAAAGATGCAATCGATAAATTCTAGTACTATTTACACTAATCGTAGTTTGTAGCTTATTGAAAAATACGCATTATATGAGGCAAAATAAATATTTACTCATTCAACCGTTCATCCACGCCAGAAATTTGTTAGAAACTTAAAAAACTAAAGTTATGAAGAAGAAGAAGAAGAAGAAGAAGAAGAATTCTCAGTACCATCGCTGCAGAACATTCATTTATGATTGAACGTAGTACGTTATCAAACCAATAACAATAATTTCATTCTTATAGAACCCTCATCAACGAGCAGGTTGCACAATAACCAATAACGTTACTTCTTACCTAATAATAAGTAATGTAATATTATTTAATTGAATGGAAGAAAGAGAATTACATCAACCTTGCAATTCAGTCGACATTCAACTAATAAACGATGTTTAAATGAACAACTGACAACGAACAAATTAATGAGCTTCCTATAAGCTGTAATGCGGTATCTATTAACTCTTTTTGCCCGGTCTTCGACTTTAGTACTATGATAGCTTACTTACTACTCTTTCTCCTACTTATCTTTCTTTACTGCCTTTCTGCAGTGCTAAATTGTGTTTTCTTCCTGAAACGTCTACCACCTCTTAGGACAGCTCATAATTCACCACCTGTCAGATTTATTATTTCCTGCTGTGAAAGCTCATGGTAGCACCATCTCCAGGAAGTCAAGCTTAGTCGACCTCAGCGTAGTTCTTAGCGGCCCATATAGCCGAATGGAAAGAGCTTTAATGTCGCAAACTTTGTCACTAATAAAATGACAAAGATTAATGTAGCCCATCATATCAATTAATTAAAATGAAGTTGTCTTTCAAGATTCAGCTACATTCTATTTCGACACTGATAGAATAGAATAGAATAGAATAGAATAGAATAGAATAGAATAGAATAGAATAGAATAGAATAGAATAGAATAGAATAGAATAGAATAGAATAGAATAGAATAGAATAGAATAGAATAGAATAGAATAGAATAGAATAGAATAGAATAGAATAGAATAGAATAGAATAGAATAGAATAGAATAGAATAGAATAGAATAGAATAGAATAGAATAGAATAGAATAGAATAGAATAGAATAGAATAGAATAGAATAGAATAGAATAGAATAGAATAGAATAGAATAGAATAGAATAGAATAGAATAGAATAGAATAGAATAGAATAAAATAGAATAGAATAGAACAATGTATTGAAATATATCCTGAAAATCTTGATTTTCCAGTACTAATAGGATAAATAAAGATGTCTTTCAAGATTCAGCAACATTCTATTCCCACACTGATAGAATAGAATAGAATTCGTTTTATTCATTCATTTTTATCCATTCATTCATATTTATTTGTAAGGTAATGAATATCATTCATTATAATTTAATGATGTATGATAATAATTAAATAAATCAACTTGAAATACATCAACAGTTTCATTCATGCATTAAGGTCGTTTCAGACCGCTGTAGCGTCACTTGAGCGACGTCTTCGTGCGACGTAGCACGTATCCCGAGTATTAATACACAAGCTACAGACAGTTCACACCAAGAGCTATGTCTTATAAGCTATGTTTTCATTCGTTTCAATCATCAGTAGGCCTAAGCAGTAGGCAGAAGCACTAAACTGTCAACAGCTGATCAAGAGATCGTCGTTCAGCGCAGAGTGCATGCGCTGCCCAAGATACGGAGCGACGCTACAAATGCAGACGTAGCATTGACGACGCGTATTATGTAGCTTCAGCGACGCGACGCGACGCTACGCCAGTCTGAAATGGACCTATTTATTAACATTAGGAGATACGTCCACGACGTCTTTCAAAAGACGTCGCTCTAGCTATGCTACGCCGGTGTGAAATGAGCTTTAGACTAGAATATAATTATATATTGACATGTTATATATTCAGTTAAGAGTTATACTGTATGAAAAATTGTAGCTGTATAAAATAGGTTATGAAAAATTCAATAAAATGTTTTATGCATTGCGTTCTACCTTTTTCATTGCTAACACAATTTTCTCAAAATTGGAAATTCAAATGCTTATAAATCGAAAACAAAGGCATCTATTGAAAAACAGTTTACGCCATTGTTTGTTTCTTGAAATTTCACAATGAAATGATGTGTTGTACGACCACCATCCCATTTAAAAAAATAAAGTTGAATCCAACAAAAAGTTGGATTTTTAAACTATGCAGATCCTCATAAGCTTCTTTCGCCAAGAATGTCTCAGTTACGCAATATGAAGCCGTTTTCATACTTAAAAATCACCATGAATGATTCGACTAGAAGGCGGATATCTCGTGATATCATACTATTAAAAGGAAAATAAAATTACGCACAATTCCATCATACATTAGACTTTATGATTGAATCAAATAAAACAATGTAGAATTCAGCTCTACTTTCAAATCTTACTGATAGAAAAATGAACTACAGTACACATCCTTGATCATGAGAGATCATTGAGTGGTTTGATCGTATAATTTGGTAATTTATTCAATTATTCATGAATTCATCACCTAGCTCGTGAACAGCTAGTTTTACAAATTTCTATTCTCACAAGAGAAATTCAATAAACTCTTGATTCCAGTTTGAACTGAAGTTGAAGAAGTTCTAGATCATTCATCACCCATTCATTTGAAATGCAAAGAGTAGAATAACTTGAAACTTTTGAATGGAAGACTGAGTTGTCATCGACAGGACCTGTGAGCGATAAATTATAAAGTCAATTAGCAGAATCGCCTTTTTCATCTTGAATTTATCAGTTGGTTCTTGCTTTCAACTTCACAAAAAAAGATTAATTGGTCGGAGTTATTAACGGCTTGAGTTCAATGACCGAGAATAGAAATGATTTTATTTTTTAATTTTTATGTTTTATTTTTTATAACGCTAGTAAATACAGGGTGAGGCAGAGAGGATGGATGTTATTCAAAAATAAACAATATATCGTTTCCTGTGAAAAAAAGATATTATTACAGAATAATAATCACATTATGTTGCCATTTTACAAAATTAATGCTTGAAAACAACATTCTGCCAGGTGACGGCCGTTTTGAGCAATGCAATTCACAAGCCGCTCTTGGAAGTTGGCTTCCACTCTCTCTAACATTGCCCCGTCAATTTGAACGACTTCTACGCGAATTGCTTCCTTCAGTTCTTCAAGTGTACATGGTTTATGCTCGTATACATGTGACTTGAGGTAACCTCTTAAAAATTAGTCGCAAATGGACAGATCTGTGGAATGAGGAGGCCAATAATTAATGTCACCAAACCGGGAAATCACAGAGCCACTAAAACAGCATGAATTGCTTCCATTGAAATTCTTGCTGGGTGTGCTAACGCCGCGTCCTGAAACCATACTAAAAAAATGGCAGGAGCAACCGATCACATGACCAGTTATCATCATCAGTCGTCCCACTTCTACTACCCGTGTCAGAATACCTTCTGTTCTAAAAACGCCCGTCCTCTCTGCCTCACTTTGTATAATAAATACAATCAAATAATGAATAGATTAGTATTCAGCATTTTTCAAATAGATCAACAGAATCAGATCTTCGCATAATATTTTTTCCATATTATATGTCTTCCTCTAGCTTTCCGATGCCTATTGTATATGGGTTTAGCTCCCACGTCTCAAGTTGTCTCAAGTCTACCTCGACCATTCAGTATTTCGTCTGTTCATCTGAAGAATATGTCAATTTGTACAGAAAACCCATTCTTATTTGCAGATTATATACAAGAAAATTCACATTTGTCAAAATATAATATGAATTTTTGTCTGACTGAATTGTATCATCAATAGTTGTAAGATTGATATCTGATATGAATACAGTATATCATTCGTATTGAGACAGAAAAAATGTTAACAAGCTGCTTTAGGCTACACCAGTTTGAGCATCACATAACAGTTAATGAATTGAATTTATTATTCTTTCAACAGAGATTATCAAGTACATTTTTATAGGAAGAAGTTGTTTCATCGCCTCTAACAATGAAGTGATAGCCGAGACTACTTCAAATCGTAATTATTATTTAAAAGTATTAGTCTCACCTTCCATCCATTGAGAAGAAAATAAAGCAATGAATGTTTATGTACAGAAAAACCATACTTATTTAATTTACCGATTATTGAATTTTAAAATACATGGAGATTTTTAAGTTTCAAGAACCTGATTGACAAAGTAATTGTATTCCACGATTAGAAAGTACATTAATCTATTATTGATTATAATGCAGTGAATGAATAATAATCATTACTAAAGTTTAAACTTCAAAACATGCATTTTTAAAGAGCTGAAAGCTCAGTGATTTATTGGAATCACTGAAATTTTATTGAAATTAAGTAAGCCTCACTTCATTTCCATTTTTCCATCACTCTGGAATCTTACACTCACCCATTCTTACACTCACCCACTCACCCACTCACCCATACCAACATTTCAATAACACGGTAGTTTTCTGTGCTTATTGGGCAATCAATTCAAAAAATCGTTAAGATTCCGATAGTCTTAATTTCCCAGTGATTTGAACTGAACTTGGTCCCTATTAGTTTGGATTAGTAAGGTTTCATCGAGCTCTGGAGTTTGATGAAACATTCCCACCACATGTCACGAAACTGGAATTTATCTCATGACAAAATACTCGTACTGTCAGATACAGCTTTGTCATGATATATTGTAGCATGAGAACTAGCAGTTTTAAACCTAACATCACTATAAACTAGAGACAGATTCCAATCAAACTCTAACATGAAACTCCAATATATTCTTCGGTTCGAGAGAATGGATTTTTGTCATTTTTCCCTCACTCTGGAATCTTACATTCACACATTCGAAGGTTTGCTCAATACGATCGTTCTCAATCCAATAAGTGACCATGGAATAATGAAATCTCCGTCCTTGGAGACGAGGATTTCTCAAAAACTTATAGAAACGCCAATAAAGAGCACAGCATCTTGTAGTAGGAAGCTCACCGGGGAATAACATTTACCTCCATTTCAGCTTTTAAAGAATAAAAGGATTTTCTCTTCGTCCTTTATTCAGCAAAATGAAAGCACTGGCAGTATGTGAGAGATAAAACTGGAATGTTTCATGTTGTATCAGGATTTCTTCACGCCACGTCATAACCACAACGTTAATAATATATTATCCATAGTAGTAATAAAATAGCGTTTCTTTGATATCATTCTTGTATAGGGGATTCACGAGTTTGCTTCCAACGATATTTTTTTTTTTTTTTTTTTTTGAGGATGAAGCCCACATAGGTCTGAGACCTGTGCGTGGGTAATGAGTTGGATGATGGTGATTGATGAGTTGGACCTACAGTTTTAGGTGGGTTCCGAACCACCGGGAAGTGATTTTACAGCAGAGAACAGTGTCTTTTTTGCTGGCCAATCTAATCGGTCACCGTTACGAACGGGACCTACGAGAACGCAGCTTATCTCTCTGATTGAACAGATACCAGCTACGGCTCGTGGCTATCACTTCGCTTACTCTTTAATCACGGAAAATTCCCACATGATTTCTGTAATCATGATTCTATAATATCATGGAATATCGCATGCACAATATCAATCATCTCTTGTCAATTTCCGTTTTCTCAAAACCATGATACTTATTGAAATGATAAATTTTGGGATCTGTTATACCGAAAAGTATCCACAATATTATTATTGTTCGTGCGACCTTGGAGAGCACAAAGTAAGGAATCATTCGCATTCATTTCCACTCAGTCTACCTTCCTATCCTTCCTTCGGATAACACCCACTAATAAAACTTGGGCAAAAAGACATTTCATTCGGTAAGAGTCCAATTTACTTCAATAATTGTTGATAGAACAGTAAAAGTAATGCACCAATATTACTGTTAATAGTCAATGCTTCACTTTATTCCAGAATAAAATCAAGTTCAATCTCCGATGAGCTAGACACCTAATAATTATCTTCAAGTTTAGGCCTATTATTTGATAATGATATTCAAATTTATATCGGGTTTTGTGCAAAGGATCTACTTTATAACCATTTCTCCATTATTATATCCAACTTCTTATTCTTAGGTTAAGTTTTGGTTGAACAAGATCTTTTTTGAAAAATTTGTCTATACTTGGTAAAATCTAACCCTAATTTTCAATCAAGCTAAAACGAAAGAGCGATTTGGACTAGGATAAGAGCTCCATAGTTAGTTGAGTATAAAAATATTTAAAAGGGAAAAACTGGAGAATTCTTTGGAAAATTCTGGCAATTTGAATGCATCCACTGAGTATAAGGGAAATATTAAACGAATTTATAATCAAATCTTCATATCAGTCAAACCCATACTACAAACATACTACCAAAAAGGAAACAAATTAAATTAATAAGATCTTCAATATAAAGTGTGAGCAAAGAAGACTTGCCAGGTCCGCTCACTTCAAATTTCCTTTCTTACACGACTCGTCACCCCGACTACAAACCAGTTGGAAAATCATAAAGTATATTAATTATTCTAGCAGTAAATGATTTATTTTATATTTTACTAGATATTTAAACGTTTTTGCAAATTTCAAAAACTAATGTGGAACAAAAGACCTGCAGCTGAGATAGTGATGAACTTAGACTGTTCTGAAGTTGGTGCACCACTATCCGATCTCTGTATACCTTGGTATAAACACTGGTTAAGCACTGACAGTGGAGTTGATAGAAGTGCCTATAGTGGACACTGCTTTGAATGAGTAAACACTCCGCAAAGAAGGGATGACTCCCAGAGGCAGTGTCCTATGAAGTCTGCTAAAGCAGCTTTGCTTCTCGTTCTCTCATCTACATTCAGCTTCTGTCAGCCCAAGGTTTGGTTTTAGGGCAGACTAGAGCCATTAGTTGATCCAACGAGGGCGGAAAGGCCGATTAAAATAATGCTGGCTGGAAGAACGGTGAAAACTAAAACATTACTGAAAATGACGAACAAAAACTGCAGGAAATCCTGATTGATGTACAATATTTCAATTGACAATGGTATTACAGGAGAGAAGCAGCAGTGCAATAGGATTTTTTTTATGTAGCTCCGAAGTTGTTTCAAGCATCAATCTCAATATTATCAAACATCACTAATATCTTTCTATATAAATTAATTACAATATTTGTAGTCCAGTATCATTTATCAAAAAATCACATATCGAATTTTATACCAATCAGCAAGCAAGCTCCACAGTTTTGTGTATGAGAGTTTAAAAAAATGCATAGATTTCACTAAGGAGAGTGAGATTTTTTACTGAAAGGTCTAGAAAAATAAAACCAGAGGCCAACTGAAAGTCTGATTTTGGGGGAAAAGGATTTTCTTCGTTGAAGTAACACTATATCTGTAAAAATCAATAAATAGATGGCTCACAGGGGATTTTGCATCAAAATTGCTATTTATAAACTAGTGATATCAATAATTTCTTACTCGAGGAAAAGGGTTCAACAACTATTTTCCTGTTGTGAGCTGTTGAGAAATGCTTCTCACAAGCAATAACAGGAGGAACGTCAAAAACTACTCTTATCATATAGAGAAAATAATTTATCATTGAATTACTCACGGTAGAATAAGTATTATATACTGACGCATCTCCCTGCAGATAAAAATAACGGGAAAGAGAGAGAGTTGAAAATGACCTTCAATATAATATTGCTGGAATAGCTGAAAATTGAACTATTGTGTATGAAGGAGTTACAAGTGTCTATAGATACGTGAAAGAGGCCACTTGAAAGATGTATAGACATTTAAGAGTACAAAAGATTGACATTGTAGATTTCAGTTTTCCTTGTCAAGTGTTTTTGAACAAAGAACACTTCCACTGTCTCGAGTTTCCGTAAGGTATCTGTACGATATTTATATAACTTAGAGGAGAAACAACTACTACGATCTGAGTATAGCTTATTAGGCAGCATCGAAAACAAAATTCTCAAGTAGATTATAATGAGAGGTCTATGATTTAAATATTTTGAAACCCGTATTTGACCATACATTGTAGCAGAACAATTAATCTTAAGTAATTTCTGTTAGAAATTTCTTCAGCGAAAAAAATGTGTACGATAGATTACATTTATATACTAGCAAGACAAAAAATGCTATTATTCTTCAAGTATGGCCCAGTCCAACTGCTATGGGTTGACTAGATATGTTGTTGGAAATGTTCGACACGATCAGTTACGATAACATTAAAATATATATTATAAACTTAAAAAACACTTTTAAATGGAAATTGACTCACGTTATGGCGTGACGGCCGTTTCGCTCTGTTGTCTAGAGCATCATCAGACGACCCACAGTTCACTGATTCAAGGCATGAGTTTGAGCGTCACGCCATAACGTGAGTCAAATTCCATTTAAGTGTTTTTTAAGTTTATAATACATATTAGTGGAAACAAGATGGATCTTCAACATCATAATTAAAATATACAAGTAAGGATAAGAAATTAAATACATGATAGGAAATCATATTTATTATCCTACTTCTAACATCGTAGAAGAAGATCGTCCATCTTCAACCTATGGTTCGTGAACTGTACCATAAAAAACGGAGTCTTTGGGCTAAACTCAGCTCATGAGACAATTTCGTTTCACCTGCAGGGTTGAAAGTAACCCAACAACAAAATATTCATTATCATATAGTAGACAAAAAAGAAGACAAAAAGTAGATGAAAGTCTTTAGAAAAAAAGTCCCTAATAACCACGAAATTAAATTTTTATCATGATATTTTGAAAATTCCGTATCCAAATTCATTCCCGTTGTTTCACGTCCACAGTTGTTTCGGTCTTTTACTTTCATCCTGCTTGTATGGAATGTCTTTATAATATCAGTATGCTTTTTTATCCTGCAGCAATTTTAACTTCAACTTATTTTCCAGAGGAACAATGAATATGAACTCTTATCAGAAATTAAAACAAAAAACCAAAGAAAAATGTACTCAAGGATATATCTATTTGATTCAACGCAAGAATAATGTTTATTGCAACAAAGTTTATGATGAGTGAAATGCGAGATGCTACTTTGCAGGAGTAGCAGCTGATCAAAGTTCTCTCTTGACCATGCACGGCGCAAGGCCACTTCACTGCATAGCACACCACTACAACGGTAGTAGTACAATCCTATTGGAGTGCAACCCAGCCAATCACATGCGTTCCCGCTCCAAATAGCTACTGACGGTAACTCGTCAGCATAAATTGTCTGTGGAGTGGTGAGTAATGGAGTGGCCTGATGTAGTACGGAAGCTCCCCTTTGGTCTACAAGAGCATCATGTGACAATATGAACGGAGCTCCGAGCAGAGCGAATAGGAAGCAGCTATTCTCAAATTGCATTTAGTTAATTTTCTAGGCTGGGAACAATCAAACGCTTAACATATTCACTAATTAAAATATCTGCCGTCATTTCTACCCTACTGCTTCTTGCTTACTGAGCCCTGTGGCCTTCAGTTTATAAATAAAGGTTCTATCACACAGTCTATTAAATAAGGTTGTAATAACTAACATATTCAGTCGACTGACTGAATTATCATAGTTGATATTCAAAATTCATATAGGTCTATTTTATTCCTTTGGATGTATGGAGCTAATTCAGTCTAATTATCTTTCTTTTGATAAATGTAATAGTCTGTGTCAACCTTAGATTTGATATTTATGGACTTCATGTAATAATTATAAATTAATCAATCAAAAGCCCCAAGAGTTCCATTTTCAAACAAGGTATTGGTACTTGATGAATCGTATAACAAGAAATATAATAATGCTCTTCTAAACCTCAACATGAAAAATTTCTCTCAAGAATTTTACTTTTCTTCCAAACATTTTCTTGTTATCGTGGATTGGCTGTAACACAAAGTATTTGTCATGAAAGCTTACAGCACTCCAATCCATTCAATATGAATTATTATCCAATTACTTTATTATCATCCAAGGACAACATCTTCGATATTTCTAATAGTATGAGATACATAGCTTTCAATTTCAATGTCAGTGTTTGTAGATGGGTATTGTAAAGTATAATCGGCCGCTCGTCAACAAAGAGATCTCAGATTCTTAAAATGACTTTCTCAAATTTGTTTACTCTATTTCTAGAGTTTAAGGACTAAATTGAAAACACCCTTACTGTTTGTTACTTTTGAGAACAAAACATGGCAGGAGAAATTATGATGAAGTCTAAGAGGAAACAAAATCCAATGAATTTTTACATATCGTCGAAAAACATGAATTATTCAATAAGAGATGATGTACTCGCAAAGTCTTGACTCAGTTATAAGATTCCTCATAAATATTATATGGCGATTGGCAACTACTGAACCCAAGGTATTAAACCTTGAATCTTTGCATTGCAAGATGCCACGCGCAAAATTACTTCGGAAATCTTATTATGGAAGACGCATCATTTATTTATCTTCGGAAATCTTATCGTATTTCATGCTATTAAAGAACTGATTACATAGCTCAACATTATCTATCAAGGAAAGGAATAATTCATCATTTAAATTTCCACTACTTTTATTGAGTTTGATGATCAATGTATTCATAAATAATAAGCGTATGGCTTTTATTTGTGGGGAGGTCCCAGATTTCTTATGTTATATCCATAATTCAATATTTAGATGGAGTTAATAGAATACAAATATTTAACATTATATGAAATATAGATAGCATACCAATACCAATAATGTCAAGATATTTCTTGCCATAATTTCAAACAATGTAATTTGAAGTTATAATAATCCGCTTAAATTGATACTAGGCCCTAATCAGGTATTTCAATCGTATCGGGTAAGTTCTAAAGCTTTTTGACATTGATGAATAAAATATCCATATCCCATTTTAGACGAATTAATTAATTGATAGCTGCCAGACCTCAAAAAGTTAAGAGTAATCAAGCCGATGTATTTTGATCGTCGATGAGCCGTGAGTTTATTCTCTTTCTATGTTCATAACAAACATTTTCTATTTTTATCTACGGCCCGATGTTAATCCATCTTGGCTTTGTATCCGAATGTTTTCGACCTTTACGTGCCACTGACTTGGAAATTTGATGATTTAGTTCTTTATATATTATTTGAAATTTATCATTGCACTCTAAACTTATAGCATAAGGTATAGCATAAATCTGCAGTGAAAATATCACCTCAAGATTCGATTGAGATAACTTTCCGTAAGGTCTCCAAGTGTTGATTTGGATTTGGCTTTCAGAGTGACGGCCAGAGCTCAATGGCAGCTTGCTGATCCAATGGAAGGAGGGCTGCAAATATATCACAAAAAGCCTTTCTTAGCCTAGATTATACTATAATAATCTAATACTATAATGACATTGCCTTCACCTTATCGCTGATTTGTGATATCCTATCGATATTCAATAGAGCATCATATTGGATATGGCCTGAATTAATTGTTCAAATGACATTGAAAAATAGGCTATAACAAGAAAAAAAGTTAGTCTCTGGCCTTTGATCCGTCACATAAGTAGCAAATGGAATACACTAGCAATTGGGTGGCCACTAGGCTTATGCATCCCTCATTGAACATAACGTTTTTGTTCAACAAGAAAGTCTCATTTTTTCTACAATTCTGTCTGACAACTTGATGCCCTTTAAAACTCACATGCTAAATTGAAAACATTTTGGTGGAACATAATAATGTGATTCTTGGTTTCAATACTCCACTTCCTTGACAATTATAGGAGGAAACAATATTTCAATAACTAACCTCGAATCAAATGTTTTTATTAGAAGCCATAAAAGTGCTCAAACAAGGTTTAGCAGCAGTTAGATTGTCTTCATGGTAGCCCGAAGCATTAACACTTGTGAAAACTCATTGTCATAAGTTGCATTTTATACCATTTATATTCACATTTCGCATGCTGCAATGTATGCCAACCTTACAAACTGCAGATTTGGATTGAGTTCAAGTTCGATTAATAATTAACGTTTGAAATATCTAATCGCTTGGAAAGGTGTTTGGCATTTGACCCGAATTTGGTTTTCAAACTATGAAAATTTGTCATTGAGATAAATGGTCTCCAATACTGTAACAAAAGGGATTTAATCAATGTGCTGCCTCATCCAATAATGATTGTTCGAAGCAAATGTATATCCTTTCCAAACTGGATACAAATTGAACACCAGGATTCAAATGCGTGAAATAAGCTGGAAAAAAATAGCATAAAAATCAGGATTGTAAACGTTATCGATTGATTGATTCAAAGACAAACTTGAGATTCAGTATTTGAAGCAAATCTATTGCGATTTCTGATTAAATGAAAAGTGAAAGTATTCTAGTTTTAGTCAACCAATTTGATATTATCGAATTATTCATGTGATTTCAAAACACTGTCTCTCCAGCTTTTCATAAATAGAGAAATCGTGGAAACATAATTATGATTCAATGCAATACCTTGTTTAAAATATACTATATTATAGAAAATTATTCATTAAATATATGATATTCATCATTCAACGGCCTCAAAACAATTTTTTTTTAAATTCTATTAATGCTCCATGTCACATCAGAAACTCTGATCTACATAGAGACCATTTGCAGTCAAGGAACACGTTACGTCAGAAACTCTGATCTACATAGAGACCTGCAACTCCATTTGCAGTCAAAGAAATGATTGAAAGATCAGCAAAGTCCTATGAAGAGGCTCTGCATCACCACCAAAATGTTGAAGCAAGCCAGCTCCTGGACAATTCAACATTAGTGAGGAGACTGAGAAGAAAGAAGCCAACAGACAATGATGTGACAGTTTTTAGTAGTGCTTAGTGAAAGTGTTAATCGAAATTATTAGTTGACATGTAAAATATGTAAATTAAATGTAAACAAGAAGAATCTATTGAGGTTCTTCTGGTAATAACTTCAAATTTAATAATTTAGGCTAGATTTGAAAACTGATCGTGAAAATTCTGATAACATCAGTTAAATGATATCTTTAAAAACCTCAACTGCTCACCTTGTACACATATTTGAGTTTCAATGAAGCTAGCTACTCGATAGAGCTCATCATAAAATTTAATAATATGAGGGCTGTGATGTGGTATTATTGATGAAAGCAAAGTAACGAAGCATGTATAATGGTAGTAGACACTTCTGTCTGACCACTTGATGCCCTTTAAAACGCAAATGCTCAATTGCAAGCTTTTTGGTAGAACATAATAATGTGATTCTTGGTTTCAATGCACCACTTTTTTGACAGGCATATTTTTATCAGGTAGGCAACACTCTTCGAACAAGCTTATGATGTTCCAGACTATGTTTAGAAAATCAGAAAGGCATTGAGTTTCACATTTTTTGTGGGTAAAGCCTACAAAGATCTGAGACTGGTGCGTGGGTAATGAGTTTGACCGAGCCGAGCCTATTCGATTACAGCGAGTAACTCTGTCAATTATTGCTAGTCAAGTCAAGCGATCATCATTACAAGTGCAGTCTGAGCGCTCGTGATGTATCTTATTTGACTGAACTGATATCCAGCGCGGCTCATAGCTAATCACTTAATCAAAAGTAACGGAACTATCGCCTTGAAATGGCTGAATAATTGAATGTCAAATTCAATTACACCTGTCTCTTTAATAATGCTCTCTCTCTAATGGTCTCTTTAATGGAAATCGATATCATTATTATCTCTATATGGGAGAAAATGCAAAGAAAGTTCATGAAATATGACGTTTCAGAACATCATCATGTCACTAGATGTTCTATATTCTTTCTTTGTAGTGGTGAAAGTGATATTGTGGAAGGTATCCATAATGAATAATGAGACAAAATTGTCACAACTACATTAATTTATTGAAAAAAAAAAAATTCAGAAACTAGTTTCCGTTGTTATACCATTATCAATCTCAAACAAACTAAAACTAAATTACAGAGTAGCTTAATGTATACTAAACATGGAATAATACTATTGGCTAAGCGAGAGAGAGGCTGAAGGTTGGGATTGGCTGAAGGCCATAACAAGTCACGCCCCCTGGTGGGAGGAATAACAAACTAAAATAAGTGTGAAATCAAGATCCAAAAACCGTGAACATCTAGAGAGAAACAAAGAAGAAAAAAAAATTGTTGCTTTCTAGATGTTCACGGTTTTTGGATCTTTATTTGATTCTTTTTTGCTTGTTAATCCTCCCACCAGGGGGCGTGACTTGTTATGGTCTTCAGCCAATCCCAACTTTCAGCCTCTCTCTCGCTCAGCCAATAGTATAATTCCATGTTTAATATAAAATATCAAGCTACTCTGTACTTCAGTTTTAGTTTCTTTGAGATTGATAATGGTATAACAACAGAAACTAGTTTCTCAATCTTTTTCAATAAATGTAGCTGTGACAATTTCGTCTTATTATTCATTATGTTCCATATTCCTTTCTCATTGTAGTCCATAAGTTTTAATGAAGGTCACTTGATAATTTTGTTTCAATTTCATAAGAAAGTTTTTTTATTAATTATACAGCAATTTGTTTTAATTATCACTATGTCAACACAGACTGCTTGAATGGGGAGTGATGATGTGATATCTTTATTTTGAAAGCATCAAGAAGCCCTTTAAAAAACACTGAATCTTCTCTCCTTTTGATTATAACGCTTTATCTGACAGATCCTTTATGCAGCATCAGCATGTCGACGCTTATTACGTAATGTACAGTTCTCTCACCTATGTGGCTATGGATTTTTGCTGCCAGTTCTTAGATTTTCAAGGATTTCAAATGTCTTATCATTCCAATGTTTGTATATCAAATTTTCTTTTCAAAGTCCCATGAAACCCAAATCACAAATAACAATTTCAAAAGCTCAGGGCTGAATGTCGAAAGACATTTTTATCTTTTTCTATAGAACAGCAAAGTCTGATTCAATTGATGTTGACATTGAGTTACTGAATTTCTCCAGGGCTTCAATAGAGAAAGTGGATTTGCAAGCACCATCCCAGAGAAACACTTCTTGAAAACTGTTCTACCCAAAGACTGTCATCACCAATGTTAATTTATCGACGCAATAGCAAATTGATCTTTACTTTTCGAAATTTAAAAATTCTCAATTTCTGTATCAAAGAAGGAAATTGAGAACGCCAATCTCTTTTGCTGAGTAGAAGAACAAAGACGATGAGACATTTTCAATAAAGAATGCCAGCGGAGATTTCATTTCCATCTGTGGAAGTGACTGAAAATTAATTTTGTAGAATATTCTTGGTCTCTGAAGCGGCTTACAGAAGTAAAGTCTCGTAAAATATAATATCAATTTTTTCCATGATGCTTCCCGGTCGATCTGTTCCATCTAACTCACATGGCAGAGCGCTAATCCTCTCCGTCATAATTAAAATATAGTAGATTAGCCTACTACTATTCCGAGCTTATTGGGACCGAACCTTGTTTGGGTTGTCAGAAGTTCGGAAAAGGTGGATTTCATCCGTTTTTCAAGAATATTAACTTATTGACTTGCAATGACGTGTATTAAAAGAGAGGTTATCTCCTGAACAGATCTGCATTAGAGTATCGATTGGCTCGTGAACAGATTCGGTGAAATTCGGAGAAAGAAAGGGAAGCTTCCTGCAATGTCTTAATATTGTATTGTAAAAATAAACTATTATAAAGTATACTAATATTGTGTATGATTTTTCGCAAAAAAAGTGTTCCTTTTTTGTTCAATATTTTTTCTGAATAGTTGTTTGGAATAGCGGGACTCCACTCAACCACATACATCAAAATTGGATTCTAAATATCCCAAGAATCACCAACACACCATGCAAGGAGGAAAGCTGACAGAAGGACGGAGTGGCGGGTTGCTGCCAACCAACCTTCGGATTGATAAATCCAAACATTTACATTTTATTATACATTATACATTTAAATTGAAATTATTATTTCAAGATATGTATCGTACAATGCAATGAATCAGTTTCATTATTATTTTTTATTTATTAAAATAAATATTATTTATAATATGCCTCATATTATTATTAATTATAATTATTATTATATTATATATTATTATTAATATACTGCCTCATAAGGACACAAATACTATTTAATCACAATAGCTTGGATTTGAAGGTTTATAAATTCCTTAAGTATATCTGTCAATGGCATTTTCAATTATTGATAATCAAAAGTAAAATATTCAATCGAGAATTCAAGGCATTACAGAACAAAGCAAGATTGATTGACATTGAATAACTGAATTCGCGTTTCATATCAAAGGCGGGAAGGAGTTGGATTTTTGAAGGAGAGAAAATTCAATACCGTACTACCAGAGATCCACAAACTGGAATGGCTTTCAGGAAGTAAAGACCCTCCACATTTGCATGAAAAGTGGAATTAATGTCAAAATTATTAGTTTAATGTTTTTCGAATTGTAGGTACTATTCAAAAGATTGAGAATGATTCTCTAGTGCTTTCCTAATCATATATGATGTATTCTTTTTTCTTCTTTTTCTTTTTGACTAATAATTTATAGTACTTTAAAATTCTCAATATTTCTCTCAACAACAGCATTAGAATATTACTGACAATAACCAATTGGAAATGACAAATTGACTTGATTCACTCTAACTACAATTCAATACAACATAATATTGATGAGGAATACTTCTTATCAATTCAACAAGCAAGGAAAATAATACAGATGAATGTAACGTTGTCACATTATCATGAAGATTGAGATTTACTTTGAAATTTCACATAACGTGACAGCCGTTGAGCTTCAACTGAGAGCACATCAATATTTATTAGAACTGGACATGATCTTTTATTGGACGAGCCCTCATTGCTGAAGCAACGCATTGGAAATTTGAATTTCATGAACTCTTACGAGTTGAAGGATTCTATATCCTTTATTTCAACAGCTTGAGCAATGAAGTCTCATCCGGAAAATTCATCATTCAGTTAGGATACGCTCAGAGTAAATTCTTAAATAAATATGATATATGAGAATTATAGGGGAAAAAATGTCCATCCTTTTTGCGTCGAAGCATTGATTAGAGCTATATCATTGATATCTAATAATTTGTTGTAATTATCATCTCCTTGCACAACTGTGAGCAGTAGCATAATTTGAAGTGCCTATTAACATTGGGATGACTGGAGTAGTATTGAAGGAGCTCCCATAATTTTTTAGTAAGACAAAAATATCATTGAGTTCTTACAAATGTAAAGTGATTTAAGAAAAAGCATGGTGGGAATGTGATCTCTCAAATTTATTGACTTGAATCTGGAACAAAACTTTTGATTATTGTTATAAATTAGAAGGAACTTATTTTCCAATAACAGAGATAAGCCAAACAAACAATCGCCAGCAACCGAATAAAGTAGTGTAGAGTTATATTATACATTATCTCATGGATTATTCTTATCAGGATCGAAAAACATTATGAAATACGGCGAAGATAAATGTCAAAAATAATAAATTAGTGATGAATGCTAATAAAAACCAATATTATCTGTACTCTGAAGGTGATTTTCGATTGTAATTTGACATTCCAATAACTACAGAGAATCCATTTTTCGTGTTTCCAGACAAATTTAGCAGATTTTATGGAGAAGCTTGAACAACTTGTTACCCCTAAACGCATTAGAACTGGAACACTAGTCATCGATTGATGGAGAGTCATTAAAGAGTTCAATCGAACGTCTAGGATGAACTTCTGTGGAAGGCGGAGGAAGAAAACCTAAAAATTCCCCACATGAGACCTTTCACTAACAAGAAGTGAATAAATTGGTTGTGGGAAAGGAAGATTGATTCTCCCATCCCAGAATGCAAGATCATACTAAATAGATTATTTAAAGTAATTATTATTAATAGACCACTTTCTGTCTGCAGTAGTGACTAGTTTGAGTTTTGGGTATGGAGAAAGGAATGAAAACTCCTTTCATGATTTGAATGATTTCGTACAGTAAATTGGCTAGGAAAGACTATCGTTTTTGTAATCATATTCTTTAGGAGCACCGAAATGATAGGCTATTAAAATAACGGCGCCTTTTTAATCAAAGCTCGATATTTTCTCTACGATCTCTCTTGTTATTAGTAGAGTCCACCGTCAAAGCTTCTTCCAGTAATAATAATTATTAATATTATTTTGAAGAGAACAAAACAAAATGTTTCGCTCCACTACACAAATCATGAGAAAGGTGATATGTGGCTATGTGGTGCTTAGGATGGAAAATTATGAGTGAATGAGAAAAGAATAATAATTGTGATAAATCATTTGTTCTCTTTCTCCATTCGTTTTGATTCAAAGTTACAAAACATCTTTCTTCGTCTTTCTAATTTTTCTTATATTTCAACTTGATTCAGGTAATCCTGCCACAATTAATTTCTTACCATCAAATCGCCCGTGTACATCTCTATAAAGTTTTTCATGTAAAGTGTTTCTATCATTACCGCTCAGTGGTGACCGAACTTTAATTGTGCATCAAACTTCTACTGTGTAACAAACTTTAATTGTGTTTACCAAACTTAAATTCTATTCAGAGACCATGCAATGTCAATTAATCCAGTTCTGCTATTTCACTCCATATTGATTAATTTCCAAGAAATTTTAACTGAATGTCCAATTTATTAAGTAATGAGATCGTCTACGCAAAAACGTAACAAACTAAACGTCCCTTCGTTTAAAAACTAAACGTCCCTTCGTTTAAAAACTAAACGTCCCTTCGTTTAAAAACTAAACGTCCCAGTTCTAGTATTTTATGTAAGCAATTTTCTTGCAAATCACGTGTTAGTTCTATTTATCGGTAGGTGCGTTGAAACGGATAGCTTATCAGAAAACAGGATGAACACTCCCCTACCAAAAGGTCTAGAAGAGCCCGATAGGATAATTGATGCGGGACGTAGATAATTAATGATCAAGCATATAAAGAAAATTTAAAATGGTAATAAATTGCGTAGTTTTCTTGCAAATAAATGAATTTTACTACTGTCAAATAATTAGAAAAAAAATTGTATGAGATATTTCATCCCACATGCAAGCCAATAGTAGCTCGTAAAACTTCAAACATGCAATATTTTTTAAATTTTTCAAACTTGGCAAATTATCATTTATCTTTTTTTTTGTAAATTACTTTGTAGCAGTGATTAGCTATAGCGTAACTGACCACTATTCCGATAGCGCCAGGCTCGACTCCTCTTAACTTAGAATCATCAGTAAAAATTCTTTGTAAATTAATCGAAATCTCTCACGGTCTTCTGGGACTAGCCCTGAAGGCGTCTAGTCCTAACTTCTGACGAACCTCATTCTATACTTCTAGTTCCAAGAGCATTGTTTCAAGAAAACCCAATATTTAGTAAGTGCCAGCCTAGAGGGCTCAACGAGCCAGTATACCCAGTTAGAATATCGCTTAAATTCGAGCTTGATATTTCAGATTAGGCTACATATGAAGAGGTTGCTTTTAATGTTTAATTTGAAGCTAAGTTGGAGCAGTGAGTCGGAATGAACTTGGAAGGATTTTTCCACCAGCAAAAAGTCGAGAATAATCTAGTTTCACATTGCAAACCCGGTATTCACAAATGTATAACACTGTCTTCTAAGCTTGAGATTTCCACTTGAAAAGAGCTATATTTCATATTCATGATTTCTCCTCAGAAAAACAAGTGAGAGTCAACATCGAATTTTTAAAAATGTAGATTCCGTTTTACCAGCTCTGAAAAAAACTCTTCCATCGCGGATGCATGTTGGAAAGGAAATATCTGCAAGGACTGAAATTCAGTGAGAGAGAAGGCATCGATTAATTCAGTAACGGGTCTTACATAACGAGAGAATAACGTTTTCTCACTTTTAAATCGGGAAAAGAAGAAAAAACGGAATAGGCTTAAAACATGGTCACAATGGTGATAATAGCACAAAATAATAAGGTATGCTGGAAAAAATAATTTTACCCCAAATAGAAGGATGCGAGATTTTTAAAGTAATTATGATTTCATTGCGGTTTCAAATTACTTCATCGTAGATAATTGATAAATCAAGCTAATAAAGAAACTTTAAAATAGTCAAAATTGTCAGCTTATCTGGAGAGGAAACCTAATTCAACCTATAAACCTATCTCATGTCAATCAATGAGCCTGCTCAGAAGCAATGAAAGTATAAAGCTTTGTCAACACCTTGCTTTGTGATAAGCATGAAAACTTATAGTATAGTTAAAATTCTGGTAGTCCAGTAAAATTTATCTAAATCTTCTTAAGCTTAACGAGTGATATACATGTAGGCTCAATTATCCACGTATCAATTCACTACAGTCTTTTGAAAGTTTTATCAGCCTACGAAATCTTATGCACATTCTGAATGCAGCCGATTCCTGTCACAAAAATTTGAAAATGTCATCAGCTGCTTTTTTTTTAATTAATGAAGCAGCCAGAAAAAAGAGATGTTTTATTCTGCTGCGATGTTGTACTATGAACATCAGGCCAGGTAATATAATAGGAATTTTTAAGCTTTCTGTTCATTTAATATTTAATTCAACGTACGAATTCTTTCGTTTCAATAGAAACTATTATTTTACTCTCTTGTATATAAATTCGCGTACTGGAGAGAACACTCTCTTGCCTCCCTTTATATCTCTCTCTAACACCATAGTCAACCGAAATTAATATTTCAAAGGAATAACAATAATAATCTGTGTCAAGATTCATTCAGAAATATTATTTATGACTAGCATATATCAGTTTTTTTCTCAGTTCACAGAATACGTTTGAATAATTCTAGATTGCAACTGCAGAAAAAAACCCGAGCAATTCTGTGAAACAGAACTTTGATACTGACTCGCAAAATAATGGCTTCAGCAAGAGAACTCTCTGCTAGAAGTAGGCAGAGCAAACCCAACAACAAATAACAAAAGATCAGAGAGGAAGATCAAGCGGGGATGCAACTGGCTTTTTCTTTCCCTCAGATTGAACTGTCAACATGCTCTCAGATGTTTCACGTTACACTGTTTCTCTCTGATTTTGCCATGGTAGCCAAACAAAGAATGGAACGATTCAAAAATGTCAAAGATAACAACTGACAACAATTCGAAAGCGATGGTGATCATCATGTTCACAAAATTCTACAGGAATGCCAATATCAGAATTCATAGTGGAATATTGGACACAAAGTATTTTTTTTTTTTTTAGATTACGTCTTGGAGCCTCCAGTTAAGGAGTATAAGACAAGTCAGAAGAGTAACAAGTAATAAGAGAGGAGCCCATTTCATTCTATTGAACGGAATCTTATCCGTTCAATCTTAACCAGATTCATCACTTGAAAAACCAAATCCAATTAGATCCACAAACGTTTAAGATTTGATGCCACAATAAGATAATGAAAAGTTGTACAAGTTCTCAGTAGCAACTTCACTTAAGATATATATAGGCTACCCATTTTGCAAAGCTCAAGCAGGAAGTGTTTTTTCCAATCTTTTCTGAAGCATTCGTTTTAGAAGGAATTTCAACAGATTTCTAGCTCCAAAATCAGTTAAAAAATTATTTATTGAATAATTTTACTGATTTTTGATAATGAGCTGCTATGTAATCAATATTTTTCTGCTCACTCTAATGTAGAAGAAAGTCTCATTTCTAATAAATAGCTGTTTTACTTTTTGAGATGATATTACATTTCCTTTGTTTGTGAAACAATAAAATTATTAGCCACTTGAAAACTTGTTCTCCGGAGACATGAAGCATCTATTAAAACATACATATTAAAGCAAAAATATGCTACATTTCTTTGAAATTGAAATCATTCATTTCAAATATTGTAGCTCAACATTTAGCTTCAATAAGAGTAAGCTCTCGCTATAAGATCCACATCTGAACATGGAAAGAAAAGATTCATTATATGGGAATTCGTTTGTTTGCAACTGCGCGATGTTAAGCAAAAAGCACTTGTAATTTTTGTTAATCAAAAAGTACTTCCTATGTTCTTTGCAGTCGAGCAAGACGAGCGTTTATACATTCTTCTCTTTTTATTATTTATACTCTGCAGCTTGCGCAAAGTTGGTTTAGAAAATTAAAATATGAGGAAGAATGATAAATTATTGAACCCTACTTCAGGTGTAGTGAGTACATTCATAAAGGTAAATGGTGTTTTTAATAAGTACTGTTCCTGAATAACTGCACCAACTGTGGTATTGCTTCATATTACATTCGAAATTACTTTACAGCAGGGCTTAATTTCTAAATTGAGAAGCACCGGAGCTGTGACTTACCGGTGGGTTTGGGGGGCATGAACTACCCCCCAGTAAAAGGATCCTACCCCGGAAAATGTTTGAAAATTACACTTGAATTGGTGCATTTTAAACGCATTTGAGCATGGTTAGTAATGAAAATATAATATCACATAATATATAAAATAACAAGCTAGTTCAGATCTGGTTTAAAATAAATGATTTTATTATCGATTTAGATAGCATAATTCAAGCCCTGCTTTACAGAAACAATTTGCAGAAAACAGTCTACAAAAAGAATTTTCAGCTCCATATGGGAACATAACATATACAATATGGCAATGTCATATACATATGTCAATATGTAATATGCCAATGACACAAATACAGATTTTTTTTAGTGGGGTTTAAACAGGTTTATATATTACGGTTGCCAGTAGCCAGCCCAAGACACGTCAGGTCCATGTCCCGTGAATTTGATACTGATACTGTAATGTCTTCAGTGCCTAATGGAGAGACTCACCAGGATAAGGTGGAGCTGAGAGAAATACGTCCTGACCAAAGCCAGCCAAGATAAATGGATGTGGTGGTGGAAGGGCACCTTTGTTCTAGCACGGCTAGAAATGAGACAGCAAAATAAATCTAAGGGAATGGAAGAGCTTTAAGTAATCCTGGGTTTAATAAAAATCAACATTTTAAATCAATGACTTGGAAGTTTACTCAGTTGTAGTATATGACTAAGTTTATTACGTACTGTACGACCAGCTTCTGGAGTCGTCAAATGCATCAACTGAAATTAAATGTTTTTATTGTCCTTTGCTCTGAACTTTGCTCTGTCCTTTTCGTGGGCATTTGATTCTGCTTTAAAATGTATAATTCAATAAATCCTCTCTCAGCTGAATAATAATTCGAATCCCTGTCATTGCTTACAACTTGACGGATCATCATATAATTTGAAAAAGTTTCTAAAACAACTCAGGGAAGAACCCCAATATTAAAGACTTCTATAATAGCATTCCTGATTCCTGTGATTATTACGCTCGATATTCGTGATCAATATCAATCAATATGTTAATCTATGAATATAATTGATATTTATTATTATCAATCACTCTATATCACCGCTGTTCTATAGATTTACACATGCGCGGAACTGAAATGAGCTTACATAAATAATAATAAGAGTGGCATAACTTTTACTAAATCTCTCTACTATCCTATTTATCATGCATGTAATCTATTATACAATAATCGAAACAAAAACAATAAAACAAGGGATTGAAAGATAACTTGACAATATGTCAGTCCACAGACTAATTTTTAATGATAGTGTGAAAATAGTTATATTCAATTTAATAAGAGTGATTTTGATCGATGCAATCGTGAAAGCGCGGGAAATTGTGATAAAACTGCTACTAAAGATTTTCTCAAGGATGACACCCCATTACATGTGGTCGATATTATATTAATTTGTCTATTTGACGGCCTTCTAAAACAAAAACAATAAATTCATTCAATTTATGATAAAGTCCTGTTTTTGAAGTTCGCTATTATTTCTGAGATGAGATTTGCATTCAGAGTAGCATCAATCATTCTGCCATTTTCTCCTTGTAATAAGATTCAGAAAGGCGCTGTGTTAGATCAATCATAAACAACCTGGCACTTTTGAAAACACGGAAAATCACTTGAAATTGATAACTACCAAAGTTGGAGTAAAGGTTGGAGGTTGAATGTGATTACTTTTCAACGGTACAAACTGTCAGATTTTAATAGCAACTCAAGGATCGTGCAAACTCGTTTAGAACTTCTGATTGTTGAGTACGAATAATGTTGCAACTTATTTGTTCCTAAATGAGGTTTATAGCGTCTTTGCCGGGTAAAGCTTTTGAGACAGCGATTCACAGAAGCATACGTTTGGAAACAATTGCTAGAGATTAGTTGTCGTTGTGGCAAGAGATAAGCGTATTCTGAACAGAAGGATCAAATAGAAGGATGTCTTGAGCTTTGTGCAAGGTATATTGCTCTGTTTGTTCATGTCTCTGTCGTTATCTTCGAATGTCTCCCGTTAGATACATTTCATACAGAGATCCTGAATTCCAGACTCATCGGAATGCTCATCAATATTCAGATACATTTGTGGCGTAATCAATATTCATGTCAAACTCAACTATATATTTTTCATGACTTAGAATACTGTATGACTCAATGTCATTGCATCACAATGAATCACTTTAAACCGTAATGTTACATGGTCTTTAAAAATATTTAGTCTAGAAATTGTGACGAAAATTGGATTGAAGGAGTGCTACCAAAACCAGTTAATTTTTTTCTTTCCCCCAATTGTGAAAATTGTTTAGCATGTACGGGTTACAGATTGATGAAAATTAATTTTATTTATGTGTGAATGGTAACAAGCTCCATTCAAGATTGATTGATAGATCTAAGAGTGTCTTGTGAGCTCAAAAGAGCCATTGGCTTGTCTGATGACCGCTTCATTTAATGTAATATGCAAGGTATTATATTGTTGAGGTGCACAAGGTGCACACATGATAATAGATGTGAACTGAATCTATAATTATGTTTTTGAAGAGTTGAGAAATCTTCCAATATTGATGCACTTCAACACGAGTGATACTTTCAGAAGAAAAATGTATTCCACTATCTGAGAATGGTGCATATCAATTTGACAGTATTTTCTTGCAACAGTATGTTCCAAATGATCTTTCCAGTAGAAATAGAATGGGTTTTAAAAGCTTATCTTGTAACAATTGAAAAAATCCTTACTAAAAATCCATTTTCTTAAATCAATCTCGTTTGACATTTGCCAAAGCCGGAGTTAAGCGGCTCAAGTCCTTTTAGAACAGCGTAGCCTACTTGACAAAGAATCAATTGCACTCAATGATCCATGACGAATTTTCCGTTTTTCCAATAATGTTGGTTTAAAAAGAGAAGAGGAACCTTTCGATAGATTGTGAGAGTTAAGGAATTTTCGGCCTAAACTGATAATGATAAAAATCAATTAGTGAAGGACGTTTAAAAAATTGTTGATTATAACAACGATCACTACAAATACAATTAATATATACCTAACGTGTGATAAAATCTTAATTTCAATTGAGAAGGGAATCTATCTGGAAAAGTTAAAGAACTGAAGCGTGTAATTTTCTTAACTTGCTAAACTTACAATGATATTTTAAACAAGTTGAGAAAGAGCCTGCACATCTCCAATCCTAAAGTACAAAATAATATTGAATTGGTGACTAAATTATAATGAATTACACTATGATTCTGAGATTTGTGAGTGGGTGATGAGGTGATAAGGTGAATGATGATCTCTCATGAAAAATCATCTTAAATGTGGATCACTGGCCTAGGAAATTTTTGTTTTGATAAATTATTTGGTTATGTAGGTGAGGCCGAATATGCTTTTGGTATGCTTTAACAGGCCTCCTCCTATTCCGTGTAGCCTTGCTAAGTAGCGTGAGTGAAGCCGCTCACAACCATTTCTCACCGGTCAGGATTTATGGGATAACCCACGTCAACATCCCTCTCTCTCAACCCCATGTCACGTTGAAATAGAAATGAGGTTGCCTTAAATACTTTGATAAATACTTTAGTCAGATTGTTGGTCATCTATCTCACTGATATCATAAAATTGACTCTGAATGCTTATCTGTGCTGAATTAAAAGAAGTTAGTATACAATGAAACATTGCACGAAAAAGATAAGACAAACCCTTTTGTCTTGGTTCACAGATTCCAATACTTCTGTTCACGTACTTGAATGAGAAATTTACAATAATTCAATTCACTTCCTTCAGCACAGTGACCAATCAATTTTTCCCCATCTCGGAAGACCCACAATATTAAAAGATGGCTTGGTGCGGTCACACAGGATGACTATCTCCAATGGACCGCGCAAAAAATCGATTCATTATCATTATCGCATTTATTAAAAAAGATTTTCCAGGTGTCACTTCACCTAAACTACAGTCTTTAGGGGTGTAGGCATAGATGACTTAAATGACAAACGATCATATTATTTTTCGTATGCGAGTAGTATTTTTATATAACATATTCATGTAATTAAAATGAATTGAGATTGCATTATTGCAACGAATATTCATATAACTTTTTCATCACTTACATGGCTCAAACGACGAGGTAAAACTACCCGTGAGGGTCTCCCCAAGAATAAAAACCATACGCTTATCAGTTTTATGACATATTTATAAACTTATTTAAATAGTTAGAACTGATATTTAGTTAAATAATATGAACGACAATCACAGTGACTTAGCAGTTGATGAAACTGAGGACCCATGCTAATGAAGGTTTGATTCGATGACCTGTCAAGACCTGCAATTTTCGTATTGTTACGGGTTCTATGTCTAAAATAACGCTGGCAACACTTAAATTTATCACTCGCACTTTATTTACACAAATAATCACAACACTCACTGATCAGTAATGTATTACAGAAAAATAAGCAATTAAAAACAGATAAATCGATATTGTTCAACTAATAAAGAGATTTCAATAAACTGTACAAAAATCAATCACTAAATGTTAAAAGGCCGATATAATTAAATAATCACTGTACAATAAACTGTCCAATAATATTCAAAAAGAAACGTTGAAAAAGAACAATTAACTTACGTAGCACTAGTCCGTAATACAATAAAACTATTTAGTAGCTCACTGGTATGAATTAAATAGGAAAAAGAATTATCACTATCAGCACAGAGAAAGAATTATCACTATATAGGCACAATATATAGAACTGTCACAACTTGTTTATCACGACGAATTTCAAACAAGACTGTCCTAATTTCCAAATTCTCCCTCTATTTATATAATTTTCCATAATTGAGATATCTCTCGATTCCTCTACCAACTTCTACCGATTTCTAAAATAAACAATGAAAGACCTTCATGCCTTCCACAATATTCGATAAGACTCCATTAATTTCTAATCAAACAACTAGAACATTCTACAAATTACCAAGTAAACACCATAAAAGTGTCAAAAGCAGAGTAATTAATTGCTTAGAAGTAAACATTTACATAGCAGATAACACCGAGAACCACTGTCCTTTTTTCTCTCTATTTCCATTCTCATATTCGCTACAGTATCATCATTAATGCACAATCCTTGGCTCCTGTAGTAGGATCATCCACAATGAAAAATTCGTATAATAATGTTAATAATGTTTTTAATTTAAATCGAATTAGAGATTCCTATTATCAAGTAAACAATCGTTTGCCGCAGTTTATATAATAGAAATTTATTGAAGTTCTGTTTTTCATCATTCCATTAACTTGTTACGGATAAGAAGACTAACTTCTCAGACGCTCTTGAATTTCTTGGAGCATGCCTGACTAGCGCTGATAAGTCATGAACGTCAAGACGCTTAGTCGCATAAAAACTTTGGACAGTTTCCTCAACTCGAAATTACCAGTGATTATTTAGCTCCAAACATAAGCTTCAAAAAAGTGCAGAGCTTGAAGTAATAAGGTGCAAAGCTTTTCAAACTATTCCATTAAAAGTGACGAAGTAGAGAGCTGTGTCTAACGTTTTGATGAATGAGTGTAATGGGAGCCATTCATTAGAGAAAGTTGAAACATACTATAATAAATGAGCTGCCAAAAGTCGTATCTTGAAAATGATATGGATTTCGATTTATTTTTAGGATTTGACGTAGGAGACCCGAAGATATTCAACGATCGAATAATGAATGATAAACCAATGTACTTAAGAGATTTTCAGATATTGCAAATAATAATTTTCATTTCAAGAATTAAACCAGCATGTTTCACAATTCTAGTTTTATTTTCCCAGTATAAAGAGAAAAACTAATCATTATTTCTGGTTACACTGTAGTGAGGAGGATCAGTTATTTAAAACAATTATTGTTCAAGACCCAACAGCCAATCACATAGATAAAAACTCTCTTGAACTTTTTTTGGCTAAAGCGTCAATGAATAAGTTTAATTTGTCTGCTTACCAGGTTGTAAAAGGTGTAAAACTATTTACCAATTGAAAGTTACTTGATCGTCTTTTTAAGGAGAAGTCTTGTTGGGGTTTTTATTGTTAGGGAATAGCTTTCAATTTGAAAGTGACTTTATTATAATATATATTGGGAGGGACTTTACCATCTTTTGTGAAAAGTGGTCTTACGTTGGGATATTTCTTGTTAAAACTCAGCTTCTAATTATTGTGAGGATAATTTTGATTCATCAACTGAGATCAATTTTAATTTTAGCCAATAGTAATTTCACTATGCGAGATAAAATTATGAAAGGTACATAGTCGAGGAATCCTCGATTTAAAAGTAAGTTAAAAGTATTTTCGCATTTTAAAGTAACTCTTCATTTGGGCGTTTTTTATCATTACTGGGTAAGGAGCAGCTCCATTCAACAGGCAGAATCTAATTAATTAGTGCTGTGTATGATATTGTAAGAAATATAAATGACGTTAAAAAGCAGCTTGGCAGTATTCAATTATGGGGTTTACAAATTGAAGTGTTTTTTTTTATTTTGTTTTTGTGACTTGATTTATCGTATATTTTATTCTTCATTAAAAGAGACTTATTCACACAATACTTGAAATTGTTATATTATACAAATCGACAAGCATCGCATGCATAATGGACAGGAATAGGCTTTTGTTAAATGGAAACAACCCGTCATAACAATCTCTATCGGAGAGAAACCCCTTGTTAAGGAATTGATTACCGCTGTTGAGTAACTCTCATACTTTTCCCAGCTTGCATCATTAGAATTTTACCTGTTTCCATGGCTAGAAAAGTGTTTGAAAGCACATCGTTGAGCTGATTCGTCAAAGGTGATTGATTGATTCGTCACGTAATTGATAGAAAAAATTTTATGAGAATAAAACATTCTTACATTATATCCTTTCAATATACTTCATTCTTGCATCTGCACATCCATTAGGCCTACGTCTTTCGTCATTAGTACGATTGAGAAAAATAACTTTCAAAAATCGGTTGTCAGGAGAGTTTCTAACCAACTGAACGACGTAATGGATGTGCAGATGCAAGAAAGAAGTATATTGAAAGGATATAATGTAAGAATGTTTCGTTCCCATTAAATTTTTATTAATCAATTACGTTAGCTTTCTGCCCATTGTATTATGAAAAAATAAAATAGAATAATAATTCTGAATTTGAAGAAGTGATCTGCTTATTTTTGCGGCGTCCCGAGTCCATAACAATTCATAGTCAATTTAACAAAGAGCCGTTTAGAATACTTCATTCATAAATGATGAACAGTTTTACAATGATAAATACGCACAAAGTTTATCGACTGGATCATCGAAAATAGAAATTCCTGTGGAACGTACCACCGGCTACATTGTACACAGCCTACGCGTTGTTTTTGCTCGAAGTACGAATAGAAAACTGGATTTCGTGTTTAGACTTCAATAAAGCATTTCTACTACGATTTCAAAAACATTATGTACAGTGTATTTTGACTCTACATGTAATACTAACACAGTTTTCCAATATCTAACAAATGAAAAAACTTACATAATATTGAATTGGAACAATTGTCAACTGCTAACATTCTAAACGTATCAGATAATAAATTTAGTATAATTTTAGGAACGCGAAATCGAGATTATCGAGGATTATGATAGAGAAATCAACAGAATAATGCATCGGTTATATGGCAGAAAGTTATAGTAAGGATCAGTATGAAAAAACAGTTTTTCTGTATTTTTGAGTCAGAATATTCTATTTGATGCTGTAGAAGACGACAAATCTGTAGTTTACGGACTTAAATTATATTTTTTCAAGATTTTCAATCGCAGATTGCGCAAGTAAAGTGTTAATGTGGTACAGATAACGTAAGAAACATGTGGGATGTACTCACTCGCATATGTTGCTGAGAAGCAGGTTGCCACTGAAGGAAGAACTCGTGGATTGTAGTCAGAGGCCGGCGCGCTCACACTGAGACGAAAGCGGGCGTCCCGACGCTTGGGATGTTGGGATGCTGGCGTCAGAGCCTGCGTGTGAGTCGCCCCCACAGGTGGTCCGCCTCCCCACCCCCCACAACCCCCTCGCTAAACAGCCAGCTATCACTGCCTCCCTACAACCCCCTTCCATCCTTTATCACACTGCCTCTGCCTGTTTGTGTTAGCAGGGTCTTCTCTCAATCAATACCGCCCATTCCCTCGTTCCGGTAATTCCTCATCACCTTCTTCCTCCTATCAATCTTGTTTTTATTTTTAATTAACCGCTTTTTAACAACCACCAGCCATCAACGACGCAAATAAAAAAATTGATCACCTCGACGCTTCTCGAATGACCATCGCCGTTTATGATGACAGTTCGACCCACAAGATAAGAAACGCCACTTATACGGAATGAGCTTATCACTTCAATTCAGACAATCATAGCTAAAAACAAGCATCAGTTATAAAACATCTGAAAGCATTACATTTAGAAAATTTGTCAATCACACTAAACTGTATGAGCCTCTGTCTAAGAAACAAACATGAATCAGCAATGAATTTTGACGACTCGCGGTAATACTTGAAATAAAATTACTTCCCTCACCACCCCGAGATAAATCAGAAAATCAAAAATCATTGCTCTTGATAAGGACTATTCGACCGTATAAATTTTGAGCTGTCTTGGTTGGACATGAACGAGAAGTTTTACTGCTAGTCGTGAAAAATAAAGTATAATCCTCATCGTTTTCATAGCTTGGCTTTACCGTGGCCCATGTTGAATCTCTCAGATTCAACTCTCTATTTTCCTGTCCCCCCAAGCGTTTCTGGCCACACAGATGTTTTTCAAATGGAGGAAGTAGCTCTGTAGTTTTGAAAATTGTTTTCATGCTCACCAATCCCAAGCGCTATTGATATGGAAAATCGCCAATAAAATCTAGAATTCTGATTTCGGAAGATGATCATACTGATTCCTGGAACATAATTATTCTTTCCAGTCCAATAGAGATCATCAGTCTCGAAGTTTTGGAACATATTTGTATGTGCTGTGTGTACTTGAATTTCTGTCTTTGAATAATAGGTGAACTATCAGAAGATTCAAGGCAATTGATTTCAAAATTCCTTCTAATGTTGTAAATTAAGTCAGACACTTAACAATGACAATTACAATGTCTGCAGTAGCGGAGATCCTCGGCAGCATAGTTTATTTATAGCACAAAAGGAATTTCGAAAACAATTTTTTTTATCTAAGGATGAAGCTCACATAGGTCTGAGACCTGTGCGTGGGTAATGAGTTGGATGATAGTGATTGATCAGTTGGACCTACAGTTTTAGTTATTTAATTATTTTGTTAACAATATTAGTAATTCAATAAAAAAAGGAAAAGAAAAAAATGTTGAAATTATTCAATAATAAAAGAAAAAAATGTTGTCAATACCACTTATATTTAAGTGGTATAATATACTATAGTGGTATAATATTATAATGTAAGTGGTATTGACAACATCACTGTCTTTTTCTTTTATTATGGAGAAATACCACAACATCTCATCTCATACAATCAATTCAATAAAAAATGTGACGTCTTCCTGGACAACGTGAAAAGAATAAATGGACAAAATATAGATTTTATATAGAATTGGTTGCTATAGTATCTGACTGCTACAACTAAGGAGTTGCAAATCTAATAATCATTCACTGAAGAAAGCGAAAATTGTAATCAAGCCGATCTGTCAAAGTCAAAAATAACATGCCTCACCTCCTTCATCATGCTGTAGGCTACATACCCTTTTACTAGGGTCTTCACAGTCTTTTTTTTTCTTTTTATAATGCTGTTGGTTTTTCGAGAAAAAAATGGTGGGTCGATCGGTCGATTCAAAACATTGAGGAACCGAACCAATGAGAGTGGGATGATGGACATAAACACAAAATTTCCCTCTCAGCTACTACTCTGACCTTCCACATTTTCCCAGAGTCGACCTTTTGCCAAAATTTTCTACAGCTAGCTAACTGGATAAAGTAATGCATAATTCAAATTGACTGTCTATTTTGAGTTTCATCAGTAGTTTTACTAGGCAGTAAAGGAATTTTAAAATGCGAAGAATGCGAATGTGATTCTTGAAAATTGAATATGTACAATATTCTTTGTTGAATTGATTGAATTGAGAGATTATTTCAACTATTATAATGTCCTTTTATTTGAAAATTGGACGTTTCCTCAACGTTTTTATTTGATTATTATCCACTGTAACTGTATGCGTTCATGTCCACAATAAAAATTTAAGAGCTGAGTTGTGTACAGTAGAAACAATTAGTCTGGGCGCGTGGCTTTGGTTTCACTACTAGCCGTCCTGTAAAATTTGACTAGTTGACCTTGAAGACATCTGCAGCGTCGCACGGGCCACATGTTTTTAGAAATGAGTGATAAACACTCCCCTCGCCATGGCTGACTACCAAACGACCGCGCGCAGACTAATTGTTTCTACTGTATCATTGCGAAGATTATAATAGGCCTTTTTTATGTATAAACATATTATAATAAAAGAACGAAGTATTTTGATAAACTCATCAACCGGTTGTTTCAGACAATTTATTATTGTGAAGATGTTAATTATTTACTATTATGTTTCCATAGTGGCTCGTTTATTAACAAAAGTCAACTGAATTGTCAACAGCAGCACAGACAGTTCACAGAATCATGTATAGATATAGGGAAACCAAACACATGAACTCATCAACCGGTTGTTTTAGACAATTTATTATTGTGAAGATGTTAATTTTTATTATAATGTTCCCGTAGTGGCTCGTTTATTCACAACAGTCAACTGAATTGTCAACAGCAGTATAGACAGTTCACAGAATAATGTACAGAAAAAGGGAAACCAAACACAATGGACTAGATGAACTGCCTAGGTTAAATTCGTCGAATATTATCAGTGATATGGAATATTATTATTGGTATCAGAGATATGAACAATAAAGTTGATCAATAATCAGCTGGAAGGTATCCAATTCGAAACCAGAAATTCTGATAGCAATGTTATTGTGCTTGATTCATTAACAGGGTCAATAATGACCCACTTTCTGGAAATATTCCAATAAAAGTAATGTGCAGTCTTTGGAAATCTTGTTGATCTTTGGAAAGCCATTTTCTTATAGACTTCCCAATGGATAATTATTATTCCCATGATAAATATTATTAGGTCTATGTTTTGAATTTTTGAATCTGAGTGTATTCTCTATTCAATTCTGTCAAAGTGAGGATGATGGATATTTATTTTTCCGGTAAAAAGCACATTATTTACATCATTTTCTTGTTTCAATTTGAAAAAACTTATAAAAATGCTTTCTAATTTGAAAATATGATGACCATTTTAAAGAATAATGTGTCATAATATCCGGAAATTTGGAGTATGATAAGTAAGCTAACATAGATTAGATAGATAGATCGTTTATTAACAACAGAAAATCTTTGCAAAAGTTTTACTATGATATTAGTTAGCCTAATGGTCGATTAATATAGATCTTAACGATATCTCGATGTATTTTACTATGAGAATAAATAGCCTACTAAAATTTTACATCAGTGGAGGGGTGGATCTAAACCGACTTTTGAGGCGGGTCATGCGTCATTTTTACACTTAACTGGGACAACTCTTGTAATTCTTATCTAGGCTAATCATATAAGAAACAGTAAAATAAACAACAACAGTGGAGATTTTCTTGGACAATGACCACATAACAAATGTTTTGTCATTGCGGAAGCAGTTCAATTTAATAGACTATCAAGGTTTAGAAAAATATTTGATGAATCGATCACGAAATCCTTTACAATAAATAGCCAATATTGGAAGTTAAAAACTTAAGGCGAGGAAAGTTACTCTAAGAAAAAGAGAAGATGTTATCATGATGAGAATGAACTACTTGATCTACTGAGCCAGATAATTCATATCAACTGTATACTGAAGGAAATTGCTTCCATTCTCTTTTACTATCTCTCTGATGTCTGGATCTCTATAGGAGACCCAATTTGTTACTTTGAAACCAGGAAGCCGATGAGCCGTAATTTATTTCATTCTTCTGGCCAGCTCGTAAAGCCATTCTACTCAACAACTTTGTTTGCAAGACTGAGCCTGAAAAGCAGATGAACGAAGAAAGTTTGAAAACTTGCCTTAGAAACCTGAGCTCTGGAAAAGACACAAGAAAACTTCCCGTTCAAAGCCCTCACTCATGAATTGTAGACAATAATGCCCAAATTAATGAATGTTGCAAACTTTACATCTTGTTTGGTCAATGTTTTTCATCTTTCTTGTCACTAATTTGCAAGCTTACAAACATAGTTATCAATATTTTCAACTGCTCAAGTACAGTCAGTAACTAATCTTTCCAAGAAAAGCTTTAAAAAATTGAAGAAAATGTCTCTCCTTCCAAAAAGTAAACAATTTAATTTTATTGTTGATTTAAATGAGATTTTTCTGAATAATGTTAAGAGGTAGTCTTATATGCTCACTATCACAACTCCACAACTTAGTAACATCAAACTAAATTTTGCATCTGTTAGTTTGATAGAATTCTGTTAAAGGCCTGAATACTCGAGATTTTTCCCAACAATTATATAAAAATTAGTAGGCTAATTAAGTTACATTCTGGAATGCTGAGTTCTTCTCTAGTTTTTTTTTAGCTGAGTTCTTCCCTATCTTTTTTACTTGAGTTTCCCATCGCAATTTGCGAGCAAGACTCATTACTAGAAGATTTAGATTCTCATTCAGATTTAGATATTCAACTTCATTGGCTTGTAACACACCTCAGTCATTGAGTGTAATTGGTACATAGTTGTATATTATCCAAAATGATCGTTTCTGAAAAGAATATGTTCCGATTTCTAGAATATCGTGACAAAAACTTCTTAGTAAGATAGTGTTCTAGGTACAAATGCAATATAGTTCGAAACCTGGATTACAGTAGAGCCCGGTACGAGTCATATTCCCTTAATATCCGAAGTAATAGTAGTTCTGATTGCCCTTCCATAGCTGCGCCACTGCATTATAATGAACCAACACCTGCACTAGTACGTTTCTCCGTTATCTCAAGCTTTGATAACTGAGGTGTTTGATTTGCATGAATGTGAATCGCAACTACGACCCAAGCCTTCACCGTGATCTTAATTCATCTTTGCAGGAATAATTAATTTGTACAGCCTCCTATAAATTCTGTTCCACAATAATTGTTATTATTCTGAGAATGGCCGTTTTCACACACACCGACACGGTGCCGGCACGACACCGGCAAGATGTCGTCCCGGTGTCGTGGGGGTTGAGATACAATGCTGTCAAATGGAACAGCTTTCACATTCACCGACACGGCGCCGGCAGCCGGCAGTCGTTGGCAGCATTGCTCCCGCCGGTGCCGGCGCCGACACTTGTGTGTCGTCCATAGTTTTGAACAGAATTTGGTCATTTTGTCAACAGTTTGAGGTTAGGTACTGAAAAAAAAACATCTGGTACAGTACGATGGCTGATAGGTATGATGTTGTCACCCTAATTGAATTAGTCGAATCCGAGCCCTGTTTATGGGACAAAACTATAGAAGAAAATAAGAACAAAATCTTTAGAGACAGAAGCCAATCTCGTCCGAGTGTCTTGTTTTTTGATTTCATCACTTAAATTCACTAATATATAGTCAAAAGTTTCCTAACAGTACTCATACGAAAAAAATTAAAAAATTTTGTTAGGTTTGTCACTAGCTTATCAAATAAGGTGTAATACAAGCCATCCAAATAGCGAAGTTTTATTATTTGGTCAATCCAAAGTTGTCTATTACGACTGCGCCTTTTACGTAGATATAACAAATACAACCTCCTGTTGTAATCAGCCATCGTACCGTTTTGAACTGAGCCGCCCACTGCAAAATAAGGTTAGTTCTTCACCGACAGCCAGATGCCGTGTCGGTAAGTGTGAAATGCTTCAACGATGTCGTGACGAATAAGGGTCTTTTACCCTTTTAGGTTGAATTGTGATTAATTAATGAAATAGAGTATCAATCTTTATTTTTAGTATTTTACTGATACAAACCAGATTGAAATGCTGCATTTCATAGACGTCAACCACAATATGCTATTCGGGGACAGTCACGGCCTTCTCTTATGAGACTAAACGTCTATATAGAGCCCATAGCCTATAGCCTAAACGTCCATACTGAACATAATTTATTATTACTGAAAATTACAATGCAGTTAATATTTTGACACCTAATCAAGGCTACTAAAGTACAAAAAACAATTTTTTTCCATTAACTTTGAAATTAAGGGGTGAATATAGACATTTTATGTGGGAGGTTATCAAATGGAAAAATATTTCGGAGAATACCACTTAAAAAGGCTCTCATCCCAATTAAAGACACAAATGAAGCTTTTTTCAGTGTCGGTTGAGGGTTTCGGAAAAAAGGGATACATCCCATCCCCCCCTCACAGGATTCGCTCCTGTTCACATTATTTGGTAAGTACCTACTTCTGTGTGAGAGGGTGAAAAGTTGAATGAGCGAAAAAAGCAGAGCCTCTATCAAAACACTTTGTGTAATTATTATTATACGACTAAATTTAGAATCATTCTGAATGTAACAGCTTTTGACGTCAGCCGTGAAATGAAACGTATTTTGCAATGCTCTACATCTCTCTCTCTGTAATATTCATGAATGCTCCATCCATTTGGAATAACCATTGAGCTGTCTCAAGGCTTTCCTAAAAATGTTAACAGTTCCAGCGTTTTTCTATTTTTCATGTTACACCTCTTCTAACAACATCAATCATTATTATTAGCCATTAGACCACTGAGAGCTGTGACAGCCTTTGCAGCTTTAGTGATTACCCCTGTCATATGCTCTGATTATTGATTTGGAGGTGGTTTTAGCCAATAGTTCATGCTCATGTACATGTCAAAATGGCAAAACGCCTAAATAAAAGAAGAAAAAATTATTATTATTATTATTATACAACTTTGGCCTACAATTGTCTTACACTGCTTAAACTATACTAACTTAACTTGATTGACTTAAATTGAAAATGTTCATCCCACTTGAGGGATGACCCTGTGCTTTGGTGTGGGACTTCAGAAAAATAGTTGGATTTGAAAATTAAATTAAAATCACAATTATTAATTGAAACGTCATGAATATTCATTTCATTGTGTTATGTTTACATTATTTAATCTTTCACTTAATGATATCAAATGAATTTACTCAATGAAAAACATGGATTGAGTTCAAAAAATAAATAATAAAAGTTTGTGAATAAATATAATAAAATAAATAATTTTATTGAATGGCATTCCATGTAACGAATGGAGATACCTCTAAAAGGAGTCACCATTCTTTCAGCTACTAGTGTAGGCTGCCTAGCGTTCTATGTAATATAAATAAGTAACCAAATACCATACTGAACATTTCACATCATTTAAAACATTAGAAAATTGTTAGTAAATCAAGATTGGTTTTGAAGTCCAGAGATATTATATTTTATTGCTTGCTTTTTGTAGACCCCACTAGTAAGTTTACCTAAAACTAATTAGAACTAGGCTAGGGTACTAGCATCTACATTTGTTTTTAAAATTGAATCATTATAAATTACTAGAGTGGCGTAAGTCGAGTGTGGATAGCCAATGATGCATTGATGGTGGAATTTAAAATTAATAAGAGGTTTATTTTGTCTTACTTGAGACATAACATGTTTTCGGGCTGGAGCTGGAGCCCATCATCAGTGCCTGGATGATCTTGCAGGTCTTTTGTCAGCTCTGTCATTCAAACGATAATAGCAATATAGTGTGACCTGGCAGGCTCAGATCTGGTGTCAGAGTTATTAGATTGCACCTAGCTTAAAGCTTTCATGAAATCTTGAGACTAACTTCAAATGGACATGTTAAATATCATATAGCCCTATGGTATGTTTAAAGTGAAGATATAAATCAACTGCCCAGAACTAAAATATTTTTTTGTAGATTAAGTCATGGAGACTCCAGTTAAGGAGTATAAGACAAGTCGGATCAACAATAATTATACAATATTATACTCTTATACACTATAATTACCATAACTACTATATCAATTATTTGAGGTGAGGCTTAATTTTGATGTGAAAGGAACTCTTGTACACTATAAAAAGCTTCATCAACTAAATATTTTTTAAATTGTATTTAAATATTTCTATATTTTGAAGACTCTTTGAAAACTGCGGTAGCTTGTTGTAGAATTTCCTATCAATAAAACTAAGTTTTTGTTGGAATAAGCTACTATTGTGACTCACCAAGTGAGCCTCCTTGGCTTCTTGTATTATGTATAATCATGTACGTCAAGATTTTGGTTAATATCATTCGTTTTTACATATAAAGTAGCTTCATACACATATAAGAAGGGTACAGTTAGGAGACCAAGTCTCTTGAACAACGGCCTACATGAATCTAATCTACT
This sequence comes from Conomelus anceps, assembly GCA_948455865.1. Lineage (NCBI taxonomy): Eukaryota > Metazoa > Arthropoda > Insecta > Hemiptera > Delphacidae > Conomelus > Conomelus anceps. The sequence continues at coordinate 17,391,829 of OX418217.1, read as the reverse complement.
CTTTCTATACACCTAACCGCTTTCTTTTGGATCTTAAATACCCTATCAAGATTTTGTTTTGATGAATTACCCCATACTAAGATAGCATACCTAATAAGTGACAGTAAGAGCCCATTGTTAACTGTAAAAAGTAACTTTTTGTCATTCAATCTAGCGAGCTGTCACAGGACAAATACCCCAGATGAAATTTTACGACATATTTCCTCAATGTATGGAGCCCAGGTCAATCATCTATCCAACAAAACTCCTAGAAATGCAATTTTTTCTTCCTGGTCTAATTGATTGTCGTTTACAATCACATTTATAGCCCTATCTTCATTTAAATTATGTTTGTTTTCGAATTAAAGGTATTGGAATTTTTTACTATTTATTGTTAATTTCAACTGATTTAAGAATTGGACAATGTACCTAGAGAATCTGTTCCAATAAATGTTGAAAACTGGATACTACGGTATTATTACTTAATATAGTACATATAGCGTTGCTCATTTTTTAGTTTCTGATAATAAATTGTTTATAAATTATTTTTGGGATTGTAGTGTGCAATCAATTACAGTTTTCATTGGATATAATTGCAATATATTTGTTGATTTTTTACATAACCTATTGTTTTCTTGACCAATTTTAAATGATTAGCTTGAGAATTAGAAACAGTTGATATGCTTTTACTCGTACTGGCGAACTGGCGAACAAATGATTCACTTATGCCAGTAGTTTTTCATCTCCAGCCATATAAATATAATTGAGGTGACATTTCTATCTAGAATAATTGCTTTGTGATTACTAAAATGTATTATTGTCACCATTTTGTATTGTTTTTTGTATCGTTTGAGTGAATAAATAAAAAAAAAGTCAGCATGACACCAGCAAGCACAACCGTGTGTATTCTACGCAGTCTAGGAAACCACTTGGAAACTAGCGGCTGCGTTTTAGATATGGCGTATCTAAACTGCAGTGCATCTATTACACATCTAGGAAACCACAGCCTTACCAACAATTATTCAATAAAATTTCATCAAAACAGTTCACAGAAAATACAGTATGTCTCATCTGAAGTGTTATGTTGGCAGCCTGCGTGGTTAAATGTCGGCTTTGGCAGGATCTCCCAAATACTAGGAGGTATTTATATAAATATATTAAACACTAGGTATTTAGGAGGTCCTGGCTTTGGTCACAATAAAATTGTATTTTGGTGTTGGCTACTCTGCCAGCAAGTACCAAATTTGACAAAATCCAAAGTAGAGAGGCTCTCAACTTTAGAATTTGGTCAAATTTGGTACTCGCTGGCAGAGTAGCTAATTCTGGAAGTTTGATTTATATAATTCGGCTTGGTATGCTGAGCCGATGTAGCATGGTTGGCCTGTAACGTTCCTACTCGCTTCTCGCTTAGCGAGTAACTATCCCAATGTAATCGACTCTTAAAGCTGGCCATTCACGTTCCGATTTGCAGTACCACTTGCAGTCCAACCTTCAAGGTTGGATCCGAAAACGGACCGTGAATGGGCTTGTTGGATGGTTGGAATTGTAGATGGACGACTAGATGGACCACTAGAGGGACGACTTACGAATGTCGACGGTGTTGGAGCGTGTGTGGGGCAGTCGGATCAAATTCGTCCATCTTATCTCAGTCAGTGCATGACCTTCGGGTAAGTTCGGGTAAGTTCGGGCAACATCGGGCAACATCGGGCAACTTCGGTTACATTTTTCGGCTCAAGAGCGACGTTCACAGCTGATTAGGAATAAAGTTGGATTGTAAGTAGGAGCGTGAGTGGAGTCGACTATCCATCTAGCAGTACTACTAGCAGTACTGCAAGTGGTACTGCAAGTTGGAACGTGAATGCCCAGCTTAACGTTTCTACTCATTACTTGTTACTACGTTAAGGGTTGATTACATTGGGATAGTTACTCGATAAGCGAGTAGTGAGTAGGACGCTACTGACCGACCGTGCTACAAGCTCAGCATACCAAGCCAAATTATATTAAAAATTTATTTCTAGAATCAGCTCCATACTATGGAATTTCAAAGACAATAAATAATATTACAACACAAAATTAAAATATGAAGTTTACCAATAATTATTCAATATGATTTCATCAAAACAATATAAAATATGTCTCATCTGAACTGTTATTCTGGCAGCCTGCATGATTAAATGGCGGCTTTGGCCACAATAATATTGTCTTTTGGTGTTGGCTACTCTGCCAGCGAGTATCAAAGTGACCAAATTCAACATAGACAGGCTCTCAACACTTAATACGCAGGCTGCCAGCATAACACTTCAGATGAGATATATTGTATATTGTTTTGATGAAATTTCATTGAATAATTGTTGGTAAACTTCATATTTTAATTTTGTGTTGCAATATTATTTATTGTCTTAGAAATTCCATAGTATGGGGGTGATTCTGGAAGATAAAGTTTTAATATAATTCGGCTTGGTATGCTGAGCTGCTGTAGCACGGTCGGTTAGTAACGTCCTACTCGCTACTCGCTTAGCGAGTAACTATCCCAATGTAATCAACCCTTTACTCGCCCAATGTAATCGACCCTATAGGCGATCTGGAGATCGACCGAAAGCGCTCCGAGCGGAGGATCTTGCTCTAACTTAGTGAGTCAAAATCTGATCGCCATTAATTCGTGTGCTAAATTGTCTCACTTCAAATACGTTTTTTCAAAAAAATATTTCTTTAGACAAACATACAAAAAGTGCCCAAGAGCCGTATTATGTGTTGTGTATATGGGTGCAGTAATACTTATGAGAATACAGAAGGAAAAGGTGTTTCATTTTATTCATTTCCTGGTCGACCTTACAAAAAGGATAGATGGGAGAAATGGACCTCTAATGTTTGAAGGACTAAGTGAGTTATATTATATTTACAAATTATTTTATGTGTGAAAGATTGCTGATTGATGAAAATTAGACGTTTCCCATGCACTTGTGTGATTGATATTTGTAATTAAAGAAATCAATCCTAATAACAGCTTTGAGGTTATGTTTTTGTTATTGTTGCAAAATATTAATTTATTGTAAGCAGAGGCAGATTTAGGCAGTTGACTTTTGATAAACAAAATGGAAATTTTTTGACAAAAAGATTGTAAAACAACATTGACGCTAGTTTGTCTCATCACTTTTCCACATAATATAATACCTTCACACTCCTCCACATCAAAAACATGATTACTCTCTACAAGGTTCTTCCCTTGTTCTAGATTAGATTTCCTTAAAAAATCGCAATTGACTTCTTAAATTCCTGTTTTTATGATAAGTTTCCCAATGTTAGCTATTATAAACAATGCAACTAACTCACTACACTGCTGCCGATTTATGCCACCCAGAGTTCGCGACGATCGATCTTTCGGCCAACTTCTGATCGCCAATAGTACTCTATTCGTATCTTGCTCAAAGCCTCATCCTGTTTTATCTTTTACGCATGTGCAGCGTAGAACTAGTTTTTCTTGGTCGAAAGACGAGATGTCGACTTGGTTTATTGGTTATGGTTACTTAATTTCAATACTGCGAAATTGGAACACGTGTGTGTAGTTTTCCAGAATTAATTAGTTTTATTCTATTCAAATACATTAATATTATAATCCTTTATAACGAAGCTCCTCAATGGCGAAACTGTGTTTGAGTAAGTACTCGTAATAAGAATAATTGTCATGTGGTCACGTAACTTAAGTTATCAATTCTCAAAAAAACTATCCTGAAACACCATTTGATAAAGACAATCTGGATATATCTACTGTACGGTATTTAAAAACTAAAACGAGTGTGTGTAATTCAAATGCGGTGCATTTATATTATAATTCTTATTGAGTAAAGCTCCAATGACAAGAACGTGTATTTTGTCATCTTGTGTATTTGTTTAGCCTACTCTTATACTGGTCACATATCAATCAATGCACTCAATTTATAACAACTTACTCTAATCTACACTTCAGTTTAGACCTTGACTTGCATTCGATATTTGATGTACACATGAAAATTCAAAAGTTCATAAATAACGTTGAATAACTTCACCTAACCTCGCTTGTTAGTGTAAAGGCTGCATATCGATATTAACATAATTCGAATGTAGGCAAGGGCCTGGGTGCAGTTCCATATCCTTCCACCGAAACAATCGAATGATAAAATCGGTAGTCGATAAGAAAGAAACGTTTGGTTTAGCTTAGGGTACAGTACAGATATAAAAGGCTGAAAAAACAAAACTTCACTAATCATGGCCTACATCTAAATCGATCTGGCAAACTAATATTTTCTAATAGTCTGGCAGAGCTGATTGAAAGTCGTTTGCAATCAATAATTCTCCTAAACAATCATCTAATTGATACTTCATACCATCGATTGGAATTGTGTATCAAATGTTTTGCGTATCAAAGTGTCAGTATGAAACAGCATTTTATCGCATTAATTGGTGTGTGGAATCTTATCGTGAACAAAATATAGAATATTATTGTTAAATTCACAATATTATAAACAGAAAAATAAAACATATAGCCTAACAAAATTTCAATAGAGAATAAATAAATATTTACTATTATTATTATTATAAATATTTGCGATTATTTCACTGGATCGGATATCGAACTGCAACCAAGAAGAGTGGTAGAGCCAAATGTAAGAAAACAGCTGAAATGTTGAATAAAAGTATGTACTTTAACACAGCAGTGTGGGATGTAATAAACAAAATTAGATCAATTTATTGAGCTATAAAAACAATGCATCAAGTACAAAGTAAATTATAAAGTACAATCACTAAAAAATATTAGATTAGGTTAAATATATAGTTTTTAATTAAGTTAAATATATAGGCTACAACAGATCAGCTGAAGTATGCAAAGTGAAGGTAAACCGTAATAGGTAAAAACATTTAAAAACCACATGAAATCAATTTAGTCAAATGAACAACACTTAGGCCTAAGAATATCTGTGCACAGCAATGAATGTCATAAAACACGAAATATCACATTGAAGATGAAATTACTGCTAACAAATCAGATATTATTTGTCATTTAGGAACTCTTCCACACTGTAGTAGGCCTCCTTTCATGGAATGCATACAAATCCTTCTTAAAAATCCTAGATGAAATGGATAAAGATCTAGAAAATTGATTAAAAAGCTTTAGACCATATGAGCTCGGATTTTTATTATAAAACTTTAATCTGTGATGCTCAATGAATGGGTTGCTACTACCCCTTGTATTTATATGTAAGTACTTTTGAGTTTGTTTTGAAAGTGTTAATATTATTAGCGATGAAAAGAATGATTTTGTAAATACTTGGGAGTTTTAAAAGCTTATGATTCTACAAGGGTGGTTAAAATTCAGTCTTGCCAAATATTGTACGTTTATGCGCATATACGCAGATTTAATCGATTGATTAACTATATTTTTCCAGTTCGTTGGTAGTTTTTGTCAATGATCCTCATTGATGAGTCTTCTAGTTGTTCATGGGAAGAAGGTATCATAATTCAGTCTAAAAGAAATTGTGTGTATAGGAACGTTTTAATCATTAGTAGGCTATTTGTTAATCTAGTTTTATTATTGTTTTTCCAGAAAAGAAAAGTAAACGAACACCTGCTAGACTTCGCTATAAAATAGAGAAGAAAGTTAGGGAACATAATAGGAAACTGAGAAAAGAAGCGAAAAAGAGTAAAGGTAAGTCTTGAGAAGTCATATTCTCTTGTTTTCTTGGCCAAGAGCTATACAGCACCATCAACAATCACGGCTGCGTCTCCCTCTGCATGCGTATAAGAACTGGTCGCCGTTTTCTTGAATACTGCATACTTGATTACTAATCTTGATGTCCTTTTGGTTTTTGTAGTTCAGTTGGTGTTTCTCTCCATGTTTAATTTGTAAGGCTTTTTTGGGCGCAGTATTGTGAATAGCCGCACTGTTGCTTTACCACTACCTAAAGGATTTTTTGGAAACGTTATTATGACGATGTCCTAATAATAAACATTATTTTCATTGCTTACCTTCATTGTTGATTTGATTATCCTTGAGTATTAGCTGCTCCTCTGTACAAGCACCCATAGATTGTTAGAGTCATACCAGTGTAGCAGATCTAATTTCACTTACAAGTTTTCTGTATGTTTGTTTTCAGGCAAAGTATCGAAGAAACCTATTCTAGTTCCCAACATATGTCCTTTCAAAGAAGATATTCTAAAAGAAGTTGCGGAAGCCAAGGAAAGGAAAGAGCGAGAAAAGAGGGAGAGAAAGGCATTGCTCAAAGCCGAACGTAAAGCTAAAATGACATCGGAAAAACTTGAATCGCTAGTGATGAATGCTGATGAACAAGATATTGAAATGAAAGAAAATATCAATATCAATCTAAGTAATTCGAACAAGCCTACAGTTCTTGAAAAAGCAAACAATTCAGTTAGAGCTTTTGGAAAAGAGTTCAAGAAGGTAGGCAATTATTGTCATTTTCTGTGTCTTTAATATTGAGAAACGTTACAAAAATGTTGAGTTGATAAATCCTTCCCTAGTTTAAAAGGGCTCCTTTCAAATTGAAATCCAGCCTTAACTATTTATTAAAACTTGTGGTGAATACAGTAATAGGCTATTAACTGCAACTTATTGCGTTATTGCAACCTTGGCATTGACATCAGTTAGAATGTATTTACCTAGGATTTGTTCTGACTATTCAGCTTCGTTCATTTTCCTTAATGGTCAGGTATTTTCTCCATTTGTCTCATTAAATGTTTCACAGTATTTCTTGCCGAATTCGTATTACATTACGATTTCATAGAGCCTAGCGGAATAGAGCAAACACGTATAGCTTCACTAATTGTGTAGTCTCTTGAATAATCAAGTTGCTTTGTACTGTTTGAAGTGACTTGTCTCTACTCCATACCTTGAGACTTCACCTTAAAAAGGTCTACCTTATACTTATGATATAAGACACGTTATACCCCTTATTAATTATTCAATTCAGTAGCTAAATGAGCTTGAAAATGTTTTAATTATCTTGATAATAATGCAATGTTGCTCATTAGAACAGTTATCTAACATGAGCTTAAAAGTGTAATGATAACTTGAAGTGTAATCTATGTGCTTGTTTCACTACTTAGTTTTTCATTGATTGTTTGGTTATTGCTTCCGTTTCAGTTGGTTTTAATTGTGTTTTCTTTTTCAATGAATGTTTCTGTTACTAAAATGTCAAATATATCGAGTGTAAAGAAAGAGTCTGTGTCCTCAGTAAATACTAATTGCCTATTAAGCGAAATATTGTAATGTATATGTACTATATTTTGGGTTAATTCAGTTTTCCGTCATAATTCTCACTCAGAAATAGTTGATAGTAATATTAGTAATAATAATATAGTTATTTATAATAATAATAACAGGGTGACTAGCGACTGGGAAAAGTCAAGGAATTTTTAAATTCTGGGAAATTCATGGAATTTTTAAAAAATATCAGGAAAACGTCGTTGTAATTATATACTTAATAATAATTATACTAATTATAAAAACCCTCACATGAAATGCTCCAATATCTAAATTGAAATGCGATTTTCGATGGATAAATAAGCTAGGTAGGCTAACAAACATAAAATTGTTTTGATTATTCGCTAAGGTCTTCTTGTTTTTCATCTATATAAAAGCCAAATACCCCTGATTGACTGACGTTTCTCAGCGTTGATGAAAACCTGATTCGGCGTTTCTCGAAAACCACATGGCTAATTAAGTTGAAATTTTGTGCACAAGTCCCGTTGGGCTCTAGATGCATGCTTAAAAAGAATTTTGAAAAATTCCAGAAAATACGGACAAAAGTGAAAATTTAAGAATTAGATATATGAAAAATGGAGTTGTGATTTGAATAACTGTGCCCGTATCCATGACTACAGATAATCAACAAACAAAAATTCTGGATCGATTCACGATTTAGTACGAATTTTAAACCACCCCCTGGGCCCAGTGGGGACTCTGCCCCCTGGCTAGACGGTTAAGGCGAGCGAAGCGAGCCTGCCGGCTTGTACCTTATATTGGTCGGGGAAAATTTTATTAAAGATCAGGGAATTTTTGTAGCTTACTTTGCTAGTCACCTGAATAATAATAATAATTATTATTATTATTATAGATAATAATAATTATTGTTGTTGTTGATTTTATTTTTGAGAAAAGTTCTGCTGAAAACGGTTCGGATTTACAATTATTATTCCAATGTGTATTGAGTCTTGACGAACGAAATGTTATTTTTATGTAATCTTTTCAAAGGTTGTGGAAGCAGCAGATGTCATTCTAGAAGTAGTGGATGCAAGAGATCCGCTAGGAACGAGATGTGAACAAGTCGAGCAAGCAGTTAGGGAATCCGGTCGAAAAAGATTAATTATTGTTTTGAATAAAGCAGGTACGCTACAAATAGGAAGTAATTCGTTATTTAATGTCAATAAATTCTAAGGAAGAATACCTAGAAAAGCTTGAGTTTTTTACATGTCCGCTGACTTAACAAAGCATTGCACTCAAACAAGTCAAGTGAGTTATTAATTTAAATAAACGGAAGCAAAATATTGCTTCCTTGGTGTGCAATTTGTTTATTATAAAGCTGGGCCTTCGCGTTCCGATTTTCAGTACGACAGTAAGACTGCTAGTTGGATAGTCGACTCCACTCACGCATCAACTTGCTATCCAACTGTAGTCCTAGTCTGTTTTAACAGTTGTGAACATCGCTCTCAAACCGAAAAATGTAACCGATGTTGCCCGAAGGTCAAGCACTGACTGAAGTTAGTTGGACGACTTTGATCCGACGCGCCCACTCGCACTCAAACTCCGTCGGAAGTCGGACCTTCCAGTCGTCCCTCTAGATGTTCCGACTCGTCCATCTACACTTCCAACTATCCAACAAGCCCATTCACGTTCTGATATCGGATCCAACTCTGGAGGTTGGACCACAAATCCTACTGCAAATCGGAACGTGAACACCCAGCTTTATATTCACAGTGGTAGCCTTTCTTTTTAAATGTATTGCTTAGGACATCACTCTTGACAGTAATGAGGCTCTTATTAGAAACAACTCTCTTCGTTATGCAAAATTGTCTTGGAACTTGAGAGATTTCACCACATACCTCTGAGGTTTGTGTATGTATGATGAAGCAGGATAATGATGCATGATGCCATCAATAAAATTTACCATTGAAAAACCAAAAACTTTCAGTTTCTATTATTGTAGTGGTGATGAATTTGTGAGATGGATTTATTTATCACTAAAGGGTAGAAATATAATGTATTAAAATACCATGAGCTATCTTAATCGCCAAAATTTTCCACATTCGATTTCCAGATTTAGTTCCAAGAGATATTCTGAATAAATGGATTAAGTATTTGAGACGTAGCTTTCCAGCAGTTCCATTCAAAGCTAGTACTCAATCACAAGCAAAACGTCTGGGACGCCAAAAGTTGAGAAAACAAACGCCCAAAGAAGGCTTGCAAGTATCTCAGTGTGTAGGAGCAGAACTGTTGATGTCATTGCTAGCCAATTATTGCAGAAATAAAGGAATTAAAACATCTATCACTGTTGGAATTGTCGGTAAGTAACTATCTGTTACGCTCTGTATTTGAATAGTTATAGTAACTTGTCTGCTATGATGAAAATTCAATGAAAGAAACATTTGAAAGTGATCCGTATAACGTTTTTTTTACAATAGTTTCTGTAACTTCATTGAATTACAGCTTATATTTGATACTTGAATGACTTTTCCAATTCCATATTGATTTTCATTGGTCTACTATTATGTTTTTCTTCGGTTTCAAAAATGTTGCAACATTTGATCATGCATTTCAATTCTGCAACTTGAAAAATGCTAGAGACGTTAGCTCCTTCCCATGTTAATTTATAATAACATTTATTTATTTTCTCAGTTTTTTAATTTTATCGATAAGAATTACGACCCTTCCGTATTACTGGATTGTCCGGATTTGCTTTGAATAATAGCATACAGTACATAATATGTAATGTACTGACTTGAAGATACATGATGCTCGAGAGTCTACTGTATAACAAAATAGAGACTGAAGGGTTTGAAAAATACAGTACATGTAATACACATATTACAGTACTAATATAGTACGTATAATATAAGTACAACCTATTAATTGTGAACGTTTATCGCTTGTTAACTCATTCTTGGCAGTTGTATGAATTTGACTTGCGCATGTTGGCATTCTACTAATGACTTCTACTATTCTGCGATCTGTTCTCATATACTTCGTCACATAAAGATGTTCTTAGTCAACCGCATGGAATGCTGCGTACACTGCGTAGACAAAACAGAATGTGTTTCTTCACACTGCCAAGAATGAGTTGACGGACTCTTTATTATTAAGGGGAACCTCCCACCTCTTATCTGATCTCACAGTCGATCCGGATTTCGACTTTGGGATCAATGGCACTGCTGTATATGATAATATATCACTTTATATTACATGTAAGAGATTCTCTTTGAGAAATTCGTCTTTTTTATTCACATTTTTTAATTGTTATTCTGATTCTCATTAGAGTAAGAATTTATGAAATGTATCTTTTACCAACTTCATTCTATTTACACCTTTATTTCATTCTAGGGCTACCAAATGTTGGAAAAAGTAGTATAATCAACAGTTTGAAAAGGAAGCGTGCTTGTAAAGTTGGTAGCATGCCCGGTATAACCAGGCAGATGCAGGAGGTGCAGCTGGATCAAAAGATAAAGCTGCTGGACAGCCCCGGTGTAGTTTTAACGAGTGGAGGCACTGCTTTTGATGCTCTGAAAAACGCTTCCAGGGTAGAACAGCTTGAAGATCCCATTGGCGTCGCTACCGTTATATTGAGTAGAGCTACTAAACAGCAGGTATGTAGAACTATCCATTCGAAAAAATCCTACAGTTCTCTTCAGATAATTGGAAACATCTTATGTCCACTTCAAATTCAACTGCCCAGAAAAAGTTTTTAAGGCAGTGTTGATTCCCAGTTGTGATTAACTAGCAATTTCTGGCTTTTTATCATCACTGGCAGTCAGCTAGTAAGTTTTTATTACTTGCAGCCCTAGCACGTGAAATGATTCTCTTCATCCTCTATTATTGATTTGAATGAAGTCCATATTGCCTGATCTGTCCAAATATTATCCAATAGCTTCACAATTGGCTTCATTAGTTTTATTTTATTTTTAGCCTTTATTCATATCCTACTGAATTCCAACCGAATGGAGCTCAACAACCTCTCCGTATCTGGAGAACGATTCTGAAAATTCTCATTGATCTGTATACAGTTTAGAAATTAGAACAATTGATTCATCGATCATAATTATCTAAAAGTGTTAATAATTTAATATTTTATTGTTAATACTATTACTAAAAACATTGTTCTTGGTGTCTTTGTTATTTTCTATGAATATTATTGTTTCAGATGATGGATATGTATGATATTCCATCCTACGATACACCCACAGAATTTTTTACAGCTAAAGCGAAGCGCCATGGAAGATTCAAGCGTGGAGGAATCCTTGATTTGGAAGGCGCTGCCAAATCACTGATAGATGATTGGAACTCGTAAGTAATATTTATTTTTAGTAAAGTAACGTCCATGGTATCAGATGGTTGAGTAGAATTGCGGAGTTGCTATTATTTCAAAATCCACTACGTGAAACGCCATTTGTAATGTGTGATACGGAGTGCAGCCTCAAATTTTTAGAATCAGTACGCATTAGCAAAAAGGTGGTGATCAAATTTTTGTTCAGGCATGATATTTTTAAAGATATTATAGTGTGTTTGAAGTGTGGTGCAGAATTAGTTGTTAATAAGTCAAATCTTCAATTTCGCTGTCAAAAAAAGTGCAACAGGGGAAGAAGGCGGCCGCGGTTTGTGGGTTTACTGGCTCGGCAAGGGTGGGCTCGTTCTTGAACAATTGTAGACTACCAATAGAAAAATATTTCTATTTGGTGTCAATACTTTTGCACCTAAAGCCACCCCGACAAACATTTATTTGTGAAGAGCTGGGAATTTCGACAACAATAGTGGTTGACTGGTATTCATTCCGCCAAAGTATTGAAAGGTTAGTAAGCTTAGTTTTCTCTGGATATGTTATTATTCATTTGATTTATATCGTTTTATGGTTTGGAGTTCATAATATGTTTGCAAATTATGAATTTTTCAAATGAAAAATTAAATTTTCATAAAAAAAATTTTTTTCGAAAATTTAAATTTTTGTGTGAAAAAAACGCGACCCCAAAAAATTTCAACGGATTATTGCTTCATGGGGTGTGTAGAGGTCGCAAAAAAAAAAATGTTGGAAAAATCGAAAAGTTTGGATACTCAATAATTACCTTATTTTTGAAAGACGTTTTTGATCTAGGCATTTTCAAACTCTACAATATTTCACTTTTCACAAACCGAAACAAGCACAACCAAAAACAACTATAACCAAGAACCAAAACAATACTGAATACTGATATTTGAAATCATTGTTGACATGTTGACTTGATAAAATCGATATGAAAAGAATCGAAAAGTACATAGATCGATTTAGAGATTAATAATATCGATAGTCCAATATTAATTCATAATCGATACCAAAATCATCATAGCGCGTCATTCAAAACTGCTTCTACATAATTTATGTTTCAGAGGAAGCCGAAAAAGCTTAACATTTACATGACACGGTCAGATGTTTTATTTTTTTTCATGAAGAAAAAATTATCATATGGTGATGTTTGTTACATGAAAATGTTCAAAAAAGAATACAGTTTTATAATATGCATAGAACAAAAAATGACCAAAAAAAATTTTTTTGCTGTCCTGCTCCCCTTGAATCATTTTTTCCACAAAATTGAGTGAATATAATTCTTATCTGATTTCTCAGAGGGAAAATTCGATACTACACGGAGCCTCCCGTAGAAGAAGAGAATGTGCATGTATCCAGTGCCATAGTTGAACAACAGGCAGCTGAATTTGATTTGGACAAAGCTGCTTATGAAAGCATGGAAGTTAATGTGTTGGATAATCTCAATGACCTACAATCCAAACCCACTTCAATGGATGAAGATAATCAGTCAGATGTAAGTTATATCGATTCACATCTAAATGCATACACAATATATTAACTCCTTATCAAACATTATTCAATTTTTCTCGTACTACCGAATTTTTTGGATGATTTTACAATGCTATTATGTATTGTGCTGGATATTTTTGATGCCCAGCTTGCCTCAACGATAAATTAATGTTTTGTTGTCATCAACCGTTCATTTGTTGAATTCTCTTTTATGTAATAATTGATTTACTGATGATTGCACTATGTTTGAAAACAACTACGTTCATTTGCTGAATTCTATTTTATGTAATAATAACATTGATGGATTATTGATGATTGCTCTATGTATGAAAACAACTACTAATCTTTAGGAACACCACCATTTCTATTTTGATTGAAAATATCCTGTTTAGAGCACTTTTATGCTCAAACTTAGTTTACCTCTGAATTTATCTAGGTAATTTTTCAAGTGTTGCTTATTCATTGTCGAAAGTTAAAAATTTAATAATGTTCAAACTTGAATATAAGATATCAATCTTGATCAGTTAGCCAAACTTAGTTTACCTCTGCATTTATGTAGATAATTTTTCAAGTGTTGCTTATTCATTGTCAAAAGTTAAAAATGTAAGTTAATAATATTGCAAACTTGATGAATATAAGATGTAAGTAAAGATAAGATATAAGATATATATATATATATATATATATATATATATATATGAATATAAGTTACCAGAAGCATCACTTCAGCCCATTTATTAGAATTATAATGAACTCAGATCTGTTCAATCAAAAATACCCGATTGTTCTCAATACAAGTCTATTAATGGTTATGTTATTCTTGAGCTATGCTCTCCATTACCATCTACGGACTTTAGTTTAAACTAAACAATGGAGCTGTCACCAAGAAAAATATATTCAGCTTACTTTTGATTGAAATTATCTTCAAGTTGTGGTCTGTAGACCAATAGATACAAAATACAGTAAAACTATAAATAATAGTTGGGCTGGGCAACTAAGTTAACAATCAACTTTAAGGGCCATTCTTCATCTGTTGCATTTAAGCTATAACTCTGAAACCGAAACGCTTAGAGAATGCTTATTTTCAAATAAGTAATATATGTATAATTTTTTTAAATAGTGAATGCATGATCAATCCAGTACCAGTAGAATTTACAGCATTGCCTGTTCGAGTACTTAAACTTAAACTGTATAAGTTGCTTGTATACAATCCTTTTTATTCAGTTCAAGAGTTTTTTGTTACTGACCAGATTGTTATAGATTAGTATTCATGTGATACATACTATGATATCATCCATTTATTTTTTCTTCTATTATTATTTTCCATCACTCTTATCGCCATTTCATGTAATTGCATCGCTTAGATTGTCATTACTGTAGTTAATATCATTAATACTTCCTATGTGGGCTTCATCCTGCAAAAGAAAAAGAAGAAAAAAGATTTCTTAACAGTAAAATAATTAATATCATACCAATGAGATCATTGTACATATTTATTTGCACTAAAAAAATAGTATTTTCTGAGTCCACTACTTTATATATCTATGTGATGTTGATAATTTTGTTTTCAACTATTCATTTGCAAATTTGTGAATTTACATGAATAAAGAAATCTAATCTAATCTATTATTAATTTCATCCCTGTAAAATCATCACTAGCACCTAGGCTTAAAACACTTTTATAAAGTTGCCTTCGTACTGAAATAAATTCAATAATCTTATGTCCATCTATTGTTAGTTATGATGGCACTATTTCCAAAATTTCATTTGCTGTAACAATATTATTATGGAAAACTTTTGAATTGTGATGACTAATTTTGTGATGAGTGAAACTTGATTTGTGCTTGCATGTAACGAAATTCAATGAATATTAACAGAGTTTTAGCACTTGGCTCAATTTACATTTGAGGTAAAGAAACTACTATAATTTTAATTGCAAGTATTGAACTCCTGTAAGGTAAATAAATATCACATTACAGTTCCAGATGCAATTATAAATGATTTTCTTTAATTTTCAGAATCCAAATTTTGTCATCACCACTGACAATACTGATGCTCTTGCGAAAAGAGATATCAGTTCAAAAAAGAAGAGGAAAAGAAATAGAAACAAGAAAGAGAAGAGACAGAGTATAGAAAGTAACACTCAGGTGGAAGATGAGCAGCCAATTCTTCCTGGTAGCCAGAAGCTGAAAAAACTTCAAGTTTTAGCTCAAAAGAAACAAAGAAAAGAGAAAGCAAGGAGAGGTAAGAACATCATAAAATGTACTTTATAAAATTGAGTACTCTAATTTATTGTATTGCCTATCTACATTGTCAACAGGATACCGGTAACAATAAAACGGGAAATACTCGATATTGACATTTATGAAATCCACAATTGAAGAAATGAAAGTTGTGGTATCGTATACGGTTCCAGCGCTATTATTTTTTCATTGAATTTTTATTAGATTTAATTATCTGTTAATTCAAAAACTGTTGATGTCTGAAAGGCGCACCCAATAGGCTAAACAGGTTATGCATACCTATTAATTCAATTCAATAACGAACTATCAAGTGATCAAGCCTCAATATAATAATTCATACCTTCGAAACTGTGTTGAGACACTAGTAGGAACATTATTAGGTGAGTTACAATACGTTACTTTCTCAAATAAGTTCCTTTCTCAAATAAGAGATTTTAATAAAAATTTATCTTTTCAATGTATTGTTCTCACTTATTTACTGAATACTCTGAGAAGTATTATTAAGCATTGATAGAATTGTATTATTATTAAGTTGATAGTAATTTTCGTACTGACATCTTTTTTATTACATGTAGTATATAATAATATCAAATACTCAAAATAAAAGTTTTAGGTTTATAAATTTGATTTGTTATTGTTGTAATACAATTATTATGTATTAAATATTGTATTAAATATTATGTATTATAAATATTATGTAGTGCAATTATTATTACTACAATAATAATAATACAATTATTAAATTTGTATGAATGAAGCTGAGAATGAGATACTTCCTAATAATAAAACTGAATAAACCTCTAGAACCACATGAATTTAATATGATTGTGAAATTTTCGTTCTTTATGAGAAGATCTAACATCGTTGGCAGCCACGGTAGCGCAATCAGTTGGAGCGATTTTCTCTGATAAGAGAAAAGGCTGCTACTCCTGTGGTCATGAGTTCGAATCTCGTTTAGCCTTGGATATTTTCTGTCATCATTTAGCTCATCAGTCACTCTTGAGTCTCAATGCTCATCAGGCTAAAACAAGTCAAAGAAAGTTCGTTGTAATGAGTCAGTAGTATCTTTCAAATTTGATTTCCAAGTATTTCAAATTTACATAATTAAATTAATGTAAATAAATTGGATTTAAACTTTAACATTTAAATTCGTCTACCTTTCATGAAATAAATAGGATTTAATTTCCAATTTTCGTTCAGCATTATTGACATTTAACAGTAAACATTTTATTTGGTTTCAGAACGAGAGACATCAGCCCTAGCTAATGTGCTTGAAAATTGGACTCTCACAACTGAATCATGAGTTTACTGATTTTCAAACTTTGTAAATAGTTTAATTCTTAATAAATATTACTTCTAAGATCTGTATTTTATTACTACTGGAATAATAATTCAAAAAAGTCTTGATTTCAAATCTAAAAATAATATAGCCTACCACGATTATTTCCTATTGTACTGTCTTGAATGTTTCAATGTAGCATTCGTCTTCAAATTTTATACTTTGTCATATTCCAAAAATAAACACTAAATACACGATCCGCAGGTTTGACGTTTCACGTTATCAAAAAATATATTTTGGTTCTTTCCTATACTGTAATAAAATGGTGTTTATTCTGTTGAATATAAATTGAAACTATTAAATTCTAGAAGAATAAGCAGTACAATCATGGACTAGAAATTCCTAAATTGATAACTCGAGCATAATTTATCATCTTTATTCGAAGCAACTTTAAAACAAATTAAATTACAGTACAAGTAGCATTGGCAAATGTTTTTGTATAGTAGGCTTACGTACAGTATACTACTTGAAAGTATATAAAAATACGTCTTTCAAAAGTTCTACTCTCTCGGGAAACCATTTCACCGAAATTTAAGCCTCTATTTAGGTTTCTTTTGGAGTATTGGTGTGAAGGATTTAGGTGGAATCCAAAGTGACTTTCGACTTTTCAGTACACTTATTAAAAGATCCTTGCCTTTTAAAGCCCAAGCGCCCTTCGCTAAAAATAATAATACAAAAGTATTCAATCCATAAGCAATTTTATTAAGTACACACCTCACAATAATTCATTTGAACAATTCTGTTGAAAAAATGTTACGCTTACATCTTCCTTGAGTGGAATATTTAAAATGAATGAGCAACATGAGTTTTGCTCTATAACCTTGATTAACCTTCTCTTGATTGAACAATTTATTCTTGAAAAATCAAATCATCTTAAATTTAAATAGTAATAAATTGGAATACTTAATTACACCTAATTTACTGCACTATGCCTAATCTTATAATCCAAGTTTAAACCCATTTTTCTGCTATCGGTCCTGTTATTGAGCGAATTTATTAGCCTCTTGTTGGGATGCATTGTAAAGTTGAAGGACGCTTAGAACATAAACAACAGATAAGTTATATCCAATCAATAACTACATAATAAAACGCTCATCCTCAACCGAAATTGTTTGAAGCCTGCACCAGTGACAACAGATCCAACTCTTGCAAAATCACAGGTGAGTGTTTAAACCATCGATAAGCCTCTCAAAACTATACAATATACAGTATTTCTACTTGGAATTTCATCACAATAATTAAGTTTCTTTTAAACAAACGAAAGATTTTTTAAGTCATAGAAAAGAGAGAAAAATACTGTTATATTTCCTAACCAATCAATTATTTTTTCATAAATTTGGTAAGTATAAGTTGATAAGTACAGTGTTACCGTGACAGATGTATTATGTTCATCAGTGTTTAGGTGTAAATGAGACACACTATTCGACGCTATCTCATAAATTTAAATGAAATGCCCTTGAGCGTTTTGACGCTCATGGTAGGTTACGTTGGTTTTTTCTTGATTTTTGAAATCATAGGCAATTGGGTTATATCCCAATTAAATCATAGGCAATAGGCCATATGAATTCCCATGGACATGAAAATGCCTCTCTAATTCATATGGTGTGCAAAATTTGTTTTATTTCAGTTTCAGAAAGGTCAAGTTTGGCTGCTTACTACGAACTGGTTTTATTATTTCATTACCGGTACGTTTTGGGTTCGTTGTAAATCATACTTTGAAAAAACTTTTAAACCATTATTCTCACCAAGAGATTTATGTTCTAATGTCACATAAGAATTATGTGCGTAATGCCTTGACTGCTGTAAAAGAAAAATGGTCAATACAATATGCTTTTTTGTACAGAAATCAACCATGTATGATTGTTATCCATGTTGAATATTACCATTAGATTGATTGTCTTTTCAATCGAAGCATTTTCGTAGTATATTTTTTATCGTATATAAGAGTAGGGAGAGATGGCTGCTCTCCGAGCGTGGTGCTGGGGTGATTGTAATGTCTAGTCACGGAAGGGTGACCAGCTAAAAATAACATGACGTTCGTTGCTGTGTTTCCGAGCCCACCAAAAACTGTAGGCTCATTCATAAATTTGTCATCATCCACTCATTACCTACGCACAAGTATCAGACTCATGTGGGCATCATTAGACGAAAAAAGTGTGTAGTTATTCAGATCGCCGCATCAAAAAAAGATTGATAATTTCAAATGTAGTCTTAGCAGTGTAAGAGGAGGTTTTGGTATGCTTTGCGTCTATTACATTTCCAGTAGATGACCTAGTTGTGCATGAATACGACACAAGGAATCGAGGCGGCGAGATTGCCATTTAAACCTCTAGCGTAGATAATAAGAAGTATAATTATAGCATTTTCTTTGCCTCTAGTTGAGCGCATGCCTTTCTATAATACAAATATTTTAGGATATTTGTCAATAAATTCTTATTAATATACTTCATGTTTTGCATGAAAAATAATTTTTGGGTATAATTTAATTGATAAAACTTCAATATCTGTCAGTTCAAATTAATATGAAGTATTTTTTCTTTATAGCTTCATAACTCAAAAATTTTAAATAGGTACTCCATTAGCGCATTGCTAAGATTTATTTCTTGTAATACAATGAATAATAATACGCGCAATAGTTCAGAAATATACTTGAACTCCTCCTTGCTATATTTTGTACTATATTTGCCTACTGTATCTAGAGGTCGCTCCACCAGCTAAAACTGTTTATTTTTATGAACTTGTGAATGAATAGTAGAGTTTCCTTTAAATATAGTTGGCTATATAGTTGCTACCAAGGGTGCTAGTAACCGGTTCAAAGTACTTTTAGTAGGTTCCTTGTTATTGCAGCTTATTTTATGTTCGAAATTCTCATAGAGTTACGTGAGAGGTCCTGAGCTTATCAGGTGCGACCTGATAACACTGACATCAGCCCTGAGCCAGCCAAGTCGTACAATATTGTTATTTATTACTTGAATATTATGCTAGAGGCATTTGTTGCCCAATAGAGTAGCACGTGGAATATGGGGTACCAGTATGGCTCATAACTCACTTCCAGTTGTTTTCTTTTCAATACGCAAAGAAGTTTATTCTCAGTAAATTAAGTGACAATAGACTCAATGTGTAAAACTTGTCTACTTTTTTAAGAATGCTCTCAAGATAAGGGGGGGAATTAATAAACGAATTTAATTATTAATGTAGGGACCGACTCCTGGCAAACAACCTTCGTGGTTATGCCGATATAATGTAGTTTTCGTTTTCTTCAAATTATAAAAATATGTATTTGTTTTCTATTTATTTTCAAGAATGTACCACTAAATATACTACTAAAATTTGACATAGATTTTTAGAATTTCAGTATGATATTTTTATATGATTACTAGCTGGCCCAACGCGCGTTGCTGCATTCTCATAAAAATTCTCCTTGATTTTATTATTCGCCACCTCCCGCTGAGGTTACATTTCAAATTAGGAAAGAAGTTAGTCCTAGGGCTCTTAATCATAGAGGCCTCGTTGTTTTCTTAATCACCAGCTCTGAATGAAGAAACATTTCAAATTTAAACCTCCTATGACTATAAGGGTAGAAGCTAGGTTTTTTATTTTATTATTCGCCACCTCCCGCTGAGGCTGCATTTCAAATTTCTAGCTGCATTGGTTAACAGATGTCATCAACCTGGCATAGTTACATTTCATCATACCCAGTCGTAGGTTTCCTACATATTGCAAGGCTCCGACTGCACGGTAGCCTACATGCAAAGTGCAAAGTCTTTTGCTGTTCAAAGACAGCGTAAATAACGCCACTAAGGGGCCTGCCATATGATTAAAAACTGTTGACTTATATCAGCTGTTCCTTTAAGCTGTTCGGCTGGCAAGTTCAGTAGGTTAGGTCTATAAAATGGTTTAATTAATAATAATTATTAGCTCCCCTATTAAAATTTATGGTCAGAAACCAATATTCACACAACATATTCCCAAAGTTTCATGCCGATCTGTCAAGTAGTTTTGAAGTCTATAGGGAACATACATACATACACACAGACAGACATTCATTTTTATATATATAGATTTATCAAGAAACATATGTTTTAAAAACAATATTTTCACACGATTCAACGTTTATTTTCTTACAGTGGTTTTGGACTGAACTTTGATTCCAGGAGGCTCTTTTCGAAATTGTTTCGTTTTATTCTCAGCCCTAGTATTTCAGTATTCAGAATGGAAATTATAAGGTAAGCCATTTTTACTTAATTACCGTATTACTTTATGTCATAAATGCTTTTGATTTTTTGACTTCAACTTATCTATGAGGTACGTTAGCCTACTATAGATCTAGACTACTTCTAACAGAAAATATTAGTGCTGATTATTGTTGAATTTGATCACATAGTATTCAGTGAATCGTTTCAGTCGGTATATATGAATAATCTCTATTTTAGCTCTGTATTTTGAAAAAGGTACTCAATAATTTCTGAATTTACAAAATTATAACAGGTTTTATTCTAATATTCGCCTCATTCTTAGTGAATCCTATCTCATTTACAGTTTTAAAAAGATCTACTAATTCCCGTTTAAAAAAAATGTATATAGCTTCCTAGCAGAATGTTTATTTCTTTAACAAAGCTGATGGACCCCATTTCATAAACATATTATTCATTTTCGAGGGTAAAACTTATCGGTGATTATGTTTTTGTAGATTACGTCTTGGAGACTCCAGTTAAGGAGTATAAGACAAGTCAGATCAACAATATTATACAATCCTATACACTAGTTACCATAATAACTATATCAATTAGGTGAGGTGAGGCTCAATTTTGATGTGATAGGAACTCTTGTGCACTATAAAAAGCTTCAACTAAATTTTTTTTCAATTTATTGTTTTTTAAATATTTCTATACTTTCAATACTTTAAAAACTGCGGTAGACTGATGTAGAGTTTCCTACCAATATTGTTTTTGTTTGTGTAAGCTACTATTGTGACACACCAAGTGATAATCTCCTTGGCTTCTTGTATTATAATCGTGTATCTGGTTAATATTACCCTTTTTGCTAATTGTACCGCAGATGTTAGCAAGAAAAAAATCACTTAAAACCTTCACCAAATTGTAGTATTATGTCTCCTGATCTCAATTATTAAGTTTTTAAGTGTCGGTCTCAATTAATTAATTAATTATTCAATTTTAAAAACTTACCTTTTGAACATAACTGTGGCTCTGTAAAAAGCCTTTATAGTGCCTAAGCATAACATCATAGATGAACAGATAGTTTGATGGAGTGCCATCAATTACATAATCACTTTGTTATTGTGTAGCAGGGCCTCAGTCACTCGATTCAATCAATATTTCTTTAAATGATGTTCCAAAATAATTTTACCAGAATTATTAATTGAAAATTACTATCACTCGGAAATTACAGTAATAATCAGAAACGTGTATGTTTTCAATGTTTATTCGGCTACAAAACATTGATTACTTTCACCAAGAAATTAATTGGTAATAACGAGTGTGCTATGGGAGCCTGCATTCGAGCCTTTTACTCTTTACTGGTAAATGTAATTTGACAAATATTTAATATCAAGTTTTGGTTTTCAGTAAAAATCCATTTACCGGTAATGATAAAGGGCGGAGCCTATGAGTATGAATAGTGGGTGTAGAATTATGAATGTGATTACACCAATCAAATGCTCAGTTTTAGTTTCATGCACCAGTACAGACTCCCAGGATATGTGCAGTGTGTAACATCAAGAGATTTCTCTCTTTTTAATATCAATATTATTTCTGTACTTCAATATTGAAAAAGGTTAGGTATTGCTACTAATTTGGTTCTTGTATCAAAGTGATTTCTGCCAGTTTCAACCACAAAAGCTCAATAAAATTCACTTCAAAGACAAGAAAAATGAAAAAAGTAGAAAATTAAAATATTGTCAAAAACTTGTTTAATCTACTACATATATTTTAATTTTAAACTGCAGCTACTGCTTCAATTGATCAGTGCTAATCGTACTCTTTTTAGTGTATCTAATTAGCTTATCTTTTACAAATGGCATTTAACTAGGCAAACTTGCCTTTATGTGTCATGAATAAACCTACCCCCAGTAGCACACTTTGTTGGTCTAACCGTGGCAAATTGTTATCTTGGATGGCGAGTTGTTAGTATTTTTGCCAACTGCTTTTTTCTGTTGGCACAACCAGTTGATTGTTGGCTTTTGCAACTGTTATATTCTTGTAGTCTTATGTTGAAGGCACAACATTTTTTTTTTTTTGTTGGGGAATAAAAGTTCACTATTATTAAAATATGAGAACAATTCCAATAATAATTCATATTATCATTAATTTGGATACATTCATGTAATGTTCTTCAGTTTAAAACTTCAAGAATATAGTACACATTCAAATTCTTGATTCTTGCAAACCTAACCTACCCTAAAATTGCTGAATCGGAATGCTAAAAATCTAGCAATGCTAGATTTGGTTAGGTTAGGCTAGCTTTGGTTCGGTTAGGTTAGCTTTGGTTAGGCTAGGCTAGCTTTGGTAGGATACATTTATGCAAATCACATGTCACATTCAACCTTGATAAATTGGTCCAATCTAGCAAAGCAGGGTTGGTTGGGAATTTCTATAATTAGGCACAAGGCATCACAAATACACAAATCATTCAAAGGTTCCACCATGATGAACAATGAAAATTGTGTTATTCCTTTTTTCAATGTAGGGATGGAGTATCAATACCAAAATTATCGATATATTCATATTGTGATTATATGTGTATATCTTGAAACTGGTACCGTATTGATATTTATTGTGATATAATTTCAATATTTTACCGATATTCTGTCACTATTTTTATTAATTGTAGTGATCATTATCATGTTTTCATCAATTCCGTAATGCATTCAAAGTAAAAATTTCTTCAATAATTTTTTTGTTATTTTAAAATTTTTACTTTCAGAAATAATATTAGGTTGGAAAATAACAGTCCAAAATCATTATTTAACATAAAATGTATTATTCTTAAAATATATTATCATTATAATATATCTGTGAGTTCAGAGTAAAGCAAAAGCATCAGTTTCAGATTTTATAGCACTCTATGATATTATCATCCATCATCGTTAGTCACAGCAGTCAAAATTCACGAGCTAAAGAAATAGAAGGCCCAAGCGCCCAAAACCCAGGCTGTGGCGACAGATTATGTAGAAGTATATGCAATGAATCAAGTGATAAGATTATGGAACAAAT
Source organism: Conomelus anceps (assembly GCA_948455865.1). Classification (NCBI taxonomy): domain Eukaryota; kingdom Metazoa; phylum Arthropoda; class Insecta; order Hemiptera; family Delphacidae; genus Conomelus; species Conomelus anceps. The sequence goes on along the minus strand of OX418217.1, from coordinate 17,367,987 downwards.
TGAAAATGCTTTTATTATTGAATAGATAAGTTAATATTGTATGAGTAAATAATTCATGAACTAGAATGTAAATTATATTGTGCTGCAATGATTCATGCATTCTAAACACTCAATTCAAGTTAATTGCTAAAGATAATCATTTTGGGGTTCTGTTCAAAAGGTGAGTTTTTAATATTGAATAATTAATTAATTGAGACCGACACTTAAAAACTTGATCATTGTGTTCAGGAGACATAATACTACAATTTGGTGAAGGTTTCGAGTGATGTCGTTTTTCTTGCTAACATCTGCGGCACAATTACCCTCTTTTTTTACATATAAAGTAGCTTCATACACATATAAACAGGTTACAGTTAGGAGACAAAGTCTCTTGAACAACGGCCTACATGAATCTTATTTATATACTTTTTCCATATGCCTAATAGTTTTCTTTTGGATCTTAAATACCCTAACAAGGTTTTGTTTTGATGAATTACCCCAAACTAAGATAGCAAGGATATCATCAGTTATCCACTCTTCAATTTTGACTAATTTGTTTTTGCAGGGACTTTTTCAACTGAACAACTCGTAGTAATATGAAACTTTAAAATATAATGGAACTATTATATTTGTTATTTAAACTATTGCTGTTGTAACCACTACTCAAGTTTTCTAGTAACAGATTCTGCTTCAAACAATTGATATTCCCCTGTTCACATTTTATTTATTTATTGTGACAAAATTAAAATGAATGTGAAGGGGCAACAGACTCAAGTCCAAAACTGCTCTCTTCACAAATCTTTAATATTTATTTATTTCATACAAAAATTTAAGAGTGCAACAGGCATAGCCCAAACGCAATATGTTACATTGTTGAATGCCTTTCATTATTCTACTCTTTTTAATAGATTTATGGCCTTGCAATCTTACGTCTAAGATTTGATAGTCATGATCAGATAGTTCCGAGCCGCCTAATCTCGTTTTACAGTAATCTATTTTTGTAAGGGTGTTATTGATTATTGTTTGTGATGCTCTTGTGACTTGTATATTCATGATCTTTCATTTCCAAGTTATTCGTGTATATATAATATCCTTTAAGTTTTCTGTAATTTCATTCTGTATTGCAAAGTCTGTATTGAAATCTCCCATTACAATAACGTTTGTAAAACGAGTATTAGTAATCTCTAAAAACCGAGTATTAGTAATCTCTAAAAACCTATTAAAAAATTGTTCCATTCCCCATTTGGTGACCTAACACCACTACTTCGAAATTATTGTTAATTTTAACTCTCTAACCAGTAACTTCCAAATCCATTTCCACAGAAAATTTCTCTCTATATTCTAAATTAAATGTTGGAGTATTCCTAGCATTTTTAGTGGAGATACCTACTCATACCTACTTCTATTAGATTCCCTGCTATTCGGTGCTTTCAATGGAATATTAAGTTGTGACAATCACCTTCTTTTAAGCCGTACGTGCTCTATGAGAATCTGAGCTATATATATATATATATAATAAATGGAAGAGAACCTCAACAATTTATGAAAATAATAAAGGCTGTGACTAATTTCTTTTGAAAGAAGCGGAGGTACTCCATAAAAAGTTTTTGAAAAATAACCCCTCTAAAACCACATTTTAAATGACTCTGGACATGAGTTCATTCATTTCAACCCATGCTATGTGTCAAAGAAAATTCTATTTAGTTCTTGTATCTTTTTCAATAAATATCCGAACCATCATTATTTCAGTAAAATATTTTAAGCAGGCCTCTTGTCCACCTTTGAAACTATTTTCACTCTGCCAGTTTTGATCCCCCATCATTCCTGATTGACTTGTACCAATACAGTAACGTACTTAGATATTCATTTTAAAAGTAGTTTTGGGTGTATTCCACCGAAACTTTTTCAAAATGATATCAAATTCTGAGCAATTTTATGCATGAACTGAACCATTTTTACATTTCAATCCACCTTACGTGTCAATGTGAATTTCTTCTATTTCTTGAATCATTATCTATAAGTAAAAATGATCCGGAGTCCCTCTAGAAACTATTTAATCTCTGCTATCTTTTTGATCACCCACCTTCCTTGATTGAGGTAAAGACAGTATCTACTACTTTTGAAAAACTAATTCCTATGAAGCCACATTTTTAGCGATTCCAGATATCCTTGACTCTTTTATCAAAAATTGTCCTGTTGAAAATTCCAAATTTCCGTTTTTTATTTTATCTGTAGAAGGGATCTACTCCTCCAATCACACCCCACATAGTTGCTCCACTGCTTTTCTCCGTGCACTGTAAACGTGAACTTCCTTAAATAAGCTTCTGCATTCATTATCATTTTCAATAAATATCTAGCTGTCAATGGCAATTTATGGGAAATTAGAAGTCATTTCCAATCTGTCTGTAATCATGGCGCCTCAAAAAGATAACAGAAGTTTCTTGATAACTTTTGCCCCAAACAGTTTGCCATGTCATTTACATTTTAATACAGATTTATAAAAAATCTATTAATCTTAGCAAAGACAATTGAGAATATAAAAAAAATTATAAGTATCTTTATCTGGCTTTTTAGTAAATATAATTAGCCTTGAAGCTCATCAATGTCACAACTAGTAAATACTACTTCATTATGATTTTATCTGAGTCATTATGTCATGATTTGTCAAATCATTATGAATGATTTGATAATATGTAGTCTAGAACTGTACTCATTCAAGTTGTCAAGTAGTTTCTTTTTTCATAAGTCAAGATCATTGTGTAAATCATTCGATACGCGTTCATGCAATGGATCAATTTTTAAAATAGCTGATTAATCATTAGGTCGAATCATTAGACTGATTGTATTAATTGAGTTGCTATAAATTGAATCCAGCTATCGGTGGGAAAATTTAAATCTAATTTATCTGTATATATTTTTCATTCTTGCAATTCATATCAAAGGAAAATTCCGCAATTTAAAACATTTTTTACTACGTTTGAATTTTTATCAACGTGTTTTTCAGAATTGATATAAAATATATATAATATATGATATAACATATATCACTATTTTATTAGATGCCTTGTATCAAATTGATTTATGAATAAAATTCAATTGAATGGTCAGCAGCTTAATCCCAATAAGGCTAGTGACAATATCGCTCCAATTTATCGCACAATTTATTGCACCTACAAATAACTGCATTCTTTATCTATTCTCTTCATTTTTTTATTTCCTTGATACAATAGTATGTGAGGTTTCAGTACCAAATAAGTGAAAAGAACTAAAACTCTCTTCTTACTGTATCTACTTTTCATTTGCATCGAATGAAGTTTCACATTTTTTTGACAAAACTAGCGGAATAGTTTGCACGTGTGTCACCCTCTCCAATCATTATTCAAGTGACAGGAGGAGTCGGCGTAGCCGAGTTGGCTTATCGCTGGTCTGATAAGCCAAAGGTCCTGGAGTTCGATCCCAGTTGAGAACAAGATATTTTTCTCGAGCCACTCCCGTGTTTCGGAGGACATGTTAAGCCGTCGGTCCCGGTTGCATATAAAAAAAAGCAGTCGTTAAAAAAACGGCGAGGTGGAACTACCCGTAAGGGTCTCCCCACCACGAAAAGCCATACGAATTTACTTTTTTACTTTCAAGTGAGAGGAGTATTCGTTATGATTTTTCTGTTTCAAATATCACTGGTGGAAAAACTGAAATAATAAAATTAGACGAGCTCTTAGGCCACTAAACATCATCCTGATTTGAGCTTGTGTGATTCCGGTACCCCCAAATGCTAATTAGAACATTTGTAGAATTTTTTAAACAAAATGCTACAAATGAAAGCCCCATTCAGTAAATCAACTGAACCGTTATTATCGAGGAGTAGAACGCCATTTCAATTAAAACTTGTCGAAAAACAGTGACAAAATTTTAAACCCGGCTACACCGCAACTAGAGGCCGCCAATCTTATATCATGAATATCATGTACTACAGTCTGTGCTAGCCTTGCAGTATTACCCTTATGGAGTACAGTTCTGCCAGGTTAAACAGTAGCCGAGAAAGCCTATTCAAGCCATGGAGCAATACAATAAAATTGTTGTTTATGTTTAGCTCCATGATTCAGGCAGTCAAGTTTTCAATCGACAAAATGTAAACGAAAAAATGGTAACACTGCATTCATATTTCCATATCTATGGAATAGCAGTGCTATAAGACTATTACTGCAATCTCATGCTTGCGCAGACTTTGGTTCGTTAGTTATATAAGTTAGTAAACTATATCATCAATCACAAAAAACTAACTCATCAATCACCATCATCCAATTCATTACCCATGCACAGATCTCAGACCTATGTGGGCTTCATCCTCAAAAAAAAATATCAAGTTTTCAAGTGCTATAGTTTATTTTTTTAGTTGCTGTCTCAAACTCGCCATATGCTATAGGCCTATTAGTCAATTTTCTGTTAATATGTGAAGGATTCGTCATGAGTAAATAATGTATCCATCAACATTTTTCTCTCTGATAAATACATATAATCAAAATGTTGACCGATACGCTTTTTAAATGATAATCAATGGTTGTCCTTGCTTCTCTCATTTTTATTAATCGGAGATTATTTTCTTTGAAACCTAGTTAGAGACTAATAATAAACTATTGATTCTATCTAGATTTCCCAAAGTACAACTATCGGAAACTTCATGATTCGGTTTGGTTTTTTCTTGACTAATATTTGGATGAATATTATTGAATTACTAGTAATTATTATATTTGAATTGATTGGTTGGGGATAAATGGCGAATGTATTTACTTTTTGATTATTTATAACTGACAGCATTTTTAGGGATTCTCGTTTCCCACCTATGCATTGATTTAATCTTTTTTTTTTTTGAGGAAGAAGCCCACATAGGTCTGAGACCTGTGCATGGGTAATAAGTTGGATGATGGTGATTGATGAGCTGGGCCTCCAGTTTTGGGTGGGTTCCGAACCACCGGGAAGTGATTTTACAGCAGAGAACAGTGTCCTTTTTGCTGACCGATATAATCGGTCAACCAAATTCTAATCGGTCACCCATCACCTAATGTCATTTCATGACATTAGTAGAATTAAATTTTCCTCAGAATGAGAAGTTTTCCGAATTTAAATTTATCATAACTACTTTTTCGATGTACCTGAGATGATCGCAAATAAAGTATTCTGTCCTCTTCTTTCATCACCTTACCCGATTCCGGGAGTTGGCTATGAACATAGCGAGACAGATTTTATTGGCTGCGCTGCGAAATAGTGATGAAGTTCCAAACCATTTTCTCAAATTTGCAAGCCACGACGTTCTTTGTCATCCTGGTCCTTTATGTCACTTCATCTCGCCTTGGATAATATTTTGGAGGATCTGTATTTGGCATTGTTACGCATGAAGTGGCCACAATGAAATTATTCATTTATTTTACTTCATTACAATAACTAAAAGTTTCTGAACTACAAATGCCTTCTATTTAGTTCATCAGCTGCTTATTAATATTAGCAAGCAGTACCCACACAATAGTTTCTTTTCAGCAACATTTTTTTTTTAATTTAAAAAAAGATTCCTGGATTTCTTGTTCGATGACGAACTGCGTTATTAATATTAACTTTTCATGTGAAATTTAACGACTTGCAGTCAAATATTTGTTAAGAATAAGTATAATAACTCACTTAATCTGGCCGAGTACTTTCGAAACTATGAGATCCATCTTCAGACGCCTCTGAAGATGGATCTCATAGATTCGAAAGTACTCGGCCAGATTAAGTGAGTTATTATACTTATTCTTAACAAATATTTGACTGCAAGTCGTTAAATTTCACATGAAAAGTTAATTAAAAAAAGAGTTGATCGTTTGCTATTCTCTTCGTCACTTTCACTGCATCTCATCCCTCTACCTGGAGATCTCTCTTGTTTCCACTTTTGTTCAGTGACCAATTGCATTTTTTAAATATTTCTTGCACGTGTTACTATTTTATTCTTTTTAATCAGAATTTGGCAGTATTTTATTTTGTATTTATTTATCTATTCATTAAAAATCCAAATTTTAGGTTCAACTAGAAATTTCACTTTGAAGTACAGTTCTTCATTCTTTCCAAAACATTAATATTAATTTAGGTGTTCACTGTTACAACGAAGCACTGAAACTGTCCAATAATCCAAAGGAAGTGAGTTTAATTTTGAATTTTGTTTGTGATTTTAGAGCCGAAAATTTAAAAGTCAATTCAATTACATGTTCCATGCAAATATTTAAGCAAATATACAATTCATTTTTATTTAAGAATTTTTATTTTAAGAATACAAATATTTAATTAATAGATATGTCATTTAATCATAGAGCTCATTTTCTCCTTCAACTCTAGCTCTAGGCTATCGCCCATGCAGGCTATTTCCCATGGGATACTATTTTATTGGTTACTTTGTTTATTACTACCATTTCTATGTATTATTTAGATTATTTATAACGTTATAATGGTTTTTGTTACATTTAAATTTATTTTACTCTATAATGTAATGGAATACGGTTAAAAAAACATCATTTATTCATGCGCCAGATAATAGTAATAGATGAATAATTATTTAATTCACAAATTATCTCATTCTCTTATTTCTATACAAAAATCGTGGGTTGTAATATAAGAAAGAGAAATAACTAACTACCAGGCCAGTCACAGCATCATGCTGTTCATGTAAAAGTGTTTGTCTAGCATTTTAATCAATTCAATTTATGTAAATTCGTTACCATTTTAATGCTAGATAGATTAGTCTTGACTTACCATACTATTGTTTTGTGCCTGTTTAAGCTTTAGAATGAGAAAAATATAATAATATCTTTCAATTTTATTCGAACTAATTTTTTCAACTTGCACAATCAGCTTTTAGAGAAAAGGTTCTTGAAGTGTGCGCTCTTGATAACCAAATGAACTTTTCATTTTTTGTTATTTTAATTTGTCATTTAAACCGCAATTTCAGCTCATGCCATAATTAGATAATAATTGAGAGAATCGTATGAACAATGAGTTCAATTAAATGAATTCGTACTATATCTTTCCAATATATTCCATTCTTGTCAACAGTTGACGAAAATCATTCACCAGTCCTATTTTTCAAGACCTATCCTTCCTATTCTAAAAAAAAACATTTTTATTTTGAACATGATTTTTTCAAATTTGAAACTAGCAATGATACAGAATATTTTTGTATGCTTTTTTTTGGAGGATGAAGCCCACATAAGTCTGAGACCTGTGCGTGGGTAATGAGTTGGATGATGATGATTGATGAGTTGAACCTACAGTTTTAGGTGGGTTCCGAACCACCGGGAAGTGATTTTACAGCAGAGAACAGTGTCTTTTTTGCTGGCTAATCTAATCGGTCACCGATTAAATCATATTATCATAATATGATAATTAAATCATATTAGCGAAATTCACTGAGAATATTCAATATTGGAGAAGAATTTTAATCAATTTGTTGAATTCTTCAGCAACATCTTTCAGAATCTTAGTGTGGTTGGTGATTGATGTACAATAATTTTGGAACATAGTGTTAATTCAAAGTCTGATATAGTCATATAATAATTATTATGTTGTCAATATCAGTTACATTCCATTAAAATTGAAATTCCATTGCAGTGTACCATTAAAATTGAAATGCTTTTATAAATTTGTGTTTTCCGTATTCCATTGCATTGTTAATACAGTAAAACCTCGATAATTTGGCCCTCGAAAATCCGGACCCTCCAGTAATCCGGCCCGATTCTAAAAGCGAATCACTTTACTGGTTTTGTTTTCTTTTTTATCCCTACTCATAGCTTTTTATTTGTAAACAAAGACTTAAAATTTCAATACTGTAGCAATTTGTAGGCTACTGTAGTTTGTTGTATTGGATTTAACTTACTGAACTTTTTAAATAAATATTTACTATATAAACAAAATGCGTAATTACTGTATTAAAAACCTCATTTCCAAAGATTTTATTGTAGACAAATACTGTACTATAAAGTAAAGTGACTTTTTTACTCTATACGTGAAAGTACTGTATTCAATTCAATTCAATTCAATTGTTTATTGCCACAACTTTACAACAAAATAATTTAATGGTTACAAATTAACATAGGCCTATTAACATAAAGGAAATAAAAGAAACCTAACTAACCAGAAAAAAACTAAAATCTATGTTCAGGCACCACCAGCAAAAGAAAAGACTTTGACCGCTGGTGGGAGTCGCAAAAAGTCCAATTCAAATGACATTCAAGATAACTTACAATTTCAACTTACAGAATTAAATAACAAATTTGAACCAATTCCATTCTATTCCACTGCACAGAATAGTACAAGTAACAAAAGAGAAAAAAATATTTTGAGAGAAAAACAAAAATACTTTTTGAAAGGAAATACAGGTTTTATTAATTGAGCCAGTTTTGAGAAATGCCTTCAAATCCAGCACCGTAACTTTGTCATGTTGCGAATGTATTCATCTGGAGTTTTGGTAATTTCAGATTCTTATAGAACAGTAGAGCTTGTTGTTAACTTCTTAGAGAAGCTATAAGACCCCTTTTATATATCGTCTTGCGACGCCGTAATCTAATTAAATTTTTATTATTATTATTAGATTAATTTTTAATTATTTTGATACTGTTTTTATTATTTTGTTTGTTTTGAATTTTGATTGGAAAATAAATTATTTATTTATTTATTTTATATAAATTACAGTACCTTATACTGTATTAAGCTTTTATACACAGCGACCGACGACGACCGCCCGACGCGATGTATATAAGGGGTGTAAGGGGTTACAAAACTCATTACCGTGTACATTACATGGTACTGTACATTTTAAATGGTCTCTCGATGGTCCGGCTTTTACGTAAATCCGGCCTGTCGGCCGCCCGTTTAGGCCGAATTATCGAGGTTTTACTATAATTGAAAACAATTATAGGTATTGAAGGTTGCTGTCTTTCAAACTCTTACATAGTTAATAATGTTATAAACGATAAAGTATAAACTGGTTATCGATACGGCACTTGAGATACTACTACTTTGAGAGGCTTTCTTATCTCAAGGGAGACTTGAAAAACATTTTGGGTGGGTATGCTTTAAGTAAGGTTCTCAAGGAAGTCACAAGTTAGGCTCATGAATGCGGAAACTAGTTTTTCAATGCTTTTTTTCAGCTCTTGAAGTCTTAATTCATTTGTCCTATCCAAATGAGACACTTGTTGAACTTCAGCGCTCTATTCCAATAAATGTCTTCGTTTGGATAAGCCACAAGCTCTTGACACGCTCTATTGAAATTGTCAGAAACTTTATTCACAAGCTTTTCAGGATTCTTGAATTTTGATCAATTTACATTATGCGTTACATTTTTATCTTCGACTTGTAACAGAATCCAGGATATTGGATTCAAATATCAGTTGGTCGTTTCTCAGTTGTTTGATTATTTCCTCTCATTTTTTAAAAGTGGTAACAATAAAATGTGAGCTCATCTGCGATCACTTTGGTGTTATATTAACAATGTTGAGAGGATTATAATATAACAGTGAAATAAGCATATGGTACGTAGATAATACAAAGGTGAGATGTAGCGGCCAGAGCACCTGCCTGTCATCTCGACGGTCTCGGTTTCGATTCCCGATCTAGAATTGGCCTTTTTGTTTGGCATCATCCGTTTTAAAAAATTCTCAACTTGAGATTGAGAGGATTTTGAATATCTTAATAGCTTGAGGAGCTTATTTAAAAAAAGTATTCGCAATATTATAATTGAACAATTTGTAGTTAGCATAAATAGGTGTACGTGAAAGTAATTTTAAATTTATAATAACTTTTATAGATATCGATATTGATTTATAGATTAAAAGATATCAACGTTTATAGTTAGTATATTTTGTTATCGATTCCTGTATAGTTGATAAACTATCGTCATATTAGTTGAACCAACAAGACAATATAACGTCTACAAAGATTGAGAAATTTTTATGAGAAATAAACTGTTATAATTTATATAGTGATGTAAGTTGAATCAACAAGGAAACATAAAATCTACATAGAATAAGAAAATGTTCAATCACTTTTATTTAAATAATCTAATATCAAAACTGGCACTGTTATTTTATATAGCAATGAATACTTCAAATCTTCGTTCTCAAATTTTTGAGACAAACTACAAACATGCAAATTTATGTGCTTATTTTTAAGAGCAGAGAGCTTTATAGCACATCTCCCTCCTCATTCGCATGATAATGACAAGCTGTTCCACTTTTTGAAATTATAGGCTACATTATCACAGTCTACATTTTCACTGATTATACTAATGATTAAGAATGATAATTCTTGATTGTACTTTAAATCATTCTTTCCGGCTCCTCAAAAAGACTTTTTACATTCAACTATAGTAGACTACTAGAAATAGCCTAGGTACATATTTTTCCTGTTAAATAACTAGCAGTTTTCAAAACATAGTCTACTCTTTATTGTTAGTATCCCTAACCTAAAATCCTGCTAAACTCTCAAATACTTAGTATTTGTGACTGAACTTGTTACAAATCCAGTATATAGAATATGAATCATTGCTGGAATTAGCTACTATCTAACTGTAATTTACAATTCTGCATGAGTAGTGTGAACATGGAAAAGTAGATTAAGGACATTAATGATAGTTTTGTGATAAGAGAAATAAATTAAAATAATAATTATTATGATTAATAGTTTAAACCTACAAATTTTGCTTATGGTTTGTTTATTGAAGAACATAAATTTTGCTATTATGTAATACATATCAAGTTTCCTCTCCTGTCAATAAGTCTATTGCTCTCATCAATATTTCGGCCAAACTCATCCGGAAACTCTTATAAATTTGTTAAATAAATGTTTGTTTGGCTGCTTAGTATGAATATTGTTCATTTCTTTTATATTAAATCCTATTATATTGGTAGGAAATTCTACAACAAGCTACCGCAGTTTTTGAAGAGTCTTGAAAATATAGAAATATTTAAAAACAATTGAAGAAATATTTAGTTGATAAAGCTTTTTATAGTGTACAAGAGTTCCTTTCACATCAAAATTAAGCCTCACCTCAACTAATTGAAGTAATTATGGTATCTAGTGTATAATATTGTTGATCTGACTTGTCTTATACTCCTTAACTGGAGTCTCCAAGACGTAATCTACAAAAAACAAAAAAAATTATTTTGTTGTTCATTGTTACATTGTGGTCATTTATTGATAACCATCAAAGATACGAAATAGACTCAAAAGTTCAAGCTTTAGTATTGTAATAATAGCTACAAATAATTTTGTTATTTGTCTACCCTATGAAATTAATGTTTTTTAATGACAACCGTTCTAAGTGAACTGAGGCCCAACAGCTGGTTGGGAAGTTCCACTTCAATAATTTATCAATTCAGAAGTCACTCATACATCAGGAAGTCCTCGCATTGCACTTTCACTAACATTCATGCCACCGAATTATTAAATCTACCATGTAAAACAAAAAACTAAAGAAGTGATGACGCTATAAAAGCTACCCTCAAAGCAGCCGGAACATGTTCGTGAACTCTACTGTGGTGTCTAGTTACCGCTAGACTAGATACTAATCGAAGTCCTTAACCCTGTCAAAAAATCAAAGCTATTTCTGTTAATAGTTGATCAAACCTGTCAAAAAAATCTCTATTCTGACAAAACATACGGTACACTCGTGTTTGCTTGTTTGATCAGGTGTCAGCAATTCGATAAGAGTGTGAAGCAGGCTTTTTATTACTTTATTCAACCTTCAAGATAACAAAAGTAGGTGACACTGGAAAAATCACTGAACAAATCTGTGCCACTTGAATGGAATTACTATTAGTATAACCACATCATGGAAATTAAGGTTCAGCTTCGAAATACGGAACATTTATCTCATATATTAGACAGCGGAATCAAATTGATAGAAAATCCACAGGAATTAACGTACTAAATTATCTCTAAAAGTCATTATCATTCATATTAGTTCACATACAATCCTTGTACGTTGCTGAAAATCTTGCATCATTATTTTATGGCAAACTACAAAGTACGTAAAAAATATATATTCTGTGATATTCTATGTCAAATTGATGTTCTTTGAAGTTGTCATCTAAAGGCGCTTCAAAAATATGGGGGGAAATGTATTTTTCAGTCCTTTCTTATCATTCCACATCGCGTAGTAAAGTGTGCTTTTGGAGGATGCCAGAACTGATTATGGAGTATTTTCACCTACAATAGCTTCTCAATACGTTTGATCAAAATTTAGACGATTAAAAATTGTAGTTTGCAGTTGTGTAGTAACTTTGACTACCACGAATTCTCAATAATTATTGTGAATATTTTGTTAAAAAACTGTTAATAATAGAAATTTTAAGGCTGTCTTATTGTTATTTTAATTTTATGTAATCTAATTTGTCTTGTCCAGGCGTTACAACAATATTGAATTCTTACGGTAATAAATCATAAATTAGTGGAAGTATGAAAAAATGTACTCATCCCGAATAATATTTCTATTAAAATTCATTGAAGTTATAATAAAAATGTTATTTCCTTAACATCTCTCTCGGAGTTTAATTCACATAACAAGGGCTTTATCTTAAAATAAACTATTTTTCCTCAAGAATAATGTGCGTTGGTTGGTACAATATTCAAAACTTAGTTGTATTACAATTTTATTAAATGTGTGCATATTCAAAAAAGTCGACCGTTCTACAAATTTCTCTACAATATTATAAAAATATGAAGCAAGTGCAACCGACTACTAAAATATTTATTATCCCACTGTGTAATAAGAAATTTTTTAATCATAAATGAGCAATAGATAAGCAATGCTCTCCTGGGCACTCTCTGTAAGGGTGGCCGATTAGATTGGCCAGCAAAAAGGACTGTCTGTCGATTGTTGTAAAATCACTACTCCGGTGGTTCGGAACCCACCTAAAACTGGAGGTCCAACTCATCAATCACCATCATCCTACTCATTATACCACGCCCAACCTATTTGGGTTTGATCCATCAAAAAAAAATTATCGGTATGAACTCTACTAGTGAATTTAACGCTTACTTATTCATGTCCAGAGCCAAATCCTATTTATGAAAGGAAGGAATAATATTGTAGAAATAATATTATTTCACGAATAAGACACAAATAGTTTATTCCACTAGAATAGTTTATTCCAATAATAATTATTTATGTTCAAATATCAAGTAGAAAAGTAATAAATAACAACTACAAAATTCTTGTTAATTTTTAATTATTCAAATCGAATGGGTTTTATTTGTATGAAAAAAAAGAAAAGAAATACTTATCATTACATATTGATCATACAATATAAACAATGCATTTGAAAAAGAACTATAATGTAATAAATTTCACTTTAATCAAGCAATTTATTTATCTAAGTAAGCCAAAACCTGTGTGTGGAAGGAAGAAATAATATTCATGGGCTACTATTTCATTCTTTATATTGCATTCAACTCATCAATCCACATAGTGGATTATAAATCATGGTGATTTTTCAATACTCAATATTATCATTATTCTTTTTTGTATGGGATCACAAATTCCTCAGTCTTTTCAATTTGAATAAATCTATAATTTAAAAATATAATCTTCATCAATAGAATAAAACGTGGATCTAATATAAAAACACAATTTCTTAATTCTAGTCGACATAACAAGTAGATTTAACTAGGAGAATATTTATTATTAGTTGCCAGTGGAAATAGCAAATACAAATTCAACGTTATCACAAAAAATTAACAAATTTTCGTAGCAATCTAATATCAAAACTGACACTTTATTTCTATTTGAATTATGATTTCACTCACTTAAACCGGGGGAATGTATTTCTCTTCTGATGATTTCACCAGTCTCTTTTTTTTTATAAACACAAACATCTTTAACTTTCCAGTTTAAATTACTCTCTTCAAAAATATAGTCTACCAGAAGTTAATAAGTATAAATCTACAATTTCCAGAATTTTTCTTCGTAACCACACATATCTGAACACTTTTCAATTTAAATTGGGCCAACTGTTTGATTAAAAAATATAGTTTACACCGACATTTGAAATTCAATTTCATGAATTTTCAGTTCATGCTTTTCACTTGTTTAAGATATATAATTTGTATCAAAATAAATTCAACTACTTCTTATACAATATAATTTTATTAAAGGCACTGCTCAACCTAGATTTTCTAATTCTTGAAAAATACACACATTTTCTAATTCTTGAAAAATACACACATTTTCTAATTCTTGAAAAATACTCTAAATTTAAAAAAAATAATATTTATTGGAAAAACTTTAATAGTTTTGAATAATTGTATGCATAATGAATAAAAGACGAAATTGTCACAACCACATTTATACCTTTATACATTTATAGTTTCTCCAAGTTTCAATTAATGTGGTTGTGACAATTTCGTCTTTTATTCATTATGGATACCTTCCACAATATCACCTTCGCCACTACAAAGAAAATTGTATACATATAATCCATACTGTATGATGAATAATGATGAGGGTTGCTAGTATGTGTTGAATAGCAAAAGTGACGTCACGGGCGCGTTATCGTTTGCAGGTTGGAAGGCGACAACATGGAGCAAGCGGTGATCGAGAGACAGCGTTCAGTCGATCATGGCTTCGAAAGACGATCACACTGACGCGCTTCCCGTGCATCCGCTGTTGGAGAAGCCCCACGGGGCAAGGCCCAACATGGCCGCTGCTCCAGCCAAAACCTCCAACTGCAATCTCTACATTGCCTGCTGTATTAGTGAGTGTTTATTATATTATAAAATTTACTAAAATTAAATTGGATTCGAGTTCTAGAATACGTTATTAGAATAAAATAATATGATACGTTGGGTGTAATTAGAATAAATAATTCTAGTTGAACTTTTGAAAATAAATGTCAATATTGGACGCTGAACTTCAATAAAGTGAACGTTTTTTCGCTTGAAATTTCAATATACTTTCCTCAGAAAACTTGACTTTACATAAAGTGAATCTTCATAAATCCAGTTGAGTTGATACTAACACAGCCTAAAAGATATTAGTGGAAGAATAAATTAAAAATTCAAATTCAAGCTTTTTTGCCATAATTTTTCTTTTTTTAATACAATTTAGTGTATGTAGGAGTTTTGTATGTAAGTTATGTACTCTACATTGTTACTCTATTGTACATTTTTTAAGATTGTTGTAAGCATTGTTTTGGCAATAAATTTCATTTTCAATTGTGAAAAAATGAATAATAATAAATTGAATAAATAATAATATTATAAATAATTAAATTAATAATAATGAATTTGGACGCTGAATTTCAGCAAATATTCAAAAATCCTTTCGTTGCTTAGAATTTCAATCTAGATTCTTTAGAAAACTTAACAAAACCTATGATCTTGCAGCGAGTGAATGAATGCTCTTAAACCCTGTTAAGTCATGTAGTTCAGTTATTATAACTTTGCAGCAATTGAACACTCATAAACCCTGTTTAATTGATGCTAATTCAAATCGAATCAAATTTCTTTATTCGTCCATATAAGTTATTATAAATAGAGATGAAGTGGAAAATAACAAAAAAAAAAAACTGAACATGAAGTTTTTTACTTAAAAGAGGCATTAATTGTCATCTGGAATTTCAAAATAGATGCCTTGGAAAACTCTACAAAATCTATGAATTTGTAATTTAACAAAACACACTTTTTGATCTTAAAATTATTTTCTATTCCAGCTCTTTAAACTGTTAGACTCACAATAAAGTTAGTAGTCCTACATTTTGTATTGAGTCGGAAAGTTGAAAAAATGAAGAACAACGTTGACTATAATTATTTCCTTTGCTCCACCATTAAGATTATTATTGTAAAATCTGATACTTATACCTGGTTTGGTGTGTTATTTTTTGTTAACTGCAAATTGAGAGCTTCTATTATTAAGTCCAATAGTATTCAAAACTATTATATGCAATTCAATAAACTAATTTAAAAGAAATGTTTGTTTATTCGCTCCTTGAATTAATTTGACCTAGCATTGATATAATTTTATATGGTCTTCTCCAATAGCTTATCAAGTTATCAAGAATAGCCTAATCAAGTTATATAAGCCTAAGCTCATAACAAAGTAACAATTACAGTACGGTAATATCGCACTTATACGTAATCAAATATCATATAACAGAATTAACATTTTCCAAAACAATAGTTATGGGTTTGAGAAACCTCGAATCATTGAGATGACATGTTCAGGGGGTGTCGCGACATATGCCACCATCGACATTAGCTCCCAACTGACAGTGGTGAGGGTTTAATGAAGGGTTGTAAGTGAATGGGTTTGAGGATAAACGATCAACATTCACGATTTTAATGTGTACTGATTTCCATCACTTTATCCAGGCTTTGGACTGGCTAAATAAGAGAAACCTTTATACATATTATGATTTCTTGTAATTAGGCTTGTTTAAAATCCGCTTGAAGAAAGCTACGTCATTGTTTACACTTTTTGGTAGTTTTTAAAGTTATTCTAGTTTAAGCTTTGTGATTTTTACATTTTTCAAACTGAAGCAACAGTGACAAGTGTTCATGAGGTTGGGGGTTGGAACATGGACGCTGGGATTCCCTGTAACCTGGGAGTCCCATGTCTTGTTTCCAGCGAGGGTGCTGACCGCGGGTAGCTAAAAGAAGAGGTTCATAACAAAGTAACAAGTACCGTACGGTACTATCGCACTTATAAGTAAAAAAAAACGAATTTTAGCATGGTATCTTTTGCCGCTGGTAGCTTTTATCGTACATCCGCTCAGGGGTTGGCAGATTAGAAAGTTTACCATTTCATTAGTTTCATTCCATAATATTATTTCACGATCTGTTAAAGAGGTCATTCTAGACAAACCCTGCATACTTGGGAGTGGCTCATTATTCAAACTTACTCCACATTTTTTTCAAATTAGTGTTGCCTATTATGGGATTTTATAATATAGGCTAATTATCATCTTCTAAGAATAATTATTCATTAAATTAATTACAGTAGGCCTCATTATCATTTAATCATTGAATGATTATGGCCTAGGACTACTCTTTTTAAAAATTATTTTTTCTTAGTAGTAAATATTTATATTTTTAAACTTATCTTTTTGTTTTCAAATACGCGGGGAATTACCCTTACCCGTTTCTTACGGATTATTTTAATCGAAATTAGCATTATCGGCTTGAATAATTTTGATGCTTATCTAAAAATGTCCAATAAAGTTTACATTTTTATGAGGATAGGCCCACAACCATAACCTGCCTTAGTTATTAGTTAGTTGATTTTTAAACCAGCTACTGGTGCTAAGAATTTTAAGATAGGTTTCCCTAGAATACTTCCCGAGCCAACGTCCAATTTTTTCTCTCACTAAACATAAATAGAGGATTACTAGAACCCATGGGATGGAATCAAAATCCATTGTGTGGATTAAGTAATAATTTCCATTCAAATGAGCTCTATTATAGCCATCAAGGAGTAGTCCTTGACAATAAAAATTCTTGTTTATTATTTATTTTTTGACTCAAGTTCGGTAACATGAGTAGGCTCAACCATTTTTTCATATTTTGCGCATTTTATTCTGTGATGTGTTTTAATGAAAAATCATAAAATTTTTTTGACAACGAATAAATTCTTTTTCCTGTTATGCATTAGTATGAGATGAAGAAATTCTGTGATTCAATACAAGTCCTTTTTGAATACAGTAGGCCTAAATTTTATTTGACATAAATCTTCAAGGATTAGGCTGTCAACTTCTTCAAATCAACGACTTTTAATCTTATCTATTGAATTCATCTTTTACTGACTGAATGTCACAAATCTTATTTTTTAAAACATATGCCATTTTGATATGAAAAATGTATCCTGCTCCTCTTACAATATCATTGAATTTCTCTATCATGGAAAATATATTATAAATCCAGTTAAACTAGAGTAAAACAGATATTTTAAACATCGCTTCCACTTCGCCGTTTGAAAATAGCAAACTCACTTTGTTGTATTGAAATGGTGATTAATAATAATGCGTTTATTGTACCCTACATAGAGTTCAGTTCTGATTTATTGTTTTTCAGACCGCGTATGGACCTACATTTTTTGAATGTCATATTTTTTACAACTAGCTCTGCTATTTGAGTAAGAATAAAGAAAAATGATTGGCTATTGAAAATTGAAAACAATAGAAGCCATCTTTTCGGAATCCACATTAATTCAACTCAAACCTAATTTTTGATCAAAATAGCTGTTATAGTATTCAGGGCCTTCCCTAGGATCAGAATGTTTTTATCGTCAGAGACAAATACAGCGAAGATAAAACCTATATTTATACTTAATCAACAAGTTTGTAGGCTTTAGATTCCATGTGAAATTTTTTAAGCATTTCACTTTATTGATAGAGTAGAATCCAAAATATCTCATTGTTATGGGACGGATTGAAAACAACCGTACTTATCAGATATTGTTCCAAAATAAAAATTTGCATGAAGACTTTCTATAATGAATTACTGTTAATGAGTTGCTAAATAGAATTATCTCGATTTTCTTGATCCATAACGTCTTATGTAACCCTCACTAATCATTAAAATTATCTGGAGACAAATGTTTAAATTTTTAGCTATATGACAATTTAAATAACTTGTTACATCAATCTATTCAAAAACACTGAACACATTATAAGTCTAATGACATGGAAGTTCCATATTAGTAAAGTAATGGATCGAATGTTATTATATGGCATTCTCGTTTCATGACTTGATTAATCAATATTATCAAAAATACATACAGTAGCCCACATTACAACCTCTTATAATAAATTGATTCATTAATTATAATAGAAGCTTGAATCATTTCATTGGTTGATTATATTATGAATTTCACGATATTCTTTTAACATTAAAACTTTAATAATCGAAAAGGTTTTGAATGAATTATTTACCGATTTCCAATTGTTAGTCAATTCTAATTTAATATTCTTTTAAAATTTAGCTAATAGCCTAATATACGCCTATCTCCTTGACAGATTTCAGATTGTAGATTTTGAATTTCAGATTTTAAAAAGAGAAAAAAAAATTGTTTTAGCAAACGTTTCCACACACGTAACTGTTATTTCCTCTCAAAAACAAATGCATGTAGCAGTTGAACTTCAATAGTCAATACCGATATTACCATTATTATACCGATCGCCAAATCATGTCATTATCCGTGGTGTAGTGGTAAGTGTGACCAACCACTATCTTGTTGGTTCCAGGCTCTTTCTCCGACTAGCTCCAGTCATTTTCTGATAATAAATGAATTATATCACAACATATTTACATGGAATCTTGCCTCATCATCAACGTTCAAGCCTAAGGCTCTGTGGAAATCATCTGCCGAATCATATAATTACCGATGAAGGCTACCGCAAGAGTTTCAGCAGAATATATCGCTTCCTGAACAACGGAATTTGTTCTTGAATTTCAGCATGGACCAGAGCCAAAACTCAGATAGGAAGATACATACATTATTATAACAACACTATTAGCAACTGTTAAATTTCTGTCGGAAGATATTTTCAGAAGCTCTGCAATGCTAAGCCACAGTGGTTCCAGTTTATTGTTGATGCTATTCACTGGCCATTTAACGGTTCTGTGTTTATTTCGCGTCCACTGCTTCTATTCTGGAACTCATTGATCAATGGTCACGACTATATTTAAAGCAGACTGTAGCATTTCAGCTGTTTAGTGTAGAATTAACATATAGCTAGCGATGTCTGTCTAGAAGCAAGGAAGATTTATTTCATCGCATTCAATTTTACAGTTATACTTTGTTTAACATTTTTGTTCAACTATTTGAAGTGGAGAAGAGTTGATAAAATTGAATTTAATTAAATTAAGTTATAGCCTAAATTCTATAAAATAATTCGAAATAGCAGATAATACTTATCCATTATATTCATGATTTCTGCACATATTTTTTTCACAAACCATCACAATCTTTTAGATCTCTTGAGATGTAAATGAAACAGTTACGACTATCGAATTTGTAACTAATTTATGTTCAATTGTTCAACAAATAGGTTTTATTAGAGTTAACAAGATTACCGTATTTCTATTTTGTTGCCTAATATTATTGTTAGCCTCTTATTGTTAACTATATTAGTTTTATGTTTTTGAAGCTCTGGATATTGATACAAGCATCCCAGTTATCAATCGCATTTCTCCAACACTTATTACTTATCACTTATCTCCAACTGGTTGTCTACTAAAATAGGAAATTTAGCAGCAAAATATTTTCCCCATTTTTTAATTTTCAAGTTCAATTGAGATTCATGCCATTGAAATTGACCACGCTGAAGAAGTGATAATTCAAGAAGAATGATTCAAAGCGGGCTTGACATTTTAAAAATAATCGCATACTAATAAAACTTAAGATGGTAAATTGAAAAAAATTATTGTCATGTGCTTTTCTATTCTTAGAGCTTTTACGTTCAATCTTCATACCCAACTAATTTGTCCAACTGACCGTCAACTAAAATAAGAAATTTAGCAGCAAAATATTTCCTATGTCGATTTTTTTATTTTCAAATTCAATTATGATTCATACCCTGAAACTATTTATAAGTACTACAATTGAGAGCTATCATTATCTCTAGCGGATATCTAGCTAAGGTGGGACTTAAGTTTTCTAAATGCAAATCATACAAAATATACCTAATCATACAAAATATGCATTTATTTTTCAAGCTCAATAGTTAACAGAATTGATAATCTCAAGTGCGTTTTTTATTTGGCACTAGGACAGAATCAAGAGTGATTATAAACTGAGGTAGAACAGGAGCTGAGATAACGCTCCCATTTTGCTCATTGACAGCTAATTAGCTTCAAGTACAGTGTTTGTGTAGACATGCGCCTATCTTAACTCAAGCTTTTTCAGGCTAGAATAAAACTCGATTAGGTGATCATTACCTTGTAATTTTTATACCACCAAAATCTGATGCAAATAATTTATTACACCAATGTGTGTTAAAGAATGTGTTGAAATTATTGAATAATATATTTCAAGATATATCTTCCAATTTGGGCGGACACGATATTTATACTTATTTTTTTTTTAGAATCTTATACAGAGTAATCAGAAATTGTGAACTCAATTTTTCAAATTAATAAGTATGGCTGTAATAAAGGTAGTTTTTTTTCACTTCAATAGGTTGTTCTATGAGCATTCCTTCTGTGGCCCGACAGACATCTAAGCGATAATTGACCTCCGTGTCCTCTGAATCATTTTTTTTTTTTTAATTGAATTGTATTTAATATTTATTGCCAAAATCAATAGTACATACAAGCATAAATATCTGCAACCTAGAGTTAAAAAATAAAAATAAATACAAGAATGTGTTTGAAAATCATTAATCATAACTCATTCTGCAGTGTATAAATCAATCAAGAAAATTATAACTAAGAGTATTTCAAGACAGGCTCTTAGAATAAGGCTCAACCATATGAATAAGGCGGCCCGAGGGCTATCTTTGAATCTGATTCCAATTGCATACGATGGAGAAGCTCATTTTAAAAATCAATATCAGGGGGCCGAGCTTCGCTCGGGGGTAGCCTATGGCTTATGGGTTTAATCTATGATTTTTTTAAATAAAATCTATCACTGTTTTGAAAATAGACTAATAGAAAACATTTCCAGCCGATTTTTGGTTAAAATTAAATTGGTTTAATAGAATAAGATATATGTTACAGACACGCTCCTTTCTGCAAGCAGGAGGCAATGAGCTGACACCGTATGAATGTGTGTTTATTTCACTGAATTTCAACCATAAATTGGCTGGAACTGTTTTATACGGACAAGGCTTTATACAACATGCAGGCTTTTTTAGTAACAATGATAGATTGCATTGAAAAAGAAATTTAAAATTATAAAACTATCAGGCACATGAAACAGTAACCCCTGAGCGGAGCTCGGGACCCTGAGTGTCTTTTCACATGAAGGACCAAAGTAATTAGAAAGTATTATAAACTTAAAAAACACTTTTAAATGGAAATTGACTCACGTTATGGCGTGACGGCCGTTTCGCTCTGTTGTCTAGAGCATCATCAGACGACCCACAGTACACACCCACGCACAGACCCACATACACAGTACACAGTGTACTGTGGGTCGTCTGATGATGCTCTAGACAACAGAGCGAAACGGCCGTCACGCCATAACGTGAGTCAATTTCCATTTAAAAGTGTTTTTTAAGTTTATAATACATATTAGTGGAAACAAGATGGATCTTCAACATCATAGTTAGAAAGGTTTAGTTTTGTAATCAAAATGCAAGCATATTTCTAAAATCCTTACGTATACATCGCTGGGCATTCCTTATAATGGAAGATGCAGGCAAAATTTCATTGAACTTGGTCCACGCGTCTAGCCGTAAATGCGTGACAGACAAACAGATAAATGCAAAATGGTCGACTTGAAACAGAGACCTCTCTTCGTTCGGTAAATACTAGAGGACGTTTACACTATCAACATTTCAAATTGGACTTGTTAATATTTTCAGTTTTGACTGATATGTAGAACGTAGAATAGCTTTCAATGAATAAGAATTAGAATATTTACTTTGTTTATTCTATTCTCAGATCGTCATGGTGATCTAAGTTCAAATTAGACCTTACAATCATCAAGACAGCAGGCAAATGAAATATTCTTTGTTAACTTCTGCTTCAAAATTTGTGGAAACAATCATCTATTTATTCGGAAATCAGTAAGAATTAGAGCTCTTTTAAACGTTAGATTACAGTGCTTTATACTGCTTTCAGGTAACTTTTCCGCATTTGCAGCTGGTAACGCCCTAACATGGAGTTCTCCCACAATATCAAAGATGAAAGAAGACAACGTCATCATGGAAAGTCAAGAATCTTGGTTGGGCTCATTGATTGCTTTGGGAGCAGCGCTAGGACCTTTTGTTTCTGGATTCTTGATTGACAGGATAGGGAGAAAGAAAACTCTTTACCTGAATACACTACTTATTATTATGTCATGGATTTTGATAGGAGTTGCAATCACATGTTTTGAAAGTATATCATTTGAACTTATTTATGTGGGGAGAGTGTTAGCTGGTATATCTACAGGATCTTCTTATGCATCTATACCAATGTACATTGGTGAAATCGCAGAGGTGAGCTTACAGAACTATAAAGCAAATATTCTATTTACCTGCTATTTATTTTGATTTTTGAAAAAAATTATGTCAAATATTTACAAGTACCTGATATGTAAAATTTCGAAGGGAAAGAAAACTGCAAAATTTTTGTTCATGAGTATGATTTTAAGACCCTTCTACTTATTCATATTGTTCCATTAATTTCAAATATGATCATAGCTTCTACAGCTCTCCATAATTTTCATAACATACTTTTACTCGAATCCCTTTCGTTGATTCGTTGATTCATTTTGTTGTTCAAGTTTTTCAGTCATTTCTTACAAACAAATGACCGTCTTTATCAAGTAATTGAGGGGAATAGTATGGGAGAAAAATTTAAAATGAGCTGCACTTATGAATCAAACTATATATATATATTGAAACCCGACACTGTTGTCACTTTTCAGAAAATAATGAAATTATTTCTTACTAGACGAGATGCTTTGACCGTTATTGTTGTAAAAAGATCTCATTGTTAAATAAGATATAATTGCATTATTTTTTGAAAAATTGACTGCAATGTCAGGTTTCAATCCATAAATTTAGTTTCAAATTGAATGTGGTTATTCAACATTTTTTCTCAAAATCATCATTTATGAACTCTTTTTGCCCAATGTTTACTGTCGCTGCCTTCTGACATATACCTCTCTTATCCTGTATGTTCACGTAGGGTTGTAAAATTATTCTCACTATGGTAGTGAGAATTTGAAAAATCTTTTGTTCAGCTATTATTGGTGTACGAGAAGCCCAATGTTGTGCGATTTGTACTTGAACTCCGCAGTGGAATGAATGATTATTCATTATTTATGCACTTTTACAGGACAGCGTCCGTGGCGCCGTAGGTTCTCTATTCGCGTTCTTCCTTTGTGCTGGATTCCTGTTGGAATATTGTGTGGGACCTTATGTGGACTATTTGGTGCTGATAATTGTGTCATGCATCTCACCAATCGTATTCGTAGTCTTGTTCCTCTTTATGCCTGAGTCGCCGTACTATCTTATTGCTAAAGGAAGAACTTCCGAAGCGATGAGAGCGTTGCAGTGGCTAAGAGGAGCTGCTGATGCTTCAGATGTTCAAAAAGAAATAACAGATATGCAGGTATGTTGACTATAATAAAAATTATATTCTCCCTCTAGTATGAGTGTATTTCTTGAACCAAGATGTAAATGAACACAACACTAGATAATTTTTTATTGCAGAGGCTCCTGAGACCTCCAAGAGCATTACAATCGTCACAAGTACAAGTCAATAGAACACTTAGTTATAATAATATCACAGTCCAATATTTTCTTATCTTAATCTAAAATTATAACAAAGATAATATTCACGTCTCTAAACATAAACTATGAAATAGAATTAGTATAAGTTTCTTTGTAGTGGTGAAGGTGATATTGTGGAAGGTATCCATAATGAATAATAAGACGAAATTTTCACAACCACATTTATTAAAAAATATTGAGAAACTATTTTTGGTTGTTATACCATTATCAATCTCAATCAAACTAAAACTAAAGCACAGAGAAGCTTAATATATACTGAACATGGAATGATACTATTGGCTCTAGAGATTGATAATGGTATAACAACCGAAACTAGTTTCTCAATATTTTTTAATAAATGTTGTGACAATTTCGTCTTATTATTCATAATTAGTATAAGTAGTATAATTAGTATTTACAAATTTCTTGCCAGCTCATGGAACTCCTCAAACTTATATAGTGGCTTATCTAATAAGAAAACTGAGCCTATGCTTAAAAATTTGATTACTTAGATTTCTGAAACTATGAGGAATTGAATTATATAGCTTTATACTGACGAATATGAATGGTTTTGTGTGTTGGCATAGATGTAACGGTGATTGGTGAGATTGTTCTGTTTCTAGTACCATAGCCATTTACTACGAACATTAAACATTTCCAAATTGCTCTTTACATAAATCAGGCTCTGAAACACAAATATTGAAGGCAGTGTCAAAATTTTCAGCCGCTTGAAGCTATCTCTATAGTGAGCTCTTTGTGGAAGCCCACACATCAACTTACAACCTTTTTCTGGGTTTTTTCTTACAACCTATGCTCTATGAAATTTTTTGATAATGTTCACATGAGTCAGAGATTTTTGCGTTGATAACGAGGTGAATATAATTATTACACAACACATGCCATGCTGATCGAACACATGGCCGTAGGAGTAGCATTCAGTCACAGATATGAGTCGTTTCACTCTTCCTGATTTGATTTTTCTTTGTAAATATGCCTAAGAGATACTTTTTCTACAAACTTTTAAAACTCATAATAACCCATATATACTCCAATCAAAAAACCACACTCCAGTATTTTTATTACAAGTCTCGCCAAATTATTACAAACTTCTATCAGTTGACTGCGTCTACCTATAAACTGTACAAAAAGTTATCAATTCATGAGTCAAAATGTCATTTTGAATAGTATTTTTCTGTCAAAATGTCCTAATTTCAGTCCTAACAGTCATTAGACTGTTGCATTGAAATTAAACTTAATCTTGATTTCCTTAAAAATATCAAATTTCTACTAAACATTCTATTGAAGTCAATCAAACAAACAGAATTAAGCCATCTTGACTCTTATATGCTGATGCAATTGAAATCAATAGCCCTTTTTCTCCTTATTTGTCCATTTTAAAATGTGAACAATCATATTGTATGAAGTGTTCAGTAGATCACCTCCTTGGAAGAAGCAATTTCTCCAATCTAATGTCAATAATTATTCATTTAATTTGAAGTAACTGAAAATTTACCAAATATACAGAAACAGAATTTTATTCATTTGGAATTCCTCAAAGTGCTATTAGTTCATACTGAAGACTTCCGCAATGGCAGATATTGACAACAGCATTGAACAGCTGATGAAAATAGATGAATGCTGCTGTACAAAAATATCAGTGACCGCCGTGAATCGAACCGCAGACCTCCCAATTGCCGGTCGGGTGCCTTAACCACTAGACTATAGTGACCCGTCTGCACAGCAGCGTTTCTTTTTAGACTTGGCCATATCGGCTCGGTTGATAGCACTTTGAGGAATTCGAAATTAATAAAATTCTGTTTCTGAATAATCTTTAACATTAATTTTTATATTTTGAAATCAACTAGTCATTACACTTCTAATTTTTTGACAATTTAAAACCGATAACATGAAAAATATATCTTAGCTAAGATAAGGTTTCATTACTACTTCTACAGTCAAGAATATACATGTGCTGTACCACACAGCACGCATGTACGTTATCTGTGTTATTTCCAACAGTTTTGTTTTGCATTTCATTGAATAATCTATTGCTAACTTTGATTCCCTATGATTTTTTCATCTTGACTATTATTGTTATTGATCAATACCTGTGTTATTTTTCTTCAGAATTCTGTAAACGAGTCTGCAACCCAGAAATCAGGCGCACTCGAGCTAGTGAAATCGAAGGGCAACTTTAAAGCCCTCTACCTGAGTTGTGGCTTAGTTGCGTTTCAACAATTGAGTGGAATCAACGTTATTCTGTTCTACAGTGAACAGATATTCCATCTCACTGGTGCTGCCCTGTCACCAGCCATCTGCTCAATTATTATAGGTGCTGTATTGGTAGTATCTGGGGGAATCGCTCCACCAGTCACTAGCCTTTTTGGAATCAAAATGATGTTGATTGTCTCCGGCGTAGGAATGTTTCTATCCGAAGTGAGTTAATTGAAATTTTTCCCACTCAAAGTATTAAATCTCTAATTGGTACTTGGCCTGTCGCACTAATAGTGCGAGTTTGAAGTTGACTGAAAAGTCAAAGATGTTTCGGGATTGAGATGAATCATTCACTACTTTTATACAAATGCATAAATACAAATTATATTCGAGCTCAAACGACCTCTCATGGTGCACTCTACCAATAATTGTTACAAATTAATTAAAATAATTGTAAAATAATAGTAAAATAATTGGAATTCATCGATTAATTTTTTGTATAAATCATGACTTTCCAGGAGTAATGTCGAAATTTTTCACGCTTATGAGTGCACGATTTCGAAATAAATATTTATTATGTCAAATATATGGTATGAATTACTTCAACATTCAAGCAGTGGTGGATCTCAGGTGGGGGCTTTCGGGTTGAAGCCCCCCAAAAGCTCCACATTTTTTTTTTTTAAGAATGTAACTTTTTTACCAATATAATCAATTTAAGGTTCGTAAAATAATCATTATCAAGAATTACCTAATTCCGCTACTAAGTTTTCAATTGTTTGAAATCCGTTAACGTTTTAATACTGTATAATGTCTTAGTTATATTTACATTGCCTGCTACCAATCAACTCAAAGTGTTTAGATTTTTGTGCCGGGCACAGTACTTGATGAATAGAAAAAGTAGTGCAACATAAAATTACAGTAATTGAATCACGACAGTTCCAACTTTCTTTTAATGAAAAGTAATGAGGAACTACATTAACATATCAACAAATGTTTTTTTTAACATTCTATCACAGTGGTCGGCAAACCAGTGATCACCAGATGATGAAGGTTATATCGTAGAAAAATTTCAGATAAAACGCTTGCAGTGGGTTTACTTATATATAATATGGATCAAATACCATTTGAAATGATTCTCAAAGAGATTATACAAAAACTTTCTGGGGGTGTAACTTCAGATCCCATATTTCTATTAGAGGAAAACTAATCATCAGATAAAATCTTTAGAAAAACTTCTCCCTGCAGTGTGGGATTCACACAAAGTTTATCTATTAAAACTAGATGAAACATTAGTTAATTGAAAAATGTGTAACTAATTAAAGCTCTCACGTTTATTTTCATTCTCAAAAACGGAATAATACTAATCAAAGCACCCACATTGATTTTCATTCTTAATAATGGAATAATATGACCGGAATAATACTATGTTCCTTGACAAACTGCTGAACAAAATTTTCCAATATACTTCAAATTAAAATTAATTTTATCGCTGATATGGTTCAAAGCACTACTAAAGCTATTTTTTATTCCCCAATAACATGAATAGATATATAATTCGGGTATGATTGATTTTGAAAAATTTAAAAGCTTTCACAATACTCTTGTATTCAGTACATCCCCTCAAACCATCATCAGTAGCTACCATCCACCCCCAAAAAAATTTCTGGATCCGCCACTGGATTCAAGAAGACCTTTACACTTTTAAAAGAAAACACGTTTAATATGAATAATATGTTTTACACTCAAGAATACTAGTATGAATTACGTTTTACACTACTGAACAATTAAGAATAAAATCCAGTGTTTGGTTCAAGCTTTTGCAGCTTTTCATATTTAGATTATTTTATTTGATGTGCTGTCGATTTTTGAGTAGCATTTGATACATTGGTTCACTCATATGATTTTTCTCGGAACCATAAATAACAACAAATTTGTTCCAATTACTTTCATTTGTTTAATTACTTTTCAACGCTTGTTGACAAGAATGGTAAGATTTGATAACACAAGTATAGAATTTGACAAATTTACGTGACAGAACCGTTGAGTATTGGCCGAGGCCCGACTTATCA
The DNA here is from genome assembly GCA_948455865.1 of Conomelus anceps. Lineage (NCBI taxonomy): Eukaryota > Metazoa > Arthropoda > Insecta > Hemiptera > Delphacidae > Conomelus > Conomelus anceps. Next base: position 17,339,288 of record OX418217.1, on the reverse strand, counting down.
TTGGTGTGCCTTTTGTATGTTTGCTACCATATCGGACTCCCCTGGTACCATAAGCATTTCAATAATTAAATGATGAACTTTAATGTACTTTTTCATAATGCATAATACGATATCATTGTGCAACTAATGCATCATCAAGTTATGCTATTTCCTATCAAGTTTTTTTATTACTCTCCACAGGCACTTCTTGGGGTGTACTTCTTCTTCAAGGACAAAGGAGTAGACGTCTCATCATTATCAACAGCTCCTATCATTTTCATGGTTGCATATATCGTAACGTACTGTTTGGGTAAGTGTAACAATATCTCTTTACATTTTATTCAATTATTCATGCTAATCTGATCTTTCAAACCTATTTTCTTGCTTCAACATGTGAATCAATTTTTATCAATATGGGTATTAATTAGTAGTGGAGAAAACAAACATTAACTAAGACATCATTATAAAGAAAAGTTATTCGTCTTTTTAGCATTAATAATAATGTCTAGCTATTATAAATATGTACATATTGAATTCAGATTTGAATTTTACAGAATCCAATAATTTTTCCTATGTTCTCCACATCCGAATGGAGATTTGCTACTTGTGCTTTACTAGTGCATTTTTTTCAGTAGTCTTGTTGGTCTTGTTAGTCTAGTTTGTTTTCTTCAATAAGTAGGTTTTTGAGAATAAACCTAGATTTCATATTTGCAGGTTATCAATCCTGCACAAAGTATTATAATTCCGAGGAGGGTTTGACACTCCAAAGTCTGAAAACTTCTTCTGCGATGAGAATTTCGTGAATTATGAAGAAATTTCTTAGTCATTCACTCGTTCACAGAGGCTAGGCTTTTCATTTTTGTTGAAAAGCTTGAGAGTTAATATTTGTTTTTCAATTTTATTACCCTACAGGTTTTGGACCACTGCCATGGGCTGTGATGGGAGAGATGTTCCCCCCTAACATGAAAGCAAAAGCATCGGCAATCACTGCTTCGTTTTGTTGGACACTAGGATTCATTATTACTTTGGGATTCAATTCAGTGGCTCAATCACTTGGAATGTCTTCAGCTTTCTGGATTTTTTCAGGTGATTATCACAAACGTTTGGGGAGTACTAGAACTAGAAACTGTAGTGATAGCTGTCAGCTGTCACTTAAGTTAGTTTATCATATGTTAAGATTATAAACTTTGTGTCCAAGATGAATAAAGTTGTTTTTGAGTTTGTGGCTCTGAAGCATTTCTTCATGGTGTCAGAAAAATGGGACCAAAAAAGAGAAACCAATCAAGAAAAACTGGAGTTTTAAAAGTTGAGAGGAGAGAGCAAGAAGAGTTTCAAGGATCAGTAGCTCAGTTTAAGGTGCTACCTTGAAGGGTTTCAATTTTCGGGAGCCTCAAGGAAGGTCCAGATGGATTGCAAGATTTAAACGATTCAGAAGTGCTTCAAACTTGTCAGGTAAGTCTGAACGATACCAAGTAGATTTGCTTTTATATAGTCTTGGCGAAGAAGGAGAAGATTTATGAAATCTTTCAGACTGACTGAGGAGGAAGCAAATTGTTTCAAGATAGTTAAAGGGAAAGTTTAGGCATATTTTGGTTTTAAGCATGGAAATGGCAGCAAGAAGGAAGAAGGGATGTTAGCCGACCAAGGAAACGATGGACACTGGAGCAGGCTCCAGATGCCTAATCCATGATTGATGATGATGATGATGATGATGATTTTGGTTTTAAAAAGAATGTAGTGTATGAAAAAGCAAATTTTTTTAAACAAAGACAGTCAACTGGAAAGCTAGTGGATTCATTTGTAAATTATTTACACAAATTGGCTGAAGGATGCAATTTTGGGGATTTATGAGAGGAATTGATTAGAGATATGATTGGGGTTTTGGACAACAAGGTGTCAGAAAGATTGCAGTTGGATGATTCTTTGACATTGGAAAGAGTAATAAGCTGGGTTAAGCAGGCGGAAAGTATTAAGAAACAGCAGGCAGTTGTGTAGGACCATGATTTGAATGATCATGATTTGCAAACAGTCAGAACGCCAAGCCAACTAGTCAGTCCCTTGGATTTACAAATCCTAAGAATTGGAAATGTTACAAATGAGGATTTTCATGTGATCAGAATGGGAAGTGTCCAACCACAGCTAATTAAAGTGCGCACAAACCTGCAAAAGTGAGCAAAAACCTGCGCACAGCCATAATAAATGAATAAAATATTTAGTCATAAATGGGTTTCAAGATTATGTTCTATCATCTTCAGTGTTTAGTACAGAAATAAATGTAAAAATTGAAAATATTCCAATGTAAATTGAAATTGTAATTGACTTGGTGAACAAAAAGTTTAAGTCCTAATAAGGACTAAGTCCTGAATTTGTTTTTTATTGAAAACCCCCCAACAGACTAAAATGTCCAATCAACTTGTATACAATAAATTCACTTATTGCTGAAATAGGAAAGAAGAGATATATTTTGGAAGTGTTTATTTGAATAAAAAAAAGAAAACAAATCGCAAACAACAATAATTATGCTACTTCATGACTAAATACTAATCCTGGATAACATGGAGCTAAACTCAACGGCATTAAATTATCTGTTTATTCGTTAAGCTTCCATGACTTTATCTCATCATTCTCAGTCTCCCAACGTACCGTACATAGTTTCTACTGAATCTCCTAATGTGATGATGTTGAAGATCCATCTTGTTTCCACTAATATTTAATATAAACTTAATAAAACAACTTTTGAATGGAAATTAACACAGTGTACTGTGGGTCGTCTGACGATGCTCTAGACAACAGAGCGAAACGGCCGTCACGCCATAACGTGAGTTAATTTCCATTCAAAAGTTGTTTTATTAAGTTTATATTAATCTCCTAATGATAATGTTTCTTCAAGATCTAGCTCAGGAATCAAGAAACAAATCCATAATTCACCCAAAATCTGCTTTTTTTTTAATGACTACTAAATTGATGGAAAACAAAAAAAAAATGGATGCAACTGAAGTGTATTCAACTTTAAGCACCTCAAACAATAGAAAATTTTGTATTTTCTCATCAGTTGAAAAGTTAAATCGAATCATTTACATTAACATTCAAATAATGTTCAGTGACAAACATTAGTACCATGATACAAAATAATTATTATTCTCAGGATGAGTCTGGCAAAATTGCATAAATTTGTAAATTTGTCACATTATTAAGCAGATATTATGACAAAATCTGCATGTGAGCCAGTAAAATTGCAAGACCACAATTTAACAAGCCAATGGGCCTGGCTCTTTCAATATTCTTTTTATAATGCGGTAACAATTATTGTTATTTTTTTATTATTCTTTTCCTATAATACGGTGATAATTATTGATATTTTTCTTATTCAAATTAATAAGATCCACACACAAGTATAGTCTTTCATAATTTCTTCATAATTTGTATGAAAAATGTGTTGCTTTTATCTATTCCTTCCTATTTTTCCAGGATTCTGTGTGGTGGCAATTCTATTCACAGTGATATTATTACCTGACACACGAGGTATGTCTCTACAAGAGATCCAAGATTATCTGAACGGGCGTCCGGTGGACAGGAAACAATAAAATAAAACTTTTTTAACCAATTTTTTCATGTTAATTGTGACAGAAATTCAGTCAATAACATAAGAGTACCTACGTGAATCCTCAGTTGGTTGGAAATTGATTAAGTGGCATGTATATTTAGAAAACTTAATGAAATATGGCGAAATTCTGTTGTAATGTTGAACCGTCCAAACACTTATTGTGAAATTTCCATATAATTTTTTTTAAACTACTGTGCAATTAGAACAAACTTTGTTGACAATATTAAAATTTAATTTGTGAATTATGTACCTAATAAATTCTATTTATTATTGCTTATTTTTATCGGGGCAATGTTTTTATATAATTTGATACGGATGTTGAACGGTCATGTTTTCAAGAAGAAAACAAACTCTGATTCACACAAGTTTTTCAGTGTGAGAAACCGTGAAAAGATTGACCGCAACAATAAAACTCAATTTGCTGAAGGAATTTTCCTCCCCATCAGGTTGTGGAAAATGTATGATGATACTATTTCAAATGATTTTATTATTATTTGTATGATACAAAATTCCATTTATTTAGTCGTTTCTTAAAAAATTGAAAATGTATAATATTGTATATTAAAATCTTCTTGTATTGTATGTAGATTAATTTTTATTAGTCTATTCTTCAATGTACATTGTATGTAAGCTAATACTGTATATTGGTGTAATACTATTCAATTTAATATATTTTATGTATCCTACTATCTTAAGAAAATTGAATAGTTTTTTTTAGATTTCCTTGGTAGTTTATTGTACATAGATCGTAAATCTAATTAATAGTCTTCAATAGAGGAAACATAGTTATGCCATTTTCATTTCCAAAGCATTATTCCAATACGGTAGTTTATTTGTCAAGTAGGCCTAACTTTTTTTGTGCTGTTTAATTTTATGTCAAATGTACTTTTATCCTTTTTCAGAGTTTCATGAAGATAAATCATTTCATTCATTTACAATTATTTTGTATTTGCCCATGTTCATTTGTTCCATTAGGTTATACCAATGCATATTATTTCGGTCATCTTACATCATTTTCATGCTCAAAGCATTATTCCAATAATTTTAGTTGAGTTCATTACTCTTGTTGTACGTAGTACAATTTCACATTAAATGTACTTTTTGGCTGATCGGTTCAAATTTTTATGAAGACAAAGCATTTAAATCATATTAATCATTCATAACTCTGTATCCGCCTATTTTTAAAAGTTTCGTCTGTTTAAATATATTTATAATATTATTCTAATAATATTTTATATCATTGCCATGCCCATAACATTATTCTCAAAATTAGTCAAGTTCATTTTGTTTTTCAGGTAGTATATTTTCAACTAGAAATACATCAATTAGTAAAATTGAATTTATGAATTATTAGTGATGAACATTGTAGTGATTTATTATTAAAGTTTAGATTATAAATAATAATTCTATTGATTTAAATGCAGGGAATAGTCATTACTCTCCTCTTATCACATTATCCATTACCGTATTATTGTAGTGAGTCAGCAACAGTAAGAGTTCATGTGTTTTATTTAGCATTTATTCATTTATTTTGTGATTTATTAATTTGCAAATACCAAAATAGAAACAACAGGCTTTTTAGCCCAATACTGCCTGCTTCACTAAAACTGCACCAAAATAATCTTGAAACTGAAAAATAATTAATATTTAATCTCAACTTTGGAAACAAAATTTATGATCAGATGACACAATTTTTAAACGAGGGAAATGAGTTAATTTCTGGATAAGCTAATCTTCAAAAACTTAACAACAAACTTTATCTTAAAAACTTATAGACCTAAATTTTTCCTAAATTTTCAATGAAATACATTTTTAATTTTGCAAGGCCTGCCACATGAACCTGACAATTGTTTAGTTTGCGTTATGGATGTATCTGAGTGGTGACGGTGTTTGACGTCGGTGGTTTTGACCTACAATGGTTTGGAAATGACCAATTGGAGCAGAGAACCGCGACACGTTAGTGAAATTTTTGACAACATAATATTGAAAAGGCGCCCCTCTCCGTCAGAGCAAACGTAGCTGTAGGCGATCAGAAGTTGGCTGAAAGATCGATCGTCGCGAACTCTGGGCGGCATAAATCGGCAGCAGTGTAGTGAGTTAAATGCATTGTTTATAATGGCTCAAGGTTAATAGATAAAATTATCTATTAACCTTGATAATGGCTAACATTGGGAAACTTATCATAAAAACAAGATTTAAAGAAGTCAATTGCGATTTTTTAAGAAAATTTAATCTAGAAAAAAGGAAGAACTTTGTAGACAGTAATCATGTTTTTGATGTGGAGTGTGAAGGTATTATACGTGGAAGAATGATGAGACAAACTAGCGTCAATGCTGTTTTACAATCTTTTTGTCAAAAAATTTCCACTTTGTTTATCAAACGTCAACTGCCTAGAGGTGGCAACTGCCTAAATCCACCTCTGCTTACAATAAATTAATATTTTGCAACAAAAACATAACCTCAAAACTGTTATTAGGATTGATTTCTTTAATTATAAATATCAATCACACAAGTGTATAGAAAACGTCTAATTTTCATCAATCAGCAATCTTCCACACATAAAATAATTTGTAAATATAATATAACTCACTTAGTCCTTCGAACATTAGAGATCCATTTCTCCCGTCCATCATTTTCGTAAGGTCGACCAGGAAATAAATAAAATGAAACACCTTTTCCTTCTGTATTCTCATAGGTGTTACTGCAACCATATACACAACACATAATACGGCTCTTGGGCATTTTTTGTATGTTAGTCTAAAGAAATATTTTTTTGAAAAAACGTATTTGAAGTGAGACAATTATTATTAGCACACGAATCAATGGAGATCAGATTTTGACTCACTAAGTTAGTACAGGATCCTCCGCTCGGAGCGCTGTCGGTCGATCAGATCGCCTGTAGTAGAAGTTCTGAGGAAACATGGGATGATAGTTCACGGAATCATCTTCAGGTTGCGCTTCAAGTCAGAAATTGGCAAGAGAATAATACATAGAGCTAAGTTCTCAGTGTGCGCTCTTCCATTAAAATGATCATCAATGATATCAAGATTGTATATTGAGGCAATAGCCGCATAAGTCGAGATTAGGATTTTCAATTTTGACTCAACTCAGCGGCGGCAGTACTAGCATCCAGATGATTGGACTTCCACATATTAAGCCTGATAAAGCCTTGAGGCATGTTCGTGAGTATGACTTGAGAAGACAATCATACAAAATAGCACCCGGGGTCTACGACTACCGGTACCGTACTATATCACATTTATCCAAATACAGGTACCAAATTGACTGATTCATCACTGTTTGGAAACCTAAAATTAAAAAAAAATTTTTTGAGAAGCAAAATATTTGAAATGTGGTTTACTGTACAGATAACGATTATGCTGTTCAAGATCCATATTGTTTTCATCAATATAATTATAATAAAAACTTTTTTTAAGTGGAAATTATGATTTACGCTATGGCGTGACGGCCGTTTCACTCTGATGTTAAGAGCATCGTCAGGCGACCCACATTACCTTTTGCTTGATATTTTTCATGATTGCAAAATCTGGTTTGGTTTTAGATTGGACTTTGAAAGTGTTTCTTTTTGTTAACGATTACTTTGGGACCTAGACGTGTTCTGATTAGGGTTTCGAAAATTTCCCCACAATTAACGAATTTTGAAATTTACTTGACCATCATTATTTCTCAAGAACTACATTGTCGAAAAAGTTGAAATTTAGTTTGCCTGTTATTGGCTGCGGCCTAAAACGTAAACTGAGAAACAGTTTTAAAAAATTCTCTATTATACATTTAACGATTTTTGAAAGTGTAATGGTTACAGTCCCGACAAGCGCACTGCCAAATAAGCTGGAGAATATAATTATGCAAGCTTGGCATCCAGGTTCATTTAAGACGAGAGTCATGTAAAGCTTTTAAAAATTCCCAAAACTGACATTGTACAATGTTCTAAATGTTGTCTTAATACTTTCCCTCCCCAGGTGTTCATGGGGCTGAGCAAGTTAAGAAAGTATATTTAGGTCCGTATTAATGAATCTATTTTGAGGCTTCCTAAACTCAAGGGAAACTAGAAAATCATTCACTCAAAAGATATTTCAAGTTTCCCTCGAGTCAAGGGAGCTTCAATAAGGATTGAAAGTTCTTGCGATGCTTCAGGTGATATGCTGACTGACTGTGTGATAATAAATAAGATACTTGGTAAGGTATGTACCTAGTTATTAGACGTAATTATAGTACCGTAATTACTACTTATTGTAAGTCTTCTTACAATAGGTAGCCTATAGGAAGTATGATGTTACAAACTAGCACTGTGGAGCAAATTTATTGAGGAAGAAGACTTCAGTACAGAGGAAAGATTTTGTCGGTGGCAATGCCGTGTCGGACAAAAACGTTGATTGGCTAATTGGCGTTGGTCGGCCAGCGAATGTTTGCAGTTAGTACGTCCTGCGGCTGTCTGTGTTCATTCTATTACTCAATAACCTATAAATCATATGCGGTGCGGTGCATATCGTCTGACTCATGTCGCAATTACTACTGTCGGCAACTGCAGCTCCAGCCGCAGCCATTCTCCTCCGGCCTCCCCGGTATAAATAGAAAAGGATTAAAATTCATGAACCTCGTACTGGATACAATAGTATTTATTATCGGGCAAACAAAATATTGCAGAAAGTTGAAATATATTTTTTTAAACAACTTCTGTATTTGCTTTTTAAAATAGTTTTTTTTATTTTGTTGACAAAACGCTCATAATAGCTTGTTGTATTCACATTTCAATCATTATATAGGTATACAGAGTGTTTTGGAACTCTCTAACAATACTTCTAAGCCGTGCTTCTGGACCACTAACAAAAGTAAATTGTAATAAAATTTTTCCAAAGTCCCCAGTTACTCATACAGCCGCCATTTTGTTTTTTTCACACATTATTTTTTATTCGAACACCATTGAACGTTTCATTTTGAAATTTTTCATACAGCTTTATAACAATTAAAGCAATCTTGAAAAAATTATCAAAATTTTCTGACATTAAAAAACAAAATGGCGGCCATTTAAAATCTTTGAACAGAATTAAATCAATAATGGCTGATGGTATCAAAATTTGACTGGAATAACTGTTTTAAGATATTGTTATTGCAAATCTAACGATACCTCATTTTACAAGATTGGTCAACAATTAACAGAAATATGCTGATTTTTAGGGTGTGTGGTGGTTGCAGTTTTACGAACAAACAAGGAATAACTTACAAACAAAGAATAAAATGAAAGTTTATTTACCATAGATAATTACAATGAATAAATAACCATGAGAATGAAAGCCTTGCAATGACAGTTTAAAGAACTGCAACCCGCTTCCAACCACCGCACACCCTAAAAAGTAGTATATCTCTGTTAATTGTTGGCTAATCTTGAAAAATGAGGCATCGTTAGATTTGCAATAAAAATATCTAAAAAACGTTATTTTAGTCAAATTTTGATACCATCAGTCATTATTAATTCAATCCTGTTCAAAGATTTTAAATGGCCGTCATTTTGTTTTTTAATGTCAGAAAATTTTGATAGATTTTTTAAAGATTGTTTTAATTGTTATAAAGCTGTATGCAAAATTTCGAAATTATACGTTGAATGGTGTTCGAATAAAAAAAATAATGTGTGAAAAACAAAATGGCGGCTGTGTGAGTAACTGTGGACTTTAGAAAATTTTTATTACAATATTTACTTTTGTTAGTGGTCCAGAAACACTGCCTAGAAGTATTGGTAGAGAGTTCCGAAACACTCTGTATAAGCTTACATTGTAACTATATTTAAGAGTTTAGTACGGGGACCATCTGCTTCATTAGCAGCAGCAGCACAGATAAGACATAATAATTTTGATAATAGAATATTTAGAATAGGATAGAATATTTTTATTAGCCCAAACGAATATCACACATTCATACATAAGTCAATATAAAACTAGATACAAATAAGTCATCAAATAAAAATAATACATTATAGTCACTTAATCAATTATTAAATTTTAAAATCCTCCACAGTCAATTTTCTGTCGTGGTACTCTTTAACTGAGTAAAAGGGGTTACTCAAGAGGAACGTTTGAATTATACGTTTGAACTTCCTATGATCAAGTTGCCTCACCTCAATAGGAAGCCTGTTCATGAGCTTAATTGATGCATTTGAGGGTCTTTGGTCCGTTTTATGAAGTCTACTTCGGGTAACATTTAGAGATTGACTAAGTCTTGTATCATATGAATGTGTAGCACTTCTCATCATAAGCATACCTTATGCATACGCGATGAAAGTATTGGCAATATTAATTATTAAAGTCAATCCAATGCTGTTTTACAATACTGTCTTAGCTGATGGAGTTTCAGCACTATCAGAGCCTTTCCGACACAACTACTAAAACTCCATCAGACAGTAAGGGGATTTTAAAAACGCATTGGATTGACATTAATATTGTCAACACTTTTATGGTGTAAGGTCTGCTTTAAGAAATAGGAAAAGTCTGCATAAGAGAGGCAAGGATCGTCGGTGGTAGTTCTAACTAGTCTAATACGTGCCCATATGTATTTCAGCACAATTCATAATATTTATAATCGAAATATAGACTATTCACATCTTTTCAAATGTATAGCAACCACATTTATTCGCTCATTAATGGACTCATTCATTATACTAGCAAGTTCTATCAAAGGAAGTAGGTAGGCCTATGCTGTTAGACATTGACAACGTATTACAAAGTAACACTCAATTTCATTTAATACGTCAGTAGCATGAATTTGGAGGTAATAAATTGTCATTTATACAATCACAATATCATTATTCGATTACAAATACAATTACATGGACACTCGTTTGAATTTAACTAGACATCAATATGTTTATTTCTGTAGTGAAATTATAAATGAAGTTCCACAAAGCTTCATTAAAAATAAACTTACAACAGCTTTATTGAAAGAAGTAGATAGATGGGTGAAGACGAATATATTCTTCGAAATTAATAGTTTTATAAATAAAAAATATATATAGTTCTATAATAAATTACAGAAGACTTCACGGTTTTGTACTCCTCTTTCTTAGTTATCTACAGTGTTAGTCTGATGAAAATCATTTTTCTTTTTTCATTATTTTTTCTCTCTCTGTCTCTCATAAATCTTATTTTCCTTTGTCGTTTTGGTCTAAAAATCAACCTTCACAGGTTTTGAAAGAAAAGTATTATTTTTTGCAAGGTCACATGGTCATCAGAAGTTTTAAATATTTGATATCCTGTACAAATAAGTGACTCACTGCTAGCGCACAAGCTTAAGCTTATGCTAGCTTTATCTCATTAAGATAGACTTAGACTAGATGTATGTTTCTGCTTTTTTGTATATTGCATCATTATCTCTTAAGTTTATTGAAAATTAAAAAGATATTTAATTTTGTAAAATTGCTAAAAAATGAGAATAAATTGAATTGAATTTCTAAGGAGCAAAATTTTATCGATGAATGAAAAAAGTGCTCAAAAACCTATTTGAAGAAAAAGCTCAAAAATCTTTATTACAAGTTTCTCCTGCTTGTGGTTCTTCTAAGTGAGATTAGGCCTATAACAATCAATCAATCAATCTGCTAGAACACGGTATTGTACCGGTTCCTATCGACAGACGACAGCACATGAATAAAAAACGAAAGCTACGTTGTGAATGAGCCCCTGTTTCTTCGAGTCATTTTTTCTGATTTCTTGTGATAGAATCAAGACAATAAAGTGATCTGAGACGCTGCAAGAAAGACGCTGCAAGAATTTGAAAGAAGAAAGATATCCTTGCAGAAAGAAATAGGGTTAAAGATGCATATGATGAATTCAAACTATCTAGAAATATGTTAAGTGAAGATAATTACAAAGCTCTAAAGAAAAATTATACAAGAGAAGTGAAAAGAGCGAAATGTAAGAAAACAGCTGAAATTTTGAATAATAGTGTGTACATTAACACAGCAGTGTGGGATGTAATAAACAAAAATAGGCAAGTAGCTCATGTAGATATATGCTTATACTAGTGTCCCCAGAATAATTAACGAAAATAACAAATATATTGATGATAGTGTAGACATTTGTAATTTCTTTAACAGATATTATCAACTGGTTGCTAAGGATCTTCAAAAATCTCTTAATACAGGTATTAGTGATGCAAACATGAGGAATACTGAGGGGATTCAGAACGAATTAAAATTCCACCCAGTATGCCAAGACGAGTTGTCAAATATCATTGATAGTTTAAATAATAAAAAAACTGTAGGAATGGATGGGGTATCCAGTAAAATTCTGAAAGAATGTAAAGATCAATTGTTAGACCCTTTGATTCATCTGATCAATCATTCTTCAGAACAAGGTGTTTTTCCAGATAACTTAAAAGAGGGGAAGATCTTGCCAATCTTCAAAAGTGCTGATAGAGAAAAGGTAGAAAACTATAGGCCCATTAGTATTTTAAATGTAATAAGTAAAATTTTTGAAAGAGTAGTTCTAAATAGGTTACTTCTGCACCTTCAAGAAGCTAACTTTATCTGTGATGAACAGCATGGCTTCCAGAAAGGGAGATCAACAAAGACAGCCATAGTTTCTCTAGTTGAAAAACTAATAGATATAATAGATTCAGGTGATAAAGCTACTGCAATCTTCTTAGATCTGTCAAAGGCATTTGATTGTGTTAATCATAGAACTTTATTGGAAATACTGCAAAATGTGGGTGTAAATGGGGTTGAACTGAAATGGTTTGAATCATATCTTATTGGGAGAAAACAATGTGTAGAACTAACTACAGTAGTTGGTAATAGTATAGTAAAGAATAAATCAAAATAATTAGAGGTGCAAGCTGGAGTGCCTCAGGGGTCAATACTAGGTCCATTGCTTTTTTTGTTATATGTCAACCGTTTACCTAAAGAATTAATTAGTGGTAGAGCCCTCTTATTTGCTGATGATACATCACTCATTTTCAGCAATTCCATTCTAGATAATTTAGAAATAAGTGCCCATATAGGTGTGCAGTCCATTGTCCAATTTTTAAATCAGTTGAAATTAACTATAAATAGTAAAAAATGCCAATACCTTCAATTCAAAAACAAACATAATTTAAATGAAGATAGGGCTATAAACGTGTTTGTTAACGATAATCAATTAGACCAGGAAGAAAAAATTGCATTTCTAGGAGTTACGTTGGATAGACGATTGACCTGGACTCCGGTGGTTCGGAACCCACCTAAAACTGTAGGTCCAACTCATAAATCACAATCATCCAACTCATTACCCACGCACAGGTCTCAGACCTATGTGGGCTTCATCCTCAAATAAAATAAAATAAAAAATAAATACATTGAGAAAATATGTAGTAAAATTTCATCTGGGGTATTTGTCTTGCGACAGCTCGCTAGATTGAATGACAAAAAATTACTTTTTACAGCTTACCATGGGCTCTTACTGTCACATATTAGGTATGCTATCTTAGTATGGGGTAATTCATCAAAACAAAATCTTGATAGGGTGTTTAAGATCCAAAAGAAAGCGGTTAGGTGTATAGAAAGAGTAAATAGATTAGATTCATGTAGGCCGTTGTTCAAGAGACTTGGTCTCCTAACTGTACCCTGCTTATATGTGTATGAAGCTACTTTATATGTAAAAACGAATGATAATAACCAAAATCTTGATGTACATGATTATAATACATGAAGCCGAGGAGATTATCACTTGGTGAGTCACAATAGTAGCTTATTCAAACAAAAACCTAGTTATATTGGTAGGAAATTCTACAACAAGCTACCGCAGTTTTTGAAGAGTCTTGAAAATATAGAAATATTTAAAAAACAATTGAAGAAATATTTAGTTGATAAAGCTTTTTATAGTGTACAAGAGTTCCTTTCACATCAAAATTAAGCCTCACCTCAACTAATTGAAGTAATTATGGTATCTAGTGTATAATATTGTTGATCTGACAAAAAAAAAAAAAAAAAAAAAAAAAGGGTATTGTACAATAAGCTACCGCAGTTTTTTTAAAGAGTTCAAGAGTTCCTTTCAAATCAAAATTAAGCCTCACTTCAACTAATTGATATAGTAATTATGGTATCTAGTGAATATGACAAGTGTTAATCTGACTTGTCTTATACTCCTTAACTGGAGTCTCCAAGACGTAATCTACAAAAAAAAAAAAAAAAATTTAAAAGAGGTAGACTACCGGGATGACGTAGAATCTGCGAGATAGTGAAGAGACAATAAGGAGCAGGCCATTAACATAATGCAATCAACAAACATGTTCATGATTCAACAAACAACAAAGATGTTTGTTGATTGTTATGAAGCCAAAACGAAGAAGAAGATCACTACACGAAGAATAATAAAAGAAGGCCACCGATTTTAGTGAAAAGTGTTTTCCAGTGTTTTCTGGCTGGGTGGTTCTTCCCAAACCATGAAGCACAACTTGCGCATCGTATTCAGTCTCCTATAATGTGTAACAGTAAAAAATATTGCCATTTTTCTAGAAAACAAAGAACTGACTTATCTATCATAAAAGCCATTGATTATTATTCTTCTACTGATAACGCTTTTGGGTTGGCTACACCAGTAAGTTATCGCATATAAGGCTTAATTGATATCAAACAGTTGCCTCATTTAGGTGCTGGTGGTATTTGAGTGTTCGCTTTAGTTGGAGATTATTTAAGAAGTAATTGGCTTATTGAAAGAAATCGATTTCGTCACAAACTTGAATACACGAATAAGTAATTAATTTAGCCTCCACTAACGAAGCCGCATGCTATTTTATATGATTTAGATTAGCCTCATTCAATACGCAAATAGTATACTTAATTCAAACAAATAATTGATATTGAAATTTTGCCAAACTCACTTTAGAACCGACACTCGGAAAAAGTTACTCAACATTGCCCGAGGAATTTATACGAGTGTTTCGATTACCTACTGCGAAGCAAGAGCGGTGTCGGGGTGAAAGGTAAGCTGCGATTTTAGGGGGGTCATAACCCCCTCCCAGGGAACTATCTTGCTGCAAGGATTTAACTATTATTGCTCTAAACAGCATGATTGAATCTTGATAGATATATTCCTAACTGACAATAAGAAAAAGATTTTGAGTGAATTGAATTTATTCATTTTACATTCAGGATGAAGTTTTGCTTTCCGCAGCTATAAACTAGAATTTTCCAAGAAAGGCTCTCAAAATATCACCAGATCACCAGATGCTTTTAACCCATAGTTTGAGAGAGTGGGTTACATATACTTGATTAAACTGTGTTACCTACGTTACAAACCCCATTAGAAATTCTAAAAACAGAAGAAAATCATAGTTTTCAAGTTATTCAATGAGATTCTATCACCAACTTTCAATTTCATAAGAAATCGTTATCCAATTGGCTATTTAGCGAAAAAACGAAAATATTGTGCACGTGTAAAGCTAAACATTGTAGCAGAGGTTTAATTATGGCTTTTTACCACCGTGGCATTTCTCTACAATATCCAGTTCTCATTGAAAACAGTTTCCAAGTTGAAGGATTCGAAAAAATGACCCAATAATAATGTTAAAAAATCCCTGAATAAGACTTGTCTGCATCTTGCTGACAATGTACAATCCAAAAGTGTGATAATCTGCAAAAGTACAAGCTTTGAAAGAGTCATGTACGGTCAGTGGCGCCTACTTTGGGGGGCAAGTCACTTTCTGCCCCCCTCAATAATCACTCTGAAGGGGCAAAGATCTTTCTGCCACCCTCAATAATCACTCAGGGGGGGCAGTGCATACATTATGCCCCTCCAATATTTTTGCCAAATAAAATCAAATAAAACTGGTCAAGTACTGAAATTTTCAATAATATTATTCGATTCAAATCAGCCAAAGGTACATCCTACAAAACGATAAAGCTGCCTAGCTTGAGGGAAGTGATAGCCGCGAGCCGTAGCAGGTATCTGTTCAATCAAATAGAGATAAGCTGCGTTCTCGTAGGTCCTGTTTGTAACTATGACCGATTAGATTGGCCAGCAAAAAATACACTGTTCTCTGCTGTAAAATCACTTCCCGGTGGTTCGGAACCCACCTAAAAACTGTAGGTCCAACTCATCAATCACCATCATCCAACTCATTACCCACGCAACGCACAGGTCTCAGACCTATGTGAACTTAAAAAAAAAACTTTTATGTAAATGTTTCTCACTTCCACAGAGCATAACTAGTCAGACTTCCACAAAGCACAGACGTCTGATCTGTTTGTTTATTGTTTGCATTGCCTACGTCCTAGTCTTATCGGTCTTATAGTCTAGTATCGAGGCAACAACACCAGCAATGAGTCAGTAAAAACAATATTTTTGTAAGAAATTGACTCACACAGACTCAATATTGTTTTTCTGTCTGACTGTCCCACTAAATAATGATAATAGTAGCCAGAATTATTTCAGTTGACTAGTGATGGTGAATGCGGTCGGTATCACTTCTTTCTATTCGTGAATGTCGTGCGTGTGTTCCTAATTATAATAAGTGAATATTATTATTTATCAATTAAACCCCATTTCATTTAATTTTGATAGGAATATGTATCGTAATTAATTATGTTTCATTCATCTTTATTCATTCATATTATTATCATTACCCTCATTAAAGTATCTTCATTTTTTTTCTATTTACTATATTATTATCATTACTCTCATTAAAGTATCTTCATTTTTTTCTATTTACTATAAGTTACTACTTAATAATAAAATTTTATTATTTAAGTTCATTTCTTTTCTTTTCAATTTATATTAGATTATTTTTTATTTCGACTTCTGAGTTCTGTTGCTTGTATATTGTGCTCATTAAGTATATTATTGTTATCACTAAAAATATCAGATATTTAATATTTTGATGGCAACTCCCATATAGGCTATTCTCGGGAGTGCCTACTTTCTCAATGAATATCACAATGTATTTCTTATGTACTACTTTTGTATGTTGAAGATTGTTGTTTATTGAGAAATAAAATTATTTATTTATTTTATTTAATAAAACTGGAAACGTTTCCAACACAAACTACTAAAAGCAGGTGTCTGTTGGATCCAAATATGCCTTCAACCTCTGGACTGCCAAAAATCCAATAACTATTCATTGTTAGACTCGACAATAAAGTGAATGCTGCTGAACCTTTTAGAAAACTAGAAGGCGATTCAATGCGGAATGAATAAAAAGTTTTTCATGGATTTCTTACGTCAATTTTAATTTTTCAAAAAACTCCCTTTTTGAAGTGTATTTATTGATTATTAATATCTTCTATTTGTAGTGACCGATATAAATGTAAAATATATAAATATGAATTATCCAGAATGAGAAAAATGAGAGCATAGTAATTGTAATTATTAGTAAAATACAACATGTGAGTGCGCAGTATGTAATAAATCAAGAAAATCTCAACGTTGCGATTACACCACTCCTGAGTGGCGACTGATATTCCAAAAAATTTTATTACTGAGTTTCCTGTAATTTATTCATTTGACTAATCCTGTTCTAAATGTAGAAATTATTGAAAACTAAAACCATTGAGTAGAGTCACCCAAGGGCGGATTAAAGGGGGGAGCGGAGGGGGCGACCGCCCCCTCCGAGGGCTTGCACATTTTAAAAAATAAACACATGCGACACGCACACGGTAAAATTTTAATTGTCCCGCCACATCTTTGACAGACGGAATATAACATGTCATCCCACTTGTCTTATTTTCTATATTACCTGTACTTTATCTTTAACTGTTGTTATCTATATAATTATAATTCAATGAAGAATTAACAAATGACAGAGAATGAAGGAAATCTTATATCAAGTGAAATACTTTTGAATAAGATTAATCTCTTATAGAATAGGTAGGGGCATATACATCTCTGTTTGTATTTGACCTAGTACGTATTTATTGAAGAACTGGTATTATGAAGCATGAGAGAATGTTGAGAGTAATTTAAATATAATATATAGGTCTAAAAATCATCACGATCATGAATAAATTGCTTAGACTCTGTTCATTTCTTTGTCAATTTTGATAAAAAGTTAAGCTAGCAAAGCAATTTTTGTTCAAGACATATACAACAATTTCTATTCATTTCAGTTGAATATACAGAAATAAACTACCATACTCTAGTTAGGGGAAATTTGATTGTTCTTAAACAGAAAAAAATATATTTCTTCTCCATTTTAAGTGCTAGAATGGTGTAAAATGCGGTTGAAGGCAATTTCCAAAATTGTTATTCGATAGCAACCCCCCCCCCCCCCCCGGACCACCAGTATTTTTTCAGTATGTCGCCCCTCCCCATAAAAATGCATTAATCCGCCACTGGAGTCACCCAATTCCAATTTTCCTTGGGAGTAATAGGTTGGATGTAAGTTTCAGCTAATTTTACATTGATTCAATTGAATTCATACCACCTACATGAAGACATTAGAGATTTCTGAAATGAATGATGGGAATAGCTGTATTCTTCCGCCCTCTTTATTTCTGTAAAAAAGCGTTTCCGGGCTTCCATTCAGGTGAATTGTCTATTTTCATGAAAAGATGCTCATGGAGTCTGGCAGAATCATTTTGAACTTTTGAAACACTCTGTTTAAAGATGCACAATGGGTACATTTTGTTTATCCATAGCAAATACCTTTTAAAAAATCAAGTAATGAACCCTCCCTCAAGGAACTTTTATCGGGCAAAATTCTTGTGAAAAAAGGTCAGCAAAATCCCCCCCCCCCTCACGACTAAAATTTTACCTGGCAGAACGGGTAATCCCCCCCCCCCCATGACCCTATGCCTTCCACTAATGCAATTTCTCCAGAGCTGGATGCATTATTATTATTTATTTATCCATCCAGAGCTGGAATGCTAACAATATTGTTGTCAATGTCAAATTGAAAGTAAGAATGGAGAAATCCGATAGTAATAAAATTCAAGCAAATTCCAATGAACTTGACCTGTTGACCTTGTGATCAAGCAGTTTGGGCACTATCAAGTTGACAATATAATTGAGATTTCATTGAGTGAGTTGCATTACTTGTTTTTAAGATCTTAATTATACAATGGTAAAAGACATCAGTCAAAATGACATATTGTTCTTGAACATCTCATTCAAATAGATCCAATGTTTTTGTCAGCAACGTATTTCACGCTATAGAACCCATAATAGCCTACTATACTGCAGCTTAGAAAAATTAAAGATTAATTCCTCTTATTTTCCTGTGACTAGGCTACTCATCACTAATCTGGCCAACACGGGACCAGGTGGCAGGGGCTTTCTGTATTAGGTCTACCATCCTGACTAATACCACACACCCTTGCAACAGATATGGGGCTTTTTCTTGGCCAGTACAAAGCGAGAGCACCATCTTGCACCTTTGTGACAACACGTGTTTTCTGCGACAATGCCACTTGCTGTTTTTTTTTTTTTTTTTATCAGAGAACCAAAAATCAGTCCGAGTTTTCGTAAACATTGCCACTCAGATAACCATAATATTTGTTTGAAACTCAATAAACTTTGGAGTTTAAAACCTTTACAAACGTCAAAATCACTTTCCATAGGATGCTGTATCATTAGATGCTATAGAAGAAGACGATACTTTTCTAATGTCTTAATGGTTGTGACAGTTTACATGAGTAGGATATACGTACCACAGCTAAGCTTAGTGTTAACTCGCTAAAACTAAGCTTGAAGATCACTGAAAATATGTTTAACCACAAGCAATGTTTTATCAAGCAATATTTGTGGATTTTCCATTAGATTATAAAAACAGACAATTCTAATATAGCTCATCAATCGTCATCATCCAACTCATTACCCACGCACAGGTCTCAGACCGATGTGGGTTTCATCCTCCAAAAAAAAGCTCACGATTTTATCAAGCAATGGAGCAATATTTGTGTGTTTTCTATTAGCTTATAAAAATCTTGTGATGACAGTATGAATTTACCAACTTAATACAATTATTATCTTTTTTTCTATGAAAATAAAGTTTCATTTTATTTTATTTTGCCAATCATGATACTATCTATATTAAAATTCGCAATTCTGATCATTCTCGATTATTGTTTTCTAAAGTACAATCAACAATGGTGATAGTCGGTTTCCGTGTCATGAGGTTTTAAAAATAAGAGATCATCAAAACTTTGCAGCTAAAAGATCCTTGCCAATAATACTATTGTAAGGTCAAAAAGTGTGCACCGTTCTTCTAGCTGGAAACGCAAGAAAAGTCAACTAAGGATGATGTGTATTTCTCTACAATCGCTCAGCCCAGTTCATTGCAACTATAGGCTACCTAAAAAAATGGGTAGCATTATCTCGACGATTTCAAAGAGCCTCTTATTAGTGCGTGGTAAAAAAGACCAGAACTCGATATATTTACAAAACCACCAAATTAAAAAGCAACCATTTTAATTTATTCAATTACACATCCAGCAGTGTATTTTTATTTATTGATTTTCCTCTTTAATACCGGTTACTCTTCTGGACAATAATTATTCGTGAATGTACTTCTCTCTTACATTTATGTTAGTCCATAGGATTTATGAACTTGATATCCTTGTGGAAATTTCATTAATTTATCATTTATCATTGGAAATGAAAAAAATCATAATATATTCTCACTAATAAAGTGCATGATGCCTACAATCATCCTACGACACCAATGTTGGCTATTTTTTGTCTGTGATATGAAAGAATCCCGTTGTAAAATTCAATTCAATTCCATAAAAAGTCATAAGAATTATTACGTCAATAGAGAGAACGAATATGTATAAATTCTGTTAATTTGATGCCTACTTTATAGTGGACTACGTATTTATAGTATGCAGATTGATATTTTATAAAAAATACACACAGTATTTTAGATTTATTGTTTATCATTGGTAGCTTTCAAGTTAATGG